>JAODKE010000068.1:15699324-15725211 GCA_026779605.1 Mormyrus hasselquistii
TTAAGCTGACGTCGGACTTATTTTAAACTATTAAATCTGGAATGATTGAGGCAAATCGTTATAACCGAATAAAAATTGATTGAAATATTTCTTTGGGGAAGACGCATAGCTGCATGACACATAGGACAAAGGCAGGCACTTAAATACACAAACTGAACCAAGTAACAAAAAAGCAGGAGTTATAGCCGAATTTTCGCTATAAAAGAATCGCTATATGCGTCTTTTCTTTAAGGGATTTGACGTTACTGAAGGTCAGAGATTTGGAATCGAAGCGTGTTTTCGTTATAAGCCGAATCGTAATAACCGTGATCGACTGTAATCTCTTACTTTAATAAGTAACCTGATTACAATTTGAGACAAGTAATTAGTAATCTGTAATGGCTTACTTTTTTGAATAACTTCCCAAATGCTGGTACCAAGCAACAGCATCCCTAATTGCAAACTCTTGCCAAAGTGCCAGAATTTCAGTGGTTTCCTCCAAATGGATGCTAAGTACCCAGATCATGTAGCCAACGATCGTTCCACTGATGCCCCTTGTCAGGGTCAGGGTCAGCGCCCGTCTGATCCTGACCCTGCAGGTGTTGCTAACCATCCTGTTCTCATACCCTGTAACTGCTCTATCAGCCCCAGTGTGTTCCTCCCTTTCCCTTGATTGCCACATGGTTCATTGGCTTGTGTTGTGTGGCTTGAAGAATGTTTACCTTTGGGTCACGAGCTTGAGGCCAATCCCTCTGTTTAATTTGTACTTATTAGAATTTTGTTCTCTAGTGTTTCTTTTCTATGAGTTTTCTTGTTCCTAGTTTGTGGAACATGTTTGTGATTATGCATTACTTATATTCCCAGTGTTTATTTGATCCACATGGTTCCCTGTGCGTCACAATAGATTGTTCTACCTGATTACTCGTTGTCCTGCTCCCTCTCTGATTGGTTAATTGTTTGATTGGGCGCTCCTGCTTTTTTGTTACTTGGTTCAGTTTGTGTATTTAAGTGTCTGCCTTTGTCCTATGTGTCATGCAGCTATGAGTCAAAACCGGTTTGTCTTGGCACTGAAAATAGGTCGTCACCGGTTTCCTGCCTGCCCCAAGCTGCACTGTGACACCCCTGCCTTCGACTGCTACGTCATTTACATTGTACCTGACCTCTATGGTGGGTCCACAGCAGGGCAGACCCATGCTTAGAGAATTGGCCACCAGGCACTCGCCCCCTAGCTTTCCCCATATCCCATATTCACGGGGGTTTATGTGAATCGCACTTTATCTGGCCACTAATTTTAGGACCGGTATGTCTTGGCTATCATAGCTCATAGGATCACAGAGGCACACAAACCCCTCCTCCCATGATATGGTGGCATTCATAGAGGAGGAATCCTGTTAGGGGTACTTCAGGAGTACGGGCTAGGGGATTCATTGTTGCAGGCCAGTATGTACCTGTTCAAACAGAGGGGGAGTCTTGTACTGCACCTCCAGCAGTAAGTCATTTCAAGTGGGTATTGGACTCTGTCAAGGCTACCCTTTTTCACCAATTCTGTTCATCACTTTTATGGTTGAATTTCTAGGTATAGTCAGGGAGCAGAGGGGGTTGAGTTCAGGGGCCTCAGGATTGTGTCTTTGCTTTTTGCAGATGATGTGGTCCTGTTAGCGTCATTGAACTATAACCTGCAGCATGCACTGGGGCGATTTGCAGCTGAACATGAAGTGGCTGTGATAAGGATCAGCACCTCCAAATCTGAGGCCATGGTTCTCAACCAGAAAAGGGTGGATTGACCCGCCCCTGGTGGAGGTGGAGTTTCCACCCAAGGAGGAGATTAAGTGTCTTGGAGTCTTATTCACAAGTGAGGGAAGAAGGGAGTAGGAGATTGACAGGTGGATCGGTGCAACCTCTCCAGTAATGCAGACGCTGTACCAGTCTGTCGCGCTAAAGAGGGAATTGAGCCAGAAGGCAAAGCTCTCGATTTCTCAGTCGACCTTCACGTTATGGGCTTATGGGCTCAGTCTTCTGGAGGGGCTCAAAGTGGAGCTTCTGCTCCTCTGCATCAAAAGAAGCCAGTTGATGTGGTTTGGACAGCTATGTAGGAAGCTGCCTGGACACTCCCTGGAGAGGTGTTTCAGGCATGTCCAAATAGGAGGAGACCTCGGGGCAGACCCAAGGCAATCTGGAGAGATTATATCTCTCGGCTGGTCTGGGAATGCCTTGGTATTCCTCTGGAGAAACTGGGGAAAGGGAGGTCGGGGCATCCCCGCTGCTCCCGCGAGCCGCAGAAAATGGATGCTTTTTAAGTAATGAATTTACCTTTCCATTCATCTGTCCATGCTTTCTCCAACTGCTTTTCCTGGTCTGGGTTGCAAGGGGGCAGCAGAGGGCACCAGGAAATGGAAGCCAGTGCATTGCAGTGCACTCAATTGTGCACTTTGATAGTCAAATGATGGATCGAGAGGTGAGGAGGGAGATGAGGGTATGTGAATGGTCCCATCTCTCAATCTTCAATGACTTTTTGGTTTTTAGTTACGGGGAGGGTGTAATTAGCCAGCTTCGTGTTCCCGCCATTCATCCTGGAGATGTCCTCACCGCTGCAGGAAGCATTCTGGCACTTCGACCTTCTGCGATTGTTTGGGTGAGAGTTCGAGAATGCTGTTGCTCGACACCCATGTGCCACCATATATCATTGATGGATCCAGATCATCTTCATCTTCATATCTGTACCAACACATTGATCTTCTTTTGCTCATTCACTCTACTTCCTGGATAGGCTGTAATTCTTTACTGGATAAGCAGTTACTGAAGATGAGTGGATGAATCAAACAATTTTACCTCCCTGTGTTGTTCTGTAACCTAGGCGTGTTACTATTGTGGTTTCTGTAGTTTGATCTTTATATCTTCTTGTTAAGTTTTGACCCCCAGTGGTACCGCTTCTGTGCTTTCCCCCCCGGCGTGTTCAGTTTTATTAATAAACCTCCGTGGATCGTCACCTTTTTTCTGCCAGCGCCACAGCAACACCATAACATCACACGGCCACATTCAGATCTCTAGGAACAAAAGGACAGTCGTTAATCCACCAACAATTTAACATTTATAAACACCATAATAAAATGAATCAGCACTTCCGCTGGTGCCTCTGACATGCAATAAGCATCTTTACCCAGCTCCTGGAAATCTTCAAAGATAGTCTTGACTGAACAGGTCAGGATACAGCAAAACAAACAAACAAAAAAAGCAATGGCCATCTAGTGTGTAGATTCTTCTATAAAGTTTTCTTTTGTTATGAATACGGTAAGCTTTTCATTAGACTGGGCAAACTTTCAGGTGCAATTTCTACACAGGCGTGATCCGGCTGGATGGTAGGTCACGGCGGAGAATCCATGCCATAGAGATCCACATGTAACTAGCATGTCATGGCATAGAGATCTACATGTAACTAGCATGTCATGGCATAGAGATCTACATGTAACTAGCATGTCATGCCATAGAGATCCACATGTAACTAGCATGTCATGGCATAGAGATCTACATGTAACTAGCATGTCATGCCATAGAGATCTACATGTAACTAGCATGTCATGGCAGCGCTTCTGGAATTAGATAGCAGGATTAAATTTGGCAAGAGGAGGGGGAGAGCCTAGGATAAAGTCTGCTGAACTGGGGGTACAAATGTAAAGGAAAATATAGGACAAATGCTTTAGTGAAATTGGAGGAGCCCCCTGATTCATTCAGCTGACTTACTATAGCATGAGGAGTTGAGGAGGTCAACATACGGTACAAATGGTACCATTCAGATTCGCTTTATACACAAGTAATAGATGTGATTCCACCGAATTTGCGTGTTGTGACTCTTCAAAAATAAACGTAATCTTTTTCGACACATAATCTAGTTTTACAGATATTTACCTATACAAAATGTGCATTGGTTAATCTCAAGCAACTAACATTTTTTACAAGGTTTTTAAGTGGATGGTGGTTGAGTTTTTCTCAGTCCTGTTACCAAAACCTCATGCAACTGTTTAAATTTGAGAAACATCAAGTAGTTCTTTTGCCTTCCTCTCAAAGTGTGCATTTAAAAAAAAAAAAAAAATGATCGGTTACATGTACATGCATTCGTACTTTTCAGAAAAATAAAAAGTAAGAATGAAAGAAATAAAGAAGGAAATGAAAATTATATATCATTAAGTGGTCAGAACAGTTTAAATGGTTTACCGCTTTTTACATCTTAATTCCTCGATCATGTGGTACATTTTCATCTGCTTTTTCCTCCTCCTGCGCTTTATTTTCTTGCCTGATGTTAGATCCTGCCTGTATTTCTGATCTTCTCTCTCTGTAGGTATTTCTCCCCCCTCTCTGGATCAGCACTTAGTGGTGGATTTGCTCCTGAAAGTAACATTCACATTGTAAAATAGATTATTAGTGCCAACGCCTTCATTACATTTATTATATAAATGTGTCTATTATCACTCTGTTTTTCAGTCCTGTTACTCATACATACAAGTAACAGGACTGAGTTTTTGCAGAAACTTAGCAAATTCATGAATCATAGCAAAATGTCATCAAAGCTAATGGTATGATAAAACAGAGCACATTCAAGTAACTTACCAAAAGTGCAATTCTTTTAGAAATAAATAAAAGCTAAGAAATAATTTGGCTAAAAAGACTGAGCGTTAAGATGACTGCCTCAGTCACACTGAAAATATCGTCAGAAATACACAAAAGAAAGAGAGAGAACATACTTTTGGTTTTTCTGTGGTCTTCGAGCGACTGAGATGATGCAAGTTCCTGTTGAATTTGCCACTTGTGGAATGTGCCAATTTTTTTAGGGCAGGAATGTACTAAGGGTGACAGGGCAGGGTGAAGACCTGGGGCACACGAGTAAAATGTGTATTTTAACTAACATGATTGATCCACCATTAGCAAAATTAATTTAAGACAGAAAATGGGAAATACTGCCACACAATAATACAAAAAAGATTTTTTAATCATTATATTTAATGCTGAAGTTTAGCATTAGTGAAAGGTGACAGGTGACAAACACTCTGGTGGTTTTTATTAATGTCTTACATTATTTTTCTTAAATTTGCAATGAGGACATTGTGGAGGACACGTAACCTGATAATAATATGTATTATAAAGCTAATTTTCAGGTATATTCATACATATAATGTCCGATTTGGTGGAATGGCCCTGACACTGTTAGGATGAAAACCCATATAAGCAATGCTGAAAGGAAAACAGTTGTTACTTCACTGGAATATAATTACGAATAGTTCTGTGTATCATATTTCTTTTTTATGGATAGGTTTTGTCTGTATTTGAACCATAGGCCCACTGCAGTAATAATGAGTGTAGATCTGCTGTAATCAGATTTATAATAGAGGGTAGGGCTGTCACAGTTAACACTCATTTTGAAGTCATAATGTGTTATTATAATTTCTTTGATTGCCTTAATGCATGCGGTCTTTTGACACCCAAATAGGGGAATAGTATCAGAAAAGAGCATTAATAGATATTCATACCTATACCATTCATAGTATAGTATTCATTCATGGCTATGCACAGCGGGAAAGCTTCGGCCCTGACGTTGTTCTAGAATCCCAGAATTCACAGCTAAAATCAAAACATTCCATTACCAGCTCACAAAGAAGCAATTGCCAGGTGGCTCAGAAGATAAATTTTTTTTTTCTTTTTTTTTGGACAGCTAGTACCTTAAGGTGAGGATTTTTCCTGTTATTAAATGTTAAATGCACTTTAAATTGTGTTCTTCTATTTTTAGACCCATTTGCCAAATAGGTTTTAGATTTAGTCTTCTGTTCTGAAGCTTTCACCCGTCATAAACTGAGGCAAAAATAGTGTTTCGGTAGACAGAGGGGTGTACAATGCTTTTATGTTGTAGCTGCTTTATTTGCAACACTAACATAGGTATTATTTATTTTCGTCTTCATTTTGAGACGTCTGTTTGGAATAAATAAATTTTGATTGCGAATTTACAGACTATAAAATATAAAATATCTTGGATGGTACTGCAACATGATTGTAAATGTGATTAATTACCAAAGTGTGTCATTGATTGCATTAAAAATTAATCGTTTGACAGCCCTAAATATAATACAATGCCCTCTGTTTTATAGTGAGCTTTACTGATCCCAGATTTCTTATTGCCATCTGTTCATCTAGCCTTTTTGAAAGAATTGAAATTCAGCTTTTACCAGCATTCAGGTAATATAGGTATTGGAATCATTACATCCCAAGTTCAATATTAAAATGTACTTCCTTTGTGTAAATTTTGCATTACTTGGGGGTTTCAATATTAATGGTGCAATGATTCTGAAACGCTGAGAGTGAAACGCAATACAAACGTTCACTATCTCGACGTCCCCCACAACCCGCTGCCTCTGCTGCAGGTGCATCCTGTTGTGCTCTCATTACGTCACAAAATACGGCATTACGTTACAAAACATGTTCCATTTCACAATTCACACTAGAACACATGTATATCATGCAATTATCATCCTATTTAAAGTAAGGGTTAGCTGTATATTTTATAAATATTACATCAGGGCTGTTTACTTGGGTCAGCCGGCTGGCATGAGATTTTCACACTCACTCACATGTATGTGACAGTTTTATTACCTTGCAAAGAGTACCATGGTTAGCCTCATATTCAATATTCAGTCTTCCGGATTAAAAAGCTTTTAACGGAATTAAGGTAGGACGTTTTTGATGATAGAATTGTGTTGTCCAGTACACAGACAACTATGCACACCGTTTAGTTTTGAAATTCGAGCTATTTCAAAATTTGTGCAAAATCTTGTTAATAGCTAAGAAAATAGGTAATTTCAGCTGTAATGAGATATTGGTTTAGCATTTTGGGTTCATGGCAACTGTTGCATATTTTCTGGTTGTCACGATTTCTTTACAGACAAATTTCAATTATTTTCTGAATGTCTGCATTGATCCGTATAATGTGCAATGGGGCAATACAGGAATGGGTTAATAACTTCAAAACTAGACAAGACAAACACATCGAGTAGAGTGTGCATTGATCAATGGACTATAGAGAACAATGAACACCCCTTGGATTTTCAGGATATTTTGTCTGAAATAGTTATTAATTATTATATATTATATATATTATATCTAATATTCAATGGGCCAATACACTAATGGGTTAATAGCTGTAAAACTAAACAAGACAGGCACATGTATTCAAGTGTGCATTTATCAGCGGTGTCTAGGAAACAATGCATACCTCTTTTTTTGGCTTACCTTTGTCTGTAATAGTTATTAATTATTATATTGTATAAACGTAAGATGTGCATTGTGCATTGTGTAATGCACAAATAGCTCTAAAACGAAACCAGATAGGCACATCTAGTAAAGTGTGCATTGATCGGGTTAACTTTGTCTATAATAGTTAATCATTATTTTTCATAATTTAGTGATTAATTGTTATTGTTGACACACTGCAGCACACAGTGCACAACAATGAAATGTGTCCTCTGCATTTAACCCATATGTGACATAGCAAGGGGCAGCTAATTCAGCGCCCCAGGGAGCAGTGCTTGGGGGCGGTACCTCGCTCAGAGTACCTACTAGCGGGAGAACATTTTAAAACAAATTTGAGGACGCACTTCTTTGCACAGCGTGTAGTCAGAGTATGGAATAGTCTTCCTGATAGCGTAGTGCAAGCTGAATCCTTGGGTTCATTTAAATCAGAGCTAGATAAGATTTTAACAACTCTGAGCTATTAGTTAAGTTCTCCCCAAGCGAGCTTGATGGGCCGAATGGCCTCCTCTCGTTTGTAAATTTCTTATGCTCTTATGTTCTTATGTACTATATTGTATTATATTGTATGCCATTGGTGGCAATTCACAAATGGGTTAATTGGTCTAACAATCAAATGATACAGCCACGTCCTATAAAGTGTGATTTGATCAGTGATTATTAATCATTATATTGAATCCATATTATGTGCATTGGGGTGACACACTAATGGATTATGAGTTCAAAGACCAAATGAGACAAGCAAGCCCTGTATGGTGTACTGTGATCAGTAGCCTCTAGGGGGCAATGCACACCCCTTGAATTTTCAGGGTAACTTTGTGACAGTATCGAATAATACATTGTACCCATATTGTATGCCATTTGGACAACACACTAATAGGTTAATAGCTCTAAAACTAAACAAGATAGGCACAATTAGGAAAATGTGCATTAATCCATGGAGTCCAGGAAACAATGTTCACCTCTTGGATTTTTGTCTTACCTTTGTCGGTAATAGTTATTATTATATTGTATACATGTAATATGAAACGGGGCAATGCACAAATGGGTTAATAACTCCAAAACCAAATCAGACAAGCAGGTCCTATGAAGTGTGTTTTCATCAGTGGCCTCTAGGGGGCAATGCACACACCTTGGATTTTCATGGAAACTTTGTCTATAATAGATATTAATTATTATATTGTCTCCATATAATACGTATGCAACGGAGTCAAAGGCTCTAAAACCAAATGACGCGGCCATGTCTTGTAAAGTGGGGATTCATGACTGGACTCAATGCATACCACTTGGATTTTCAGGTCATCTTTGTCTGTGGTATTTTATTGTCAGTGTCATGTGACTATTTTGGTCCAATCACAATTCAGTGATCTTGCTCGCGGTGAAAGTTAGGCTAGTTTCATTAGCTCAAGATAGATAATAACCCTCTGTAGTGTTCCAAATTGTTAGTGATTAATAAAACCCAGAGAACTGTCACTCTTTGTTCTAACCCTCCCCAAAAAAAGGTGGCATCACCCCCAACTTGCCTCAAGAATCAAGTTAAGAACCAATCCGTGGATTTTGAGAATAATTACACGCCTATCAATATGTACATATTTACGATTATGCGTTTTATGTTTAATGTTGGAAGCAATTAATCATGTTTGTTCATAGAAAACTGATAAGTTATTAATTTGTTTATTAATGTATAGCCCTAGTAGCTACAAGATGCAATGTTTTACCTGGACAGCCCAGGACAACCCTCCCCCCATCTAATTCCTACTCCTCCCACACCCCCCAACATCTACAATTTCTAGAATTACTGGATGGATCAACTGGAAACGTGAAAATCAATAGATGTGATTTTTGTTTTTTTTTCTAGTCATAACAAATATCTCTGAAACTATATCTATTCATTTACTGCTGTCATGACTCTGCCCATTACATCTGTCTGACCCTCCTGTTTTCTCCTTAGTGTGGCTCGAAAGAACCACACCTGTTGTGCATATGTCTCACCTCTTGTTTCAGCCCTTGTGTGGATCACTTCAGCTGCCCCTCATCTGCTCCCTCATCAGTCCTTTATAATAGTGCCTCCCAGTCCTGTGCTCCCCAATCTTGTCATTGACATCAAGTCCTGATGTGTGCTCAAGTCCTTTCCTGCACTGGTGTTCCCATTTTATGACCTCTGGTGCTCTGCTTGTTTCCTCGCTTTAAATGAAGTCAGTTTTCCCTGATTTCTGAGTCATGACAGAATGACAGGCTAAACTACACAGCTACACATGGGGATGTTGGAAAAGCTACCTGTGACACTGTTGGCACTGGATTTCTTCTCCCTCCTCGACTGCACAGTGGAGCTGAGAACCAACACCATGGTCTGGAGGAGGCCCAAGGCTGCTGCTCTCTTCCAGTTGGCAAAGTGGGCACTTATGGGATTCACTGTGGGCACTTACTCCCAGCAAGCAGAAAGAATCTGGTGTCTGCTGCCTCCCTGACACTCTATCAGCTCCTGCTCAATGAAGCAAAGGCTGTAAAACTGAGCTGAACCTGCACAAGATCTCATCCTTCCCAGCCCGACTCAGCCTGAGTCTGACCCTAAGCTCATTCTCCTCACTACTGTTGCTCCGCAAGCGCCCGGCCCCGGTGCGGCCTGTCAGTGCCGGTGGTGTCCCCAGGGAACTGGCCCAGGGAAGGGTGTCCCGGCTCAGCCCCGTGGGCCTTGGCATGTCCCGTTGGCTCCCACCTTGCCATCTCCTCCTGAGGTCCCAGTGGCATAACTCTTTGCCATCTCCTGAGGTACTGTGGAAACCTGTGTCATCACCATCTCCTGATGTCTCATCAGTACTCTGTGCCTCACTGGCACTGGCTTCGTCAGCCCCTGATGTCTCGCCAGTGCCTGTTTCCTCTCCAGCCATCACCCACATGTCTGTCTCACTCCCCGCAGCTTGCTGCTGGTCCAATGCCCAGCACTCCAGCTGACTCCTACTAGGTGGAAAGAGCCCGGGGTGAACCTGAGGACCTGGGATGGAACCCTCTTGATGGGGCCTTGAGGACCATCACCTTAGTCCTTTGTAGACATCATCCCCATCCAAAGGCCTGGAGTGGTCAGCGGTCCAGGCCCTCCGGTCCTGCGGGTCGCTGTCCGAGGGAGATGAGTTGCTACACTAGACTGACATTGTTCCTCATGGATCGTGCTCTCTGGTCCTACAGGTCCTTCAGCACCGCCCGACCTGGCAGTTCTATCCATGCACCGAGTCCCACTGACCCACCAAGGCACTGGAGGGTCCATATCCCGGGGCCAATGCCTTGCTTCCTGAGGTTCAGGGGACCCCCTTGCCAAACCCCATTCCCAAAGCCCTACCTTTGTTTTGGTCCCCTTGTTTTGATTTGTTTTTTTTTTTTCCCCCTGTGGCCATACCTGATATTCCTTACCTGGGTGTCCCTCCACATGTCTGCCCTGTTCCTGTCTCACTGTCTGTCCGGTTTGTTGTTCCTGCTATCCCTCGCTCTGCCTGTGCCTACTTCCTAGCTCTGGTAGTGCCTGGTCTTGTCTGCCTGGTGTCTTGTCCCATGTTGTCACTCGTCTATGGTCTTGTCCTGGTGTGTGTCGTGTCTGCGATTCCCCTTGCTGTCCCTGGACTGTTATGTCCGCCCTTCTGTTGGGTCCCCAAGGTCCCCTCCTCATGTGCTTTGTTGACTTAAGTGCATGGGAAATTGACCCCACAAGAGAGCTCAAAATAGCAAATAGAGACCACAAAAAAAGCAAATCCTATGCACGGCTTAAAGATTTTGTGAGCTTGATTTAGTATTTTATGGGCACATCAAGTACACTGTGAATGAAGAAAATGCTGCCTGTGGTACCTCTAGGGCTCTGTAGGCATAACCAAGTACACAGAAAAGCGTGTCACACAAGTTTGTACTCTGTGGTGTGACACCCCAACTATGCCCCAACACATTCCGACCACACCTCCTGACATCGTCTCCCATGTCAGAGGTATTTCGGAGATAAGAAAAACAAGTGAGTGAAGGAATACAGCGAAAACACAATTACGCCTGCTGCAGATGGCCGTTAAACCCAATTGCTCCAGAGACTGGCTGACCTGCTGTTCACTCTTGGGCAAAAACATGGGCCATACCCTATTGCACAACATTAGGTTTTGGCCTTTTTTCCAGGACTGTATGTCACTTTGGATAAAAGTATGTACTAAATAGAGTAGATACATAGATAAGCTACTGCTAGGGTTACTGTGGTAGCGAAAGTAGCTTCAGAAGTTAGTGGCTTAAATAGGACAATGTTCCTGGGTCACAGACAGGGCCTTCAGGGGAGGGCTGAGGGCCAAACATTACCTTGCCAAGAATGGAATTTAGAAAGTACTGCAAAGATGTGGCCAGGACTCTAACAAGACTAAGGTAGAACCTTTTGGCCTCAATGGGCAGTAGTATATGTCACAGTTCAAATTGAGTCTGCCCGTTAAAACCATTCCCACTGTAAAATATGGTGCTAGTAGTATCAAGTCACAAGGATGCTTCTCAACAGCATGGACAGTCTTGTGAAGGCTGGTACAAACAAGAATGGCGCATATTACAAATCAAGCAAAACTGGTCTGCAATACAGATACTGCAGAACTTTGCCCTGAAAAAGCTCAGTACTGGGAAAGAATCTTGTAGCATTTTGCAAGGAAAAAAGATTGGGAAATTATTGTTCCATTTTGGTGTACAAATGTAATAGAGAATTATCCAAAGATAATACTTGCTGTAATAGCAGGCAGCACAAGTTCATCTGCGTATTTAACAAAAGGGATGAGTATTAATGGAATTATATATATTAAAAGCTTCAGTCATAACGTGGACATCTTAGGTTAGTTTGTGATGCCCAAGTGAAAATTATAAGACAAAGCAAAATCAAGGCTGTGAAATGAAGTGCGGGGAGGTCTGAGGATTTTTAAAGGCTCGTTGGAAATGGTCATGGCCTATGTTGTTACAAAGAAAATATTTCTAACAACATATAATATGTTTCACAGTTGTGAAATTACATTTTAAGAAACTGGTTTATTTTGTAACTAGTTCTAAATATAACAGTCCTACATGTGACTTTGGTAAAATGTTTTAGTCATATTCATTTCATCTAAGCAACTGAAATTACTTCAGTTAATGCAGTTCTAGGAGCTACTGGGTTGGTAATAACATCTAATCTGTAATTTACAGTATTTTATCATTTATTTGGTGAGGCAAGTAGCTAATGGCATGTGGTTGACGTGTTCTACACTTGTGTTACCTATTGAAATGCTGTGATATGTAGCTATTTTCACTTCCTCATTTATTAGGCCTACTGCCCTCTTTAAATAAATATAATACACTTTTTTTTCTATTACGCCTTGTAAACCTCGCCTATCATGGGGTGAACCCAGGTTACCAGTCTCATTGAAGCCGTTTAGGTTTATTTCATGATGTTCTGTTTTCCAGAATCTATTTGTGTATGATGCTATATATGTATGACGCTGCTGTGTGCACAAAAGTCGCCCGTGGAAACAATAATATTTATTTAATTTATTTATTTTAATTTAATTTTGATTTGCATAGACATTCCCTTGCAAGGTTTATTTTAGTTCATATTTTAAGCCTAATTTTACATTTAATCTCACACTGCCTGAGACGTTTCAATTTCAATAACATAACATGTATTTTCAAGCAGAAATAAGCTAATCAACGTTCCCGCACCTAAAGTAGCTTGAGCTCGAAAACACGCACCACGCACCCGGATCGCTTCGAGTCTGTTTAGCGCAACTTTTGAAACGTCACTTCCCGTCCTGAAGCATAGGCTGCTGTCTATGGAGCGCCACGTATGCGGCAGGGAAGTCAATCGCACTTAGGAGAGGGAAAGTTTTGCTGTTTGTGTAAGAGAGCCATACCGAGAGCACCCCGCTGTCTAAATGGTTTTATTTAACTTCGTAATATTTTTGAAAGGGGTTTTAGGAAAGTAGGCAGTCCAGTTTGAAGTAGTGCCTTCATTAGACGTGCAAAGAAAGAAGTTTGGTGAGTGCATTGCATTTTGTTATTTCGCTGTGTAGTTGCTGTAGTGCTTGATGCATTTTCTGTTTATGATACTTTTGTCTGTTTTTCGACTATGCGCGGAAATAAAGCTGTACACGTGCAATGAGCAGGCCGACTCCGAATACCTAGCACCTTTGTACGGTGTGTAATTGATGGCTCTAAACGTAGTTCACGTCTACTTTGCTGCATATTAATTACAGCAGTCTGGGCCAGTGCTTGGATGTATTTCCTTATAATTGATATTCTTAATGACATGGTTGCAAGTGATTTTAACTTAAAACGATTAATAGTTATGAATAGTACTCCCAGGGAATATATTTGGACACCTTTTAAGTTCAGTGAAGCGATAGAAAGCACAGAATCGACTCTCACGTGTTTCGTGTGAGTCATTTTTGCCAAAATCTACCCAAAATTTGAATGCGCGTTAGCCGTCTGTCTCCAGCACACCAAATCACACTGCTTTCCCTGTCTTTTGTCATAATCACAGCATTATACGAGAGACGATCCACTTTCCATCCTACTAATTAGCGATTTAGTGCGAGTTAGGAGTATTTTATTAAGCTCAATATATACAATAAACATCACTTGTGGGTGTAATGTTTTGGTTGACAGATGTGGGAGATTATTCACTGCAGTGGTTGGGTGCTACATGTCACTGTTTGTAATTTATGGAAATACTCGTGTGAGAGGATGTTTGCGCTTTATTGTAAGGTGCTAGATGAATTTCTACAAATATTCCTTGCCTGTCAAGTGCAAATAACTGGTAATTTATGTAAAAGCAGTTTAGATTGAATAATCCAAGCTCCGTCACTATTCTCGGAAAGAAAAAAATATGTCTCGAAAGAAAAAAATACACTTAACACTATTGTCAAAAGCCTGATTCCGTCATATTCCCTCCTGCAGTTGCACGCAGATGGTAGTCACCTGCTCACAGGATTTGCAAATGTTTGGGCGTCGACCTGCAACTCTGTTTGCACTGTGGTCTGCTCTGCAGGTTCCTGTGTCTACATCTCATCCAGGGACATGCAAACCAGGGCTGGGAGGAGCGAGTGAACCTAGGGGGCGCACTTCTTAGAAGGAAATGGATATCTCGTACACTTTACAGTTACATTAAAACTGTTGCAGTTGTAGCCTTCAGCTGCAGGTGCCTGGTGGTTTAGTGTCTTAGATTACTATCGCTAATGGTGGAAAGTGCTTATTGGGTTTTCAGTGGAAGAGAGGCACCCCGGACGTCTGCAGTTAAAATAAGAGTTTGTGGATGTTCCAGAATCTGATGGCCTTGCGAAAGTGTTCTGTGATGGGAAATGAGCCGACATTGTCCGGAGAAAGTTATTTCTGCTCGATGATTCCTTGAAATATTAACGTAGCTTTTTCTTCAGGGAGAAGATGAGTCGGGCAGACGACGGGCAAGACGAAGTGCCTCTGTACCTTCAAGATAAACCTCCTGAAGGTAATTGTTCGATGTACAGCTATGAAAGGGTATTCGGAGCTCGTGCGTGAATGGCGGCTTTGTCAGGAAGGAGAATTGGTGACCGTGGGTGATTGTGTTGATGCACTCCAACTGTCCTTTCATTATTTGCCTTGACTATGAAGCGATGTCCCCTCTTAGCTCTGGGGCACTGCGTCTTATATTTTCCACATTTCTTGTCCTGTCCTTCCCCTCACACAGGTGTCGTCAGCTACCCTTTCTTCTTTTTCATGGAGCTCGGGCTTTGCTGAATGACGTGGCATGCCCTGAGGAGCGTGCTATTCACTCTCTTCCACCTCCTACCCTCTAGGCACATGGCTGACGCTTGGCGATCCTCTGTAGAAGAACCGGTTCCGTCCGGTTAGCGCACTTGGGGCCTACTTACTGCACGAGTAATCAAGTAATCTGTATGGCAACCTTTGCTTGGACCGGGATACTACTGTGAGCCCCTCAGATTCGAATCAAGGTGCTTCGGCACGCATGCTGTTGTCATCTGTGACACAATTTTGGTAACTGGCGAATTGAACACGTTTTTGTGGCACGTTGCTTTGGCTCTGTGGAGTTTTACTTACTCAGAGATGTTCTGAGGGCAGAGCAAAAAATGATTGGTTCAGAGAGAGAACCAATTAGCTTGTGAGGTGAAGAGGTGAGTTAAATGGTGTGTTCGATTATTTCTTTCCAAGTTGGAACTCGGATGAAAACGTCAGGAGAAACGTCTCTTCCCGTCGGAAACGCGCCACTTTTATGACGCTGATGTCGGACAAGGTTTTGTTGTCCGAGTTGCCCCTGTGCCCTTGTTCATTGTTTGTTTGTCTCTCGGAAAAAAAATCTCACTCCAAATCTGCTAAAATATAAAGCAGCAACACATGGCAGCGTGTTCATGGAGGCAGCCGTGTTTGTTCCGAGATGTGGGTAGCTCAAACGGGTGATTGTCGGACGTCATGTCACTCAACTCGGAATTTTCAAGTTCCGAGAGAAAAACGAACGCACCAAAAACACCTAGAGGAGCTGGGATCAACCAATCAGATGTCCCAACTCCTCTAGTTACTTGCACCCACCTCCTCTAGAATCGAATTTGTTATCTCTATGAACCATTCATTTTTCATTTTGCATGAGGGTGCAGTGAGTAGCACTGTTCTTACACCACTGGGTCTGGAGGTGGGAATCCATGTTTTTATAGGTAGAGTCTGTATGTTTTATGTGTGTGAGTTTTTTTTTTCTTGTGTCCTGGCTTCCTGCTGAGTGTGTGAAAGCTTGCACACTATGCCCACAGTATAGTCCTGCCTAGTGCTCTCTGCTACATGAAATTGGCTCCAGCCCCCGCCCCCCCCCTTAAAGCCTATCTTTACCAGGGTTAAGTGGTTGAAAAATGAATGGATGTGGATAGTGAACATGGTAGGCATGATGTTGTACTAATACAAAAGTGATACATTGCCCAGGGTCTGGGTTGAGTGCCACCTTGGGATGATCTGCAGAGGTGGTGCGCTAGGCTAATGCTAATGACTTTAAGCGCCATTGCTTGATATTAGTCTTCAGCTACTTCATAATAAAAGTTAACCCTTGAAATTAAAGTGACAGCTGCTGCCCGCTAGAGGATGAAGTACTTGACAAAATGAAGCAAACTTTAAACACTTTTGGATTTCTTATCTTACTTGGAAGATTCTGTTGAGTGGGAAAAATGTTTAATAAGAATTGTTTAATAATTGTCACCTCAAACTTTTATGAGTCAAGGGAGATTTGATGGAGTCATTGTAAACGTGTTGCTTTGTCACTTGTCGACTATGTGGCATTGCAGTTTAATCAGTGCCTGGGTGCAGGCCACCCTCAGCCTTGCCTTTGTGGAGCAGAGCCATGAGAAACAGTCACGGGATGTCATTGTTGTGAAAGAAACCGATAGAAGAACAAATTCAACAAAGGAGAAATGGTGGGATTTGCCTCTGGGTTTTTTCCTTTTCAAATCAAGTGTCCTACATGACGAGTCTGAGTACAGACGCCCCCTCCATTATACTGAGGAATGCATTTTTCCCATTCAAATAATCAACGTCGGCAACTCGGAATCAGAAATGGCGCCTTGTTGTTTTCTTGGCATTTTGGAAGTTGTATCTTTACACAATTCTCTAATCTCTGATTCACAATTAAAGTTTAGGTTTGTCTTGTGATCAGGAACAACATGTAATTTTTCTATAATGTTAAGCATTCAGCAAACACTTTCTGTCCAGTTTAAAGCCTGAGTTTTTAGGTAATCTTCTTACGACAGATGTGCACGCTGCCCTTGCCGTCGATTTTATGTGTAGATGTATCTGTATAAGTAATGACTGAGTGAAGGGGGGTATTTCAGTTCATGTTTGCAGAGTGAATCATACTCTTTCAATCTCTGTGGGTATCTAAGGCCAGAATACCGTTTTGACACCACAACTTTCCTCATGTCTCTGTCATATTTTTGAGTTGTTGGGTTATGTTCTGGTTCTAATTCTTCCTGTAAACAAGACATTTAACCAAAATACTGACAACACACATCTGACAAACCAGGAAGCGGAGATGGGTTATGAAGCACTTCCCATGTTACACCACACGGGGGGGCTGTTTACTTAGATTCAGCTGTCACTTTCCAGTCGTTAGTGGTTTCTGCATTTTATTTTCCCCTGTGGGCAATATGCGTAATTTAATGCTTGAGGAGATTGTTGCATTTCCAGGTTGCTGTTGAAAGCAGTGACTCCAAGGTATGTTCTGTCGCTGAACCTGCAGATCCAAATGGCTGAGGCCCAGATACACTGTACTTTGTAACTCATGACTGCTTTGTGCAGCCATGGACATTATTGTGAACAGAACAATGTCTTAGACATGGAAAGGCAGTAAGTTTTATTTATTTATTTAAGTTTTTATTTCTTTCTAATTATATTGCTGGGTGGGGGGTATTCTATTGTCCTTTATGGCCAGTTCAGTGTCTGTGGGGAATGTGGACCATTTAAGCTACAGGTCCCCCCCAATGTTAAGTGTTGCCGTTAACATTTTGTAACTTTTATAATTATATGGAATTACCTTGGAGATTAATGAAGCAATTTTGTCATTAGCAGCCGAGTTTTAAAAGTACTGTCCCCAAAGCATTGGGTTGATGAACAGCGGCTCAGTGGTTATGATAACCGCTACAGAGCGTGATGGTGTAATGGGCCACTGGGATAATGGGTGTCGGTACTTTTCTCAAAATGCATGGGAAGCTCCTCACTCAGACTGTTTGTCGGGTCTCTTTCTGGCCTAGTTTTTCCCTCCTACTTCAGAAAATAAACAGGCTGATGAGTCCTTTGTTCTTGCTGCTGCACTCTGTTCTGGCAGGACCCTCCCTGCCGCTCTCCTGCCCTCTGCCTCTCGGCGCAATACGCACACGCAGTCGGGTCTGCGGCGGTGATTGCCGTGTCTGTGGCTTCGTTTGAGGGGGAGCATGGTGGCGTCATCGGACATCTCTCTCTCCCTTCAGTTTTATTTTGACTATTTTCTTCCCGGGTCGTATTTCTTCCAAGCAATTAAACCTAATTAGGACTTTGATTGAATTATGACCACAGTGTGATATTGTATTAGATTTTGTTAATGATATAACTGATAAAATGCGTGAAAATATATATATATATATATTTTTTTTATTTAATTATCAGGCTTAAAGAGTAAATCTAGTTTTTGAAGACGTCATTCAGGGCCTAATGGAACTGACGTTTAATTCTCAGTCTGTAAAGTAAATGTCTGTGTAATTGTCTTTTTTGTCTTGAAAGCATATATAACCTAGGAAAGGATTTCCTTGTTTGTAATTTTTGTGTTCAATCAAGTTTAATTATGGAGTTTTATATATTGGTTGAAATAAAATATGTGTCTGTTAGGGCTTGGATTCTATAACTGTGTAATTGTAATTATTGCATTTATTCTGTATAATGTGAGACATTTTCACATGTTTGTCCTTAAGCATTTTTCTCTCCTCCATTTCCACCTTTGTCTTTCAGATGCTAATAAGGACCAACCTGGCATGTTCTCCAGGGTGGCAGGCGGCCTCTTCAGTGTCACCAAGGGTGCTGTGGGGGCCACAGTGGGCGGGGTCACCTGGATCGGGGGCAAGAGTCTGGATATAACCAAGACGGCCGTCACCTCAGTGGCTGCAGTGCCAGCTGCGGGGGTAGGCCTGGTGAAGGGGGGCGTGTCCGCAGTGGCGGGCGGGGTTTCTGCTGTGGGCTCTATGGTCGTGAGCAAGGTTCCACTGGGGGGCGCCAAGAAAAAGGACAAGTCCGACTGAGCTACTCAGCCTGGGAGGGGTGGGGCGGGGGGGGCTTCTCCTGGCTGGTTGCTCTTTGTGAGTTTTAATGCATAGCAGTGAGTGGACGGCTATTGGAAAACAGCGCTGCCGGAGGCTGTCTGCCTCTCTGGACCATTTCTCCTTCGGGTCGGCTGCCTCGTATCTCACTGACTTCTGGTTTGTGTTTTGTCACCAGTTGGGGCTCTAGTCAGAGCACCAGCACGATGCTGCAAGGGAAGTTCAGTATTGACAGATTTCCAGCTAGTATTTCATGCGATTTATATGTGGGAGTTTTATAGTGGCTGGAAAGGAGGAAAGGACTGTTTTTGGTGAGAGAGGAATTATCACCCTTATACTTAGTGTGTCTTCCAGTTGTCTGTTGGCTGTAATGCTGATGGACATGTGATTGGTTGACACTGAGCATGATTTGTTGCTGGGGCGGGGCAGAGGGGAACGGAGAATTCAGGACTCGACAATCTAATGTCAATCCCTGAACACTGGTATCTCCATGGACCCAGTCAATGTGTTAACTTACCAGTTCAGGACAAAACTGATTACCCTGCAAGACCAAGAAATGTATAAGATTAAACAGCATTTCTATCTTCTGTTAAATGTTGTAATGAAAGTGAACGACAGATCCACCCATTGCCTTGAGGGCCAAACTGTGATAAACGGAACAGCCGAAATGAACCTATTGTATTTTTCAACACTGTTATGAAATTCAGGTGTAAGGTTGCGACTTGACACTATATACGAGTGTTTGCGTGCTCTCGCGTGTGGAATTTAGATTTTATTCGAGGTTTTCCCCACTTCGTATTTACTCATGTCGCAACGTTGATTTTATTCATGAATTTGATGTATATGATCCATGAGAAATCGTACTCCGGGGGGATCCATCACAAGAGGACGGTGTCTTGAATAATATTTCATTTTCCTCGGTGTCTCAGTGCTTCTCATCTCAGCATGACTTCTTTCCTCAAACAGCAAAGAGATTGTTAAAGACTCGGGGGTTTGCTTTGCTCTCGGAGAGGATTTAACCTCTGGCTCATTGTCCCCCAATGAGAAATTATTAGATGCAAACAAAATGATCTCTCCTGCTGATATTTTTGTTCCTTCAGTTCTTGTTTTGTGTACCATTGTTGCTACCGTGTTAAAAATACAGTATTCTATGTTTAATATCACGTAAATGTTTCATAGTGTGACTATTATATACTATTAGTTTTTTTCCCTCTATTGGTATAATAAACATTTCTTGTCATTGATTCTAGTAAAGGTCTGCTTGATAATCATGTGATTCTTTTTTTCTCATTTATTTCATCTGAATTGCTGTTCTTCATGTTGCGCTACCTTGGGGGGCGGGGGCTGGCGCATGGGGGTGGTGTAACTGTGGGTGTGGGCCCTTCTGCTTGGAAGGTCACAGGTTCAATCCCCAGTTGCTTCAGGCCTGACCCCGCACTCTCAAAAAAAGTCTGTGTCAAATGATTGAAATGTGGTTCCTGTTTACTGTTATGGTTCCTGGTTAAAAGGCACCACCTGTGGCTGGTAGTTTTTCTTCAGAAAGGTACCTAATTTAACGAAGGACTCTGGATTTCCGGTGAATTCTTCACCGCTGTACTGTCACATGGCTGAATAATTAAAAATCAATCATTTATAAATCTATGAAAAGTATCATCTAAAGAACTGAAGCTGTAAATGTATGTTTGTAGTCTATCGACAAAAATGTCCTTGATTCCTTGGAGTGACTCTGTCTTAATGAAATTTGAATTTATTTATTTGTTTAAAATAGCTGTGTGATTTCCTGGCTTGCATAGGTTGTCTAATTCAGATGTAATGAGATTGGTATTCTGAAATACCCTCCCCCCCCCCCTTATTAGGAAAGCACAGAAGAGCTTAGAAAACATCCGAATTATGTACTTGACAGTGCACTTGTGACTAAGGTTTACTTAGCGTGAATCCTTAAAATTAAGATCTTTACTCTTCAAAACCTAGGATGTTGCATCGTAATAGAAATAAAATGTAATCTGACTAGCTCTGACATAAGTAGATCTTCGTTGCAATTAGGGGAAATGTATAGTTTCCCCTTCTGGCACTGAGGCTGGGAGGCCAAGATGCTTGGGTGTTCCCCCAGAAATCACTGTCTGACGGTATGTAGCGCTTCAGCGTGACCAGGCCTATTTCTGTCCATGGGGGAAGGTCAGTATGACTTGAGGTGATCTCCCACAGAGCTAAGAGTCTTGAGCCTCACGCTTGATTGGCTAATGGCAGCATATCTTTCACCCCTGGTATTAAGAAACAAAGATGGGCTTCTCCTCTCTGTTAACAAGGTCATGATTCAAAGACCCTCCCGAAGAATCGATAACTAACAAGTCCTCACTCAAACTGTTCATGGACCACGGATTCTGCATTTAATCACTGAGTTAGAAGGAATGGCTGCAGCGGTTTGTCCCCCGTCGACTCAAAGTGTTTGTGCCATACACAGAGACGACCATAAATGCATTTAATTCTGTGCATACTTCAATTGAACCTAAACATAATAACATAATGCTCAAATAACACCTTATAGAACTGAAGGAAAGGCACAAGCAGTGGTTGATAATTGCATTTTACTCATTTCCATCCTCCAAAAGACTTTAAATAGTGATTTCCACAGCAAAGGCAATATATTAAACATATGCTGGGTAATAAAACTTGAAAGGGCCTGATGTTCTTGATACTTGTTAAAAACTCTGCTTGAAAGGTTAGCGTGTTTACTTTTAATTACATTGGTACAGGGCTCATTAGCAAATCGCACCTGGAACGTTCTCAAATCAACACTTCTGTGAAAAGCATCTCTAGAATACTGTTTTGAAACATTTCTAAAAAATATCTTTAATGTGCACCTTTTCCTACATGTGGATAATCTGGTTCTTCACTGATCAGCCTGGAGGTCTTTTCAGATGTTGTAAAAGTAGCCCTTTGTGAAGTCTGATTTGTTCTGCAGGAGAACCAAAGTGAGGCAGTCACTTCCAAGAGCCTGATTTACCTTTGGCAGCACGGGAGCCCTTGGCAGTCTTTGAGAATCTTTGGTGGTCACTAACACGGTTCCGAAGGACGTGAATATCATACTTCTGCCTCTTAATCGTCTCCAACAGATCAAACTTCTCGGCATGCAGCTGGTTGATCCACTGCCAGAGGTCCATCGCCTTCTCAGCCAGCTTCTCCTGATTGAGATGGTCAATGTTCAGAGGCTTCCGTCTCTCCATCAGGACCTTGGTCTTTTTCTCCCTCTCTGTTAGTTTCTTGCCAGTCTTCTTCTCCACCTTCTGCAGATAGCCGCCAAAGGCCTTGTTGGAGAACACCTTTTTCTTCTTGGCGTCCTCCTCGGCGCGGAGTTTGGCAGCCTCGTCCTCCCGGCGCTGCTTCTCTTCAGCCAGCCTCGTCTGCCTCTCCTTCTCCCTCTCTGCCCGCACACGGTGCTGCTCGGCTCGGTCGGCGCGCCGGCGCTCGATCCTGCTCCGCAGGGCCACCAGCTCCTCCTCCTCCTTCTGCCGACTCAGAAAGTGCATCTCTATGAGGCTCTGTAGCTCGTTGAAGTCCTTCTCCAGACGTTTGCGATGGAGGTCGTCGAAGTCCAGCTTCTCGCCGTCCGGAAGTTTGGGGGGTGCGATACTAGACATGTACGACTTGGGCTTTGGTTTTGTGTCTTCCTCTCGCTTTCCCTCATCCTCTTCCTCCTCTTCCTCATCTGCTCCCGCTTGGCTGTACTCTGTGAATTCCTCTGGTTCCTCATCCCACTCTTCCTCCTCCACCTGATTGTCTTCCTCTATTTCCTCCTGGACGTCCTCCTCCTCCTCTTCATATTCGTCTACAATTTCCTCTGTGTCTGACATTGTGATCTTTGTGCCTCAGTAGGTCCAATCAGATCAGAGTTGGGCGGGTTAGGTTGTTCAGTGGTGCCTGCACAAGCAGGAAGAACAAACTCAGGAAAAGATCCAAGAATTTAAAGTCAGACCTTGGTCACATGATCTCTGGTGAAGGAGTCTTTTGGACAGATGGACGCGCGTCTATTTTCTACCTTCTGGATGCTCTCTCCCCCTTGAGACCTCAACCCTGGTTTCCACCAACCATTCCTTTGTATGGCCTGACAAGAGGAGCTATTTCTGAAGAGGAACAGATGGACCCACACTTGTGTGTCCATGCCCTGATAACACCAACATATTTCAGTGTCACCTAAGTGGAAGAATATCATTGAAAATGTCGAATCCTAGGAGTAAGAATATGCCACTTCGGAAAAAGATAGTACTTAGTGTTAATTTGATTAAACAATTTACCAATTTTTTGTCTCTTTTCGTAAATCTCAATGGAAATATGGATGTTGCAAAATGAAATATACCTTTTATATACTTTGTATTGCAGTATACCTTTTTTCTCTCAGTAAAGTAAGAATGTAAACTACATTAGGTTCCTGATATGTTTTTAATGAATTTTATTTCATATTAAAACAACTGGTGAACTTTCTAATAGTGGTAATATTAATGAAAATACGTATACTACTGTTTTTATATCAAAGACAGCTTTATGTAAATTCCTAATTGTTAATCTTCTGTCAAAAATGTATACAGTATATAAATATATAAAATTGGTTAGTAATTGTTGTATAATTATATTATGTAATATAATTAGCTTGGAATAGAACACTTCACACTAATTGATTGGGTTCCTATGAACAATGTAGTAAAAAGTAAACAATCAGGGCAGGGAATGTTTTAGCTTAAGTTGTTATTTTTAGTATGTATGTGAAAGAATTAGCATAAGGCGAGATGATAGGGTTAGAGCAGTAACAGAGCTTACAGCTGACTGAATCCAGACAGGCATTCCCTTTGTGTACTGATAGCGACCTCATTCTGAGGTCTGTCCTTGGCATGTAATATCTATCTCCATAAACACAGCAGACTTTAAACATTTGAATGCACTAGATATTAAAATGTTTATTTTAAATAATTGTTTACTATTTTTCATATATGTAAAGTTATGTGGATTATTGTTGTTTTTTTAACTATACGTTTCTTGACTAAATTATAAATGGTGTGAAGAGACTGGCAGGCCTGCTCTCTCTCGGTAGAAGGCCTCCTCACTGCATATGTCTCAACAGGGCCTTCGCTCAGCCTTCCTCGCATATTCTGGATGACAATCACACCTCCCCCGTTAACGCTGCTGTCCTGCTGTATGACTCTCTGCTTCTGGGGGAGGTTGAGGTCAATGGAATCCCATGGTTACAACGGAGGCAGTCTGTCCTCAAGACAGCTCAACGCGCTCCAGCCAATCAGCATTGCTTACTAACACTTAAGCTAAAATGTTTGTGATGTGCTGTCCAAAGCCTGGCAAGCATACTCAACAAAAAAAGGTCAGACCTGGCTTGTGGACGTTCTTGGTGCTATTTGTTGAGGCTAGATACCAGGTAAATTTAACTGCACTGAACTGACTCAGTATTTTGTGTATGTATAAATATTTTATGTTCTTCATTACGCTATTGCGACTGGAGAGCAGGCTGACTCATTGGGTGGGATGTAGTCTATTGAGCTTGACTTATCAAGGGTCAGCTTGACAGTGTCTAAAGATAAATGCCTTTATGGAGAAGTGGAACGGTGGGAGGTTTAGTCCTGGGTATTTAGAGCCTCACTTTTTATTGTCTTTATAAGGCATGCTTGGCTCATTTATTAGGAGGTCTTGTTGTTTATGGGTGTGGGGTGTGTCTCATTAGGTTAAGGCCTCTGTGCCAACAATCAGAACGGCGCTGGTTGAAATCCTGTGGATGGAGAAATGATTTTGCCCTTAAGTGAATCCCTTAACCCCAATAGCACTAGCTGACCCTGCTAGCGGACCCTGCTAGCTGACCCTGCTAGCGGACCCTACTAGCTGACCCTGCTAGCGGACCCTACTAGCTGACCCTGCTAGCTGACCCTGCTAGCGGACCCTACTAGCTGACCCTGCTAGCGGACCCTGCTAGCTGACCCTACTAGCTGACCCTACTAGCGGACCCTGCTCGCTGACCCTGCTAGCTGACCCTGCTAGCTGACCCTACTAGCGGACCCTACTTTCTCAAATGTACGTTGCTTTGGATAAAAGCATCTACTATATAAAAAATGCTTTTACGGTTTGCGGGGTTGTCTGCCTCAAGCCTTCAGTATTGACATGAAAATTTATAAAATATCAAGGGGAATCATGCATGCAAAAATGGCTTTTTGCTTTTAATTGCTGCCGGATGAGAGATGTTGAGCGACCCTGACATCACATTTTCGGATATTATTTTACATTTGCGCCTCACCTGTATTTACCTTTAAAGATAATGCCTGACATCACCTGTACTTACCACTGGCTGTGGTATTGCTTTCTTTATGTTTGTCTTCCTGCATTTCTTCAGAAGCCGAGCACACAGCATTTGCCTTTCAATATGTCGTCATCACAGAGGCTTCCGAAGCACGCAGAGACGAGGGAAACGTGAGAGCCGGGCTGCCGCCTGTTTCTGCATGAGCTCTTGCCCGTAACGGGAAGCAGGGGGAAGTTGATGGAGCATGGTGGCCTCGCTGGCGGCCTCTGGCAGCTTCCTCTCTCATTCACGCAACCGCCCTCTTTCTGTTTTCAATGTAACCGAATTGCAGAAATGAATTCCTCACTGGAAGTGTCTCCCCGGACTGTAAAAGGTGCCTTTGTCTTTTAGATGAATTTGTCTGTATTCATTTCCCAGCTTCACCTATTTCTCTTGGGACGGGCCACAGCCCCCCCAGCCCCCCCCCACCCCCCTCCCTTCCCCCCCCGGCATACGTCCTTTCTGTATCTTACCTGTTCATTTTTTAGTCCTTATATGACCACAAATTAA
>JAODKE010000068.1:15725311-15758279 GCA_026779605.1 Mormyrus hasselquistii
ATTGTGCACTTTCCCTCCCCACCCTTTTGATTGACCGCCTGTCTCCCCCCCCCCCCCCCCCCCCCCCAAACCCCGATCACGCGATTTTAGGGTGGATGGATTCATGCTTTCAATCTGCTTGTCCATTTGTTAAAAAAAAAAATAGCACTATAGCATTGCCATACAACCATATGAATACTCATTTATTTAATTTCACTATAATTAAGCCCAAAATATAATTTTATACTAATCATCCCAGAAAGACCAGTTTGAAAGCTGAAGGGCTGACAGGTGGATAAAGGGACTCTGTAAAGTAGGACTCATGCCCATGATCAGAAGGTCATTAATTCCAATCCCGTGGTGATTTCACAGTTGGGCCCTTGAGCCGAGCCCTTAACCGCAACCGCTTAGCTTCTTCAGCTATATGTTACTTTGGATGTAAACACGACCTGCATAGATAAATGTCGTGTAAAAGTAATTCTGCTTCATGCCGCCATGATTAGTGTCTTTTCTCCCTCCTAGCACCTGAAGCACGAAAGAGCTCGCTGAGTGTAATAGAGTACAAGGTGGCCACGGACTACTCCTCCTTGTGTCACTTTCTTCCCTTGAATCTGCAGGGAAAAGCAAGCCTCTTTTAAAGGGGGGGGGGTGAAGAATGTCGAATCGAATGCTTTTTTTTTTGCAGGCTGTCCTTCGCATTGAGGCTGCGGGAGAAAATGCGATTTCGTGCACAAGGGAAGATGAAAGCGAGATAAGGGGCAGATTCCTGGCTCTTCGCTGAAATGCATCTAAGAATGGGCCTCATGACAGGCTGCGAGTCCCTGACCGGGTCACCTCCGTGACAACGATGACAAGATTGGTTCTGCTCTTAAGAATCCCTTTCTGGAGGTGGGCAGGACAGCTTGGTAACAGGCAGGAAGGTATTCGCTTTGTTCTGAGCTGTGGAGACATTCGCAGATCTACACTTTGTAGATTTGTTAATAAAAGTTTTCCTTGACTGGTTGCATCTTCCCCAAGCTCATTCTGCTGTGGTGGTTATTTGCGACTAGCAGGTGGGGCTTCTTTTATTTAATCCAGCCCTTTGTTTGACCTCCGGGTGCAGGACACAGCTGTGTCTATCAATAGCTTCACAAGAAGACTCCTATTAATAGCTACTTCTCCGGATGCATTCCCTACGTCTTTCAAGGGACCGTCACCCCATCTCCGCACCATCCACTGTGACGTAAACGGATTGTGACCTCACCTGCCAGGTCCCCATGACAATATTTGTAGTTCTTTGCTTCTGTTTTTCAGGAGGTCCTGCGCGAGACTTTGGAGAAAGAACACCATGTAGATTAAAGATGTTCTGTGACGAGGTCAGTCTCCGTGACAGCAGAGGTAACCTGAGTCTGTGGCGTCAAACCGGAATGACACGGTCCAGCTCCTGTTAACATCAGCTGAAGCAAACAATTGAAGCTGATTCAAGAAATCAAATCATTTTCTCTCAGTGCATACCTTTTGGAACTGGGCCTTATACTTAATCTTATTAAATGGCAATTCTCAGTGCCTGGAAGGAAAAGCCATATCTGATTCATTTACCAAGCTGACCAATTCAATCAGCTTCAATGTACACACATCCACAAAGAGTGTATACAGATACTGAGTGAGATGAAGACTCCCTTTTCTCCAAAGCAAAGTTGACGAGTCTGGATAATGGGTAGTTTAATGGTAAACGAATGACTCTTTCTCTAAATTAGTGGTTAAATGAAGTTTTTTGTATCTACATGGTGTTTTCTCTATTTTTCAGTCCAGCTGAAATGAATACTACTCATATTATTTCACCATTTACTAGTAGCTGTTATGTTCTTTCTAGTGAATTCACCCTTTGGGCATGAATGAAGGGATGTATACATTTGTCCCGAATGCTCAGTTATTCCTTATCCATTGATGTGTTAACAAAAGGTTGCCGGTGGATTCAAGTGACATGTCGCTTCTTTATAATTGCAGTCCTTCCAGATGGCGGCCCCCATCGGCAGTCCTATTTAATCTTACCTACAGAGCCGAAGGTCTGAGTCTCACCCACAGATGCTTTTTTGGATTTCAGTTTGTTGTTTTCTAACAGTTCCCTTTGAGTATAATTCCACAGAAGACACAGATGAGCTATTTAGTTCAAGCATTAGGCTAAATTTCCCTTAATGAGTTGGGCTGATTTGGAGGGATGTGGTGTCCCTTCTGAATATAGCTTGATGGTAGGTCAGGGTAAAGGTTTAATGAAAACATGCACATGATTCTTTAGGATGTCTATACTCATATAGACCAACTCAATACATCATAATGCATCCATCTTCGCATATATCCATCATCCTCAAAATCAGAGGAATTTAATACTCTTCCAGCAGCAGATATGTGATGGCAGTAAATATGTGATATTTGGTGGTATCAGGGATGAAGCAGCTTTTAATGTACTGCGTAGAATCACATTTGTCATTTTGTGCTTTGATATAGAAGTGCTATGTATGTACTTCCTTCAAACAAGGTCAGAGAATGATTTCCAGTTTTTCTCAATATTGGCATTTTTCCTGGGTGGCACAGTGGGTTGTACTATAGCCTTAAACCTCTGAGGTTGGGGGTTCAAATCCCTCCTGGCATCCCATCCAGGGTCTACTAGAGTCCTGTATCCGGTGTTGCCTGGGAGAGGGTCCAGCCCCCTCATACTGTATCTCTGACCAGGATAAGCAGTTGGAGGATGAATAGATAGCATATTTTCAGATTTTTTTTGTTTTAAATCCTCTTGAAAAGTTACTTTTAACCACTTCAAAGTCATTTCGACTTGTAAAAATGTGACACACTTTTTAAAAAAAAAAAACATAATTTTTTCATCATAGTGTGGCATCACCCGGGGGGGGTTGTGACTCAACAGGCTGTGATTAGAAGGTTACCGGTTCAAATTCCAGGATCGGTAAAGTGATTTTCACTGTAGGGCCCATGAGCAACAAGGTCTTCAACACCAAATGATTAAGAAGAAAACAATATCACTTCAGATAGAAGCATCTGCTAAATAAATAGGAAAAAACGTAATATATATATATATTTAAATATATATATATATTTATTGGAAATCATTGGATGACGGACTGTGTCTGACTGTTAATGTAACATATGAGACGTTTTGCCCTCAGGTCAGTGAAATTTCCACCATGACCCACCCCCCCATTTCATGAGAAATTCTCTGCATCCCCAGAGAGAGTTTGTCAACGAATTCTTTGTACCAATGTAACAGAGGAAATAGAGAATGTGTGTATATATATATATAGACTGAATGACATTTCCTTTTTCCCTTAACATGTAATAGAAACCCCACAAAAGGGTATGTTTGCATGCAGTCTTTGTTTAAAACGTCAACTGTATATATTTTTCATATTATTTCACTTTTAACAATGTTAACCAGAGCTTATTTTCATTTTTTATTCTTCATTTTGAGTAGCATAGATAACGGCAGACAGGTCATTTGTGTAACACTTTTTACTTTGAGGCTTGCTAATGAATAATAACATGGTTGTAATTCATTCTGTAGATGATGCTTGTCCATACACTGCCATCACAAAGCCACTAACATATCGATCTGAGGAATCCCTTTGGAGATACGAGCAAGTTCATATTAATGGGATTATACGAGTTATGTGTAATATCACAGAAGTCACTCTTGTGTGAGTGCTGAAATACACCGACATGGAATTTTCTTTGATTATCGGTGAAACATAATTTGGATTTGGGATAGATTGCTATACAGTAGGTATGTCTATTCTACCAAACCAGTTTCAGAATAATGAAGCTAAAATCTGTATTGAAATACATAACCCATTTTTCTGGCACTGCTTACTGTAAGTGATTTAATTATGAGCTGTGACTAAGCTGGGTGGTTCTGCATTGTGGGAAGGGGTATGTGGCTCTCTTGGGTGGGAAGGTCAGGTGACCAGGGCTGTTCAAGCTGATTCATTCCACATGTCTAACATTCATGACAGAATGTATTATATTAATGCATGTCAGACATGACCAGACGAGTCCCCAACCCCAACCCTGACCCTGAGCCCAACTCACGTGCACATGAGGAAATGCTGAAAAGGCTCTGTTTGCATAAACCAGAGAAAGGTAAACCTCAACACCATCTCAGATGTGTCATTTCCTGCTGTACTATCTATATCTGGGTAGAGCAATTCTCATGTATCAATGTCAGTCATTAAGAAATGTGCTTCTAGGCGCTGCTTAGGCAGGATTCAGCCAGGAATGGGGACTCGAATCACTGACTTGACTCAGACTCAAGTTACAAATTTGATGACTTGTGACTCAAGTCAGCAAAACTGATGGAAAAACTTTGACCAGGCCCTATGATTTGAGATTATAGTCCCCCCTCTGGATGCCATAACGTTAATTTTATAATTGATGTGTATGTTCTCTGCATTTTTAATGGATGCAAGGTCTCCTGAGATAGTTAGAAAGAGACGTCCCTCCTTGCATATACATGGACGTAAAAAACGTGAGGACAACTGTGACAGATCACTTTTGTTCTCTGTTAGCTTTCTGTTCCTATCTCTTATGTTAAACGGATCGGTGCCGACCCGTGACTTAAATCAGCCATAAAATACCCTCAAAACAATTATCATCCAATTTGTTTGTTACCTCTTGGTCACCTTGTTAGGCTTCCTAATCCATGAAAAGATTGGTTTTACTACTTTTGGTGTGGACCTTTCTTTTGACAGCATTCCTCTCGTTTTCATTTAAAGAAATAATGGTAAAATAAACCTCAAGAGAATTATATAAATAAACCGAATTGGTCTTATCTTGTCTTACATATATGGGCATGCCTTGCCTTGATTTTGTTTTATTTTATTTTGTTTAAATAAAGATTCCTGACAAAGTCAAAAAGCCTTGATGCAGAACATAAATATATGTGGTGCTTTTATGCATTTTAAACTTACAAATGGGTTGGTGCCGACCTGAACACGATAGCAAGGTTAAAGGTAAAAAAAAAAAAAATGGCATTCATGATTCACAACTTGATTTGAACTGTAATTACAAATTTGATGACTTCTAACTTGTCAGTAAAAATTATGGAAAGACTTGGACTGAACAAGGGCAGATGACTCAAGACTTGACTTGGACTGCAATGTTTGGATTGAAGACTTGATTTTGGATGACTTGATTTTGGATGACTTATTTCCATTCCTGGCTTCAGCCACTTTGTCAAAAAGGTGTCATACATATTTTTCATACATAATTCACATACAGAGAATATGTATGTAATAATTTATGCACAACACGCACATGCAATTTTGAAATCGCGTGCAGGATCCTCACCCTGGTTCAGCAGATCTTATTATTTTGGACCCTGAAGGGTTAGGGTGGGTGGTATCTCGTATTTCTTCGGGTTGAAAATGGAAACCCAACTGGGGGCTGAGCCCTCCTGGGGGTCAAATCCTAGAATGACCTGTAGCGATCACCAAAGTACAGCAGTACTGCACATATAGACTGGCAAAAGACTATAACATATTTATTTACTAGCTATTTAAAGACTCCATCCTGCCTTTCATGTTATAACCACTTATCCTGGTCAAGGTCATAGAGGCCTGGAGAAAAATCCCAGGCAGAAAAGATACCAGTTTATTGTCGGGTTCATGCATACAATTTCAAGATGCTAATTTTCCTAAATGCATGTCTTTGGACTGCCGGAGAAAACCTGAATAGCCACATAACATGGATAAAACACATAAAGGTGGGTTTGAAATGTGTTTTGTTATTGAATGTGCTATGGGGGAGGGGCATCGGGGCCTCTCAGTTCACCTCAGCAATCGGTGTCGAACGACAAGTGCCATGATAAGCTTATGCAGCCCCCGTGTGTATTTTGGACAAACATGTATACTACAAGTATGAAAATAGCAAACCTCAACACCAAAGCCAAATAAATCACTTTATTCTCTCTCAGCAACACAGTTAAAACAACACATCTGCTAAATACAGGTCTATATCTAATTTACAAATCAAACTTATTGTAAAACAGAATTTGGGATTATGTGCGAGAGCAAAATACAAGACGGAAAAGACTGTAGAAAATGGCGTCTCACACCTATAGATGGTAAATAAATTAATAGAAGCAGCATAAAAATGCACTTACTACTGAATCTGATATGAAATAATGGATGTGAAATTAACGTATTAAATGTTAACTTCACTTTTCAATGTCAATTGTTCTGTATATACATGGCCTCAAGATCTCAAGAAAATTATTCCATTATCATGATAAAACAATTAAAAAACTATGATGTGATACCTTAATTGACTTAGGCAATTTACAGGTTTTGTAGTCATTTTAAAAGAAAAAAAAAGAAACCAGGTTTTTGTGGGTGCTGTGGGGGCGCTATGGTGTGGGAGGGGCTAGAGCCCCCAAGCTCCTCTCAGTGCCGTCACTGCACCCTGCAAACATGTCAATGTCAAGCAATATCCATCCATCATGCAACTGCTTGTCCTTTTCAGGTTTGCAGTGATCCTAGAAGCAATGAGGATGCACACGGCACAAAGCTGGGGACGCGGTGGACAAAGCTGGGGACGTGGTGGACAGGACACCTCCAGCCAATGACAGGGCAAACTCACACACACGGTGACACATTAGGGTCAATACAGAGACCTCGATTAGCCTAGCTGCGTTTTTCTGGACTAAAGAAGGAAATCAGAGGAAAATCCATACATGCACATTCACAGACACACGCAGGGACACTAACAATTCACTCCATTCGTTTGTATGGGCATAACTCTAATCCCAACAATGACAGCCTTAACCCCTACCCAGCCCTAACTTTAACATAAGTAACCAAACAAAACACAAGACTTTTGACATTTTAATTCTTTTGATTGCAGTCACAGATAAATACAAACCCACACACAAAACATGCAAACGCAAAGAACTGCAGAGAGGGAATCAAACCAACAACCTTGAAACTGTGACTCCATACTGCTACCCAATAAACCATCGCACTGCAATGTTGGTACCCTGGTATACACATAGTATATAAAGGGGGAAAATATTGCCAGAATAACTCTGTACAAGGAAAAATAACTGTTGGACAAATAAATAGAATGAGTTGCATAAAAAATAGGAAGTATGTAAAACAAATCTTTTTGCTCAGTGGGTAGCATCGTGTCCTCACACCTCCAGGCGTGTAGGTCGGTATTTCCGCAGTGCCCCCTTTTGGGGGAGGGGGGGAGTGTTTTACAATTGCTCTCAACGACATTCCATTACATTTTGTCAGGCTATGCGGAAGATGGAAAGTGCTGCATTAAATTCGTTGGGCTCTCGTCACAGTACGTTGTTTTTGCCACCTGACCTCATTAGCCTGGAATAGCCTGGAAGTCAACATTTACGTTGTGCGGACATCGGTGGACTTTGTTGCCCTGTCCCATTATGTTTCCGGTCATTCATGGCTGGGGATAAGGTCAGGATTTTTTTTAACGGTACGGAGTTTCTTTAAAGTAGCAGTGCTCAGCGCCCGCCAGTGCTAGATGAGTGGAATATGCTAATTCAGCTGAATTATTCATTAAGAAAACATATATCACGTATATCTTCATATAAGTTTGTGGATATTCGATATAACGATAATATAATAATTTTCCTTGCATCATTTAAATAATACTGTATGCATTACAATTATTAGTAGGTAAATACCCATTAAGGGCATATGAAGTGCATCTTTTTCCCATAACTAATGAGGAGACCCACGAAACGCAGGGAGAACTATGCAGAAGCCACACATAGACAGAATCGGGATTCTTAAGGCTACAGCCAAACTGCTGATCGAGCCGCCACTGCTCCAGGTGATGAACTCCTGAATGGTTATTTGACTAAACATATTTAAGCTAATCACCAATTATTAGTATAATGTTATGTGGCATGGAAATAAAATCAAGATAGCGCATTTTACTGAGTTTGCATAAATCAACATGAAATACGCCAGCCTCCTAAACGGCTTCTATTTCGAAGGACGTAAACAATAATTCTGTTCAGAAAACAGCACTCAGACGCGTGGCGAATGAAGAAAAAAAAACAAAACAAAAAAAATCTGCAGTGACTCTCTTTTCATGACCACTATGCTAGAAGTTATAAACAGACTTTGAACAGGTGAACGTTCAGATCCGTCCTTGAGAAGGAATGCCATTTCACATCACTCACATCATTTGAATTACATTGCTTATATCTGGGGTAAGACCTTTATCATTTCAATTATTTATGTATTTATTTTCTGGTTATTGAACCTAACATCGTCTGTAAAATAATACACGGAGAAATAAATTATTCATATGTTAAAAGGTTATACTTATTTCTTTGGTCACGCGCGATACTCACTGATCCAGACCGATCTGCATGGTAGGAGTGGGGCAGTTCAATAAACTGAAAAATATGTTCAGAAATATGTTTAATCTACCCCATAATTTTTCATGCGGTGTTTCCAGACACCAGATGATATCGATGAGCAGTAGCGCCTCAAGGACTTGGTCTCAAAGCGAGAGAAAAGCGTGAATGAAATTAGCTACTAAATTTACTGCAAGCCAGACAAATGTCATGCTTGCAATTAGCCTCTTCTAATTAGCGTTGATGCAGATTCAAATTCTGTTATTCCAAACATGCTCCTTTTCTGTGTAGTAATTAACGACTGAGGTTTTGATTGAGTTTTTCATTTGCGGCAGATTGCGTTTAGTTATTAAAACTGCACTATTTCAGAAAATATCAGTGAGTCCGACGCAGCCTTGATAGATGAATATTAGAATCAAAGTTGATGTGATGGGCTTGGTAATGCGTTTATAACAACCAGACTGAAGGTTATCTTGACAGAGAAAGGAAAGCGATATAATGAATGAATAATATTAGGCCTATGAAAAAAATATATATAAAAATATAAAATATAAGTCTATTAAGGTATTTTTTAAATCACTGGAACAAACAGATTTCGGGTTCAGATCCCAGGAGGAATTTAAGATTTCAGGTTCAGATCCCAGGAGGGTTTTAACTGCTATTATACTTTTAGAAAAGTAAATATCTGCCCTTGTATAATTTATATTAATACTATTGCTTAAGTACGGAAGTTTGTAAGCAAATAAATAATGTATACGTTTCTGGAATGTTGCTACATATATAAGAAGCTCATAGGCTCGATAGAAAGCGAGTCTAAAATAAATGATTTTGCATTTATGTAAATGAGCTTTTGCATTTATGTAGAAATTTTAACCAGCGTGTCTTTGATTCAGGAAGAGATGAACAAGGGCTTTGCTTGCTGCCAGCATTGCGCTGAATAACCAAAGTTAAATTAAACCTCATTGGGGCTGACTGCAGCAGTGCTGAAGAGGTCAGGTTCATCTCACCTTGACACTGGCACTGCGGCAGTTTAATTTTGTTCGAAATGCAGCCCCCGCAGCAAGTATCTAGCATGTTAATAATTTGCAAATGTTTCTGTATAGCATTACATAATTTAAATAGCAAAGTATGTAAATCACTATTCCTCCATATGTGTTTTGGACTCTTTAGTTATATGCCGTTTGTATGCAGAGAAAATGGATATCTTGTATATTTTGAAACAGAGATTCAGTTTAAGCGGTAGTTTCACACCTCCAACGTTGGGGTACTCGTCCTGCCTGTACTGTGAGTTTGGTCCCCCCCCCTCCCGTACTTGTCATCTACGGTCTCTCCTGCCCTGTGATTCCTGCCATAAGCTCCAGGCTTACATACCTCATCACTGTCCCTGGTCCCTGAAGCCCACCTCATTCCTTGATTGTCACTCAGCTTTTATTTTATTTATTGAAGTAATAATCAGGAAGAGCTTTGACAGATATATCAAGCCTCAATCAGTTTGACATCCTGGTTAATTATGAATCTGTTATGATCCTCTGATGTTTTAATTTTGACTCTTATTTTTTGTTGTTTAAGATCACTGTGATGAAACGTGGATGCTCCCCTTTGTGACGGAGACACGATGCGTAAATTTGGTGACAATTGTGCGTCAAAGAAAACTGAAACATTTTGTTCCTTCCATGAAGAAAACAGCCACCTGTGTTTCAGTTCCCATCCTCTGTTAGATCTGTTTCCGTTACGTCGTCGTATTTCTCAAATGCTACCCAGGGAGTCACTGTCCTTCTTAAAACAATCTGGGTCAGTAAATTACTTTTGTATTGTGAACGACGTTCGAATGGTCATTCAAAGAAAATCAGCAACGCAGCACAAAAGTTGTGCCTTTGAAACTCAATAATTCATTACAAGTATTTCAACTTCCTTTCAAAAGAAATTGTGGCAAAATCAAAAGTCAATGTAAAGCTTTAGGGCATGAAACAACACTGAGCTGTGCACCATGGCTGGGTTTGAATTCCACTTCTGCTGTCTACTTTCTGGCCCACGTTGCCTTGATGTCCCCAATAAGTAGCTGGAAGACAGAGGCACTGCATTCTTCCAGAATAATTAACAGCATTTAGCAGGGAGTGGAACAAGTGGTGAGTCTGAGCCAAGTCTCAAACCATGTGCCCTCAACTCCAACCAGAGTTGTGAGTCGAGGAACTTGGGTCCCTACCTATGTCAGTTTTTTGTACCTTATGTGTTATTAAAACTTGGTGCAGCAAAAATCCACCGCTGGACATTTTAAGTTAAATCCTTCATAGGTTGAGACGGGGAGAAAAAACGAGGTTGAAAAAAGAGTCTTCGCTCTGTCACATTTGTCCTCCTACAGTTTTTACGTATGAGTTTTTACGGAGAGTGATGCATCTTTTCGACAAACTATCTCGGGAGATCTTGCAGTCAAGCAAGTGAAAATGCAGAGAATTAACATACACTTAAATGGCTTGGTCTAGGTCAAATCCAAGTCTCGCATCATGTACCCTCAAGTCCAAGTTCAGACCCCACTTGGGTCTGAAAAAAATGCATTATTATTATTATTATTATTATTATTTAGATATATACTTGTGGGCTAAAATGTTGTGCGTCTGGAACAGGTGATACACAGAAGTAAACATTTTCTTGCCAGGTGGTCGAGTTGCTTCAGCTAGTGAAAAGCTTTAAAGTTACAGAAAAAATAACCAAGCTTATGGAAGCAAGACGGTTTAAACAAGAAATCAGAGCGAGTTACTATAAAGCGTGACTGCAAAGCACTGCATAAATAACTTATCAGTTTTCAACATTGTGTTTTGCTTCTCAATGCTGGCAATCTAGTGTAAGTAATACTCGGAGGACATTAAGGTCAAATGCATTTGGCCCCTTGCAGTCTGCCCCCCCCCCCCCCCGAGTTGAAATGGTCTAGAACTGCAACTGGAGTACAAATCTTTCCATCAATTTTGCCAGGTCGAGTCACAAGTAATGGAATTTGTGACTTCAGTCCGAGTCAAGTTGCGAGTCAGTTACTCTGAGCCTCACCTCTGGCTTTTAGAGTATTCGGTGAAAGGTTCTCTAAGTACAGATAAGTGTCAAAAAATTAAAGTCCAGTAATATTATTATTTAACAACCTGTTACTGGACTATCTCGGACATTTTAAGCCAATTAAATATGATTAACAAATGTAAACCCGTTCAGTCATTATAGCTTCATCCCCTATTCCCATAAATAGGGTTTAATAATGTAAGTAGATAAAGATACGGCTATTATAGGTCACAAAGTGTTATTTCCAACAGAACAAAGTTTACCGGCATGATAGATACAGGCAAGTCGCCATGTAGTAAAATGAAGGTCTTGACCACCACAACCCCCCCACCCACCACCACCAACAAAATGTGTTTGTGACTGTTAGGGGCTTGCCCATAGTCTTGCTCTATCGCTCTCTCTCGCTCTCTCTCTCTCTCTCTCACTCTGCCTGTTTCTCTCCTGTCCTACAGGGGGCGCTATGACATCAGGAGGCCTTTTTTCCCTTGGAGGTTATAAAAGTCAACAAGAGGAGTCTGAAGAAGGCATATTTTTGTGCTGGTCTTTTTCCACTCTTTTTCTTTTTCTGTCTGTGGGGCTTTGCTATTGTGATATTCTTCTGTTGTGATACTGTCTGTTTTGTGTCGTTGATTGTGTTTGTCTCATTGGAAACATGAGGGACATATTTGCAAATATTGTTTGCATTCTTTTTGCCCACCGCCGCCGAAAAGGGGTAAGCGCCATTTGATCTGGACGTCTCTTTTGTACCTGTTTTGGTGTAGACAGGGAGATAGGGTAGTGGTAAGTGTTTTTTTTTTCTTTCTTTTGGAAGGAAAATATAGTGCAAGTTGGGTGGAGGTACTTTAGGGTTTCTGTTTCTTATTTTGGCCGGCTTGTCCCTGCAGAGATGGTACAACCCCCTTGCATCATACATCTATTATATGACAGGTGCGTGGTAGACCAGGCACAATAAATTATACAGCACTTGCGAAGACACTTAAGGTGTGTGGTGTTTTCTGCACAAACCCGGTGTGGCTTGTTACGTATCCTGTCCTGGAGACATAATATGGTAAATGGACTGCATTTATATAGCGCTTTTCTACTCCTACGATTACTCACAGCACTTTACCATACATGCCTCACACTCACCCATCCACACACCGCTGGCGGAGGCTGCCATGCAAGGCGCCAACCTGCTCACCGGGAGCAATTAGGGGTTTAGTGTTTTGCTCAAGGACGATTTAAATCCGGGCTCGAACCTGCAACCCTCTGGTAGCCAAACAATAGCACTACCTCCTGCACCACCATCGTCCTCTAATAGTGACTGATTAGACATGCAGCCAGTCATGGGAAGTGACAAGTTTGAATGAACCCCCTCTTGAAATTTGCTTCCACCCCTACTGTTATCCACCTCCCCATCTTATATTATAGGAATTTTCTTCTTTCTTACGTCTGACCTTTCCTTTCAACTGCGTACTCTCAAAGGTCAGGAAAGCGACAAATTAGTAAACTCCAGTACAGATTATTCTTCACCTTGAGGAATTCTGGTTTAATTGAGGGTGGCAGAATGTACTGTCACACAGAGACACATTAGTGTTTTTAATTAAAGTGATTAACAGGACAATGTCTTCAGCGGATGGTGAGGCCGCTGGAGGTAGTATAACATAGGGCTGGGATCTCTCCACGTGCCAAGGATCACAGAGCTGGGCTTCACTCCTTGGCTCACATGGGGAGTTCTGTCATCCCAGAGCTAAAGCGTGGCTTACTGGAAACATGGGGGAGGAAGAAGGCAGCTCCTCATAGGACGTTAAAAGATTCCACCCCCTGCTGGGGATATCAGGACAAAATGCTGACGGGTAACGCAGTCTGCCATACAGCAGCGGTCTCATAAAAATGCCAGCCTCTCTATACAAATGACAGCATCCCCCCCCCTCCGTCCCCAACAAATTTTCCTCAAAAGGAGGTCTGTCACAGCAGCAAAAGGTCCTCCGGTAAATAAAGATTGTGTGGGAAGCTTGAGTGTGCCAATCATCGCTCCTTAAAATATTCCCACAGCGGCGCGTGAGTGATTGATTGCTTCTTCTCACACGTATCTGCCACGACTGGCTTTGAACCTGCGAGCACGTTAAGAGCAGGTCGCTGTTGTATGGGGTGGGGCTTCATTTACTGATTTGGTAGATGTGCTTCAGAAAAAAGGCACTGTCAGTCAGGAAAATCCTGTACGCAAAACCATGGGAAAAAGAGAAAATCAAAGCAGCTGTTTTCACCGAGAAATTGTTTAGTGCCAGTGAAACAAACACCAGTGAAACTTGTGATGTTTTTCAACACTGATGCCCCTAAACGAAACTGAGGGCCAGTGATGTGCACAGAATTTCTTGGTGGCGGGTGCACAAACAGGAGGGTGTGGCCGACTGGTACTTCTGGGGAAGGGGCGTGAAGGCCGATTGGAGCCGGGGGAGGAGGGGGGAGAGATTCACCCTCGAGAGATTTTGTGCCATCATTGGTTATCGAAAAAAGGCACCTTAAGCAGTTAAGGGGGTATTTTCAATCATTCAGACGAAAGGGGCAGAAGCCCCCACCCCTCTTGAGCGCTTGAACTCTTACAAGTAAACAAGAACCATTACGAGTAAAATAAGGCTACAAAGGTCAAAAATGCTCAAACTTTCATAAATATTCACATTTTACAAATTATTTTAAGGTACATAGAAATAATGTTAGGTATAAAGTATAAACCTATTGTAAGAAATCCTAACAGTTTTACAACACTATAATATACACTAGTGTACCCTTATGCAAAAATGAATTCTAAAAATAAATTCTGTCAGTTTACAGGGCCAAAGGGTATAATTTCATGCAAGCCTTGATCCATGCACCTACAGTAATGGGATGATATTATGCTTTATCTATGGTCTCCAAAAATAAAGAAAAATTGCCTCGAAATGTTTGAATTTTTAATGGGTTAAATATTATGTATACTGTATATAAAGCTTTCATGAAAAGGCAGGACTTGGCGGCGGTATTGAAATTTCACCAGAAATAGTTTCTGAGTTAGTGTTCTCTCATTTTTGGCAATACTACTAGCAAATCTGTTTTAGCGTGTGATTAGTAAACCAAGATTAGTTGATGGTCATCTAAGTTAGTTGAACTTAGCTGAAGGTCAAGATTCCACTAAAAAATAAGTATTGCCACCTTATCATGGTGGAGAGCTTTGTGTGTCCCTATGATACTAAGTTGTCTGGGGCAATCGCCCCTGGTACGGTCTCCCAAGGCAAATTGGTCCTAGGAGAGCAGTCAGAATAAGTGTGATTCAGTAAACCCCTATGATGACAGAAAATACAAGGGAGCAAGTTATCCTGCCTGGACTGGGTAGACCGGGGCCTTGCACTGGAGCTAGGTGTGGGGCAGCGCCCAGCGGCATAGCCCAAAGAGAAAACATGGGTCTATCCTCCTGTGGCCTCACCACCCACAGGGGGAGCCATGGGGATCAGGTGGCAGTCGGAGGCAGGGGCCCTTGGCGGATCAATCATCAGCTAATAAAACTGACTCCTGGTTCATGGAATGTAACCTTCCTGGGCGGAAAGGAGCCTGAGTTGGTACTGGAGGTACAGTGATACCAACTAGGTATAGTCGGGATCACCTTGACGCTTGGCTCAGGCTCTAGAACCAAACTTCTGGAGAGGGGCTGGATTCTAATCCACTATGGATTTGCCCATGGTGAGAGGCACCGGGTAGGGGTGGTTCGGTGCCAGTGAGTTGGGGTTCACCCTGGTGAACAAGAGGGTCGCAACCCTTTGACTTTGAGTTCATAACGAAGCCAGTGTTTGAACATAAGGGTATTTATAAGTATACCTGGTACCCAAGGCCGCAATTCGCTGATTGATTTTGTAATCGTATCATCGGATCTGTGGCGGCATGTTTTGGACACTCGGGTGAATAGAGGAACTGAGCTGTCAACTGATCACCACCTAGTTATGAGCTGGATCCGCTGGCAGAGGAAGATGCCAGATAGACCTGGTAGACCCAGACACATAGTGAGGATTTGCTGAGAACATCTGGCGGAGGCTCCTGTCCAGGAGATCTGCAACTCTCACTCTGGCATCCCGAGGGAGTCGGGGGACAATGGTCTGGAGCTGTGGCCATAATGTGTTGTGTTTGTTGTGGTCCCTGAACATGATGGTGGAGGGAGGGAGGTGCCTCAAAAAGGTTCTGGCAAACCGTTAGGCAACTCAAGAGGAGGGAGCATGGCTTCACCCATGCTGTTTACAGCAAGGAGGGAGAACTGTTGACCTAAAATTGGGATATAGTCAGGCAGTGGAAAGAATATTTTGAGGATCTCTTGAATCCCACTGATACACCTTCCTTAGAGAAAGTAGGGCTGGGGACTTGCCCATCTCTAGGGCTGAAGTAGTCAAAAAACTCCTCATTGGCAAGGATCCAGGGATGGATGAGATTCACCTTGAGTTCTTGAAAGCTTGGCTGCCTTGGCTGACACGCCTCTTTAACAATCCATGGAAGTTGGGGACAGTGCCTTTGGATTGGCAGACTGGGGTGGTGGTCCCAGTCTTTAAAAAAGGGGACCGGAGGATGTGCTCCAACTTCAGGGAGATCACACTTCTGAGCCTCCCTGAGAAGGTCTATGGAAGGGTACTGGAGAGGAGGGTCTACCAGATGGTTCCAGTAGGAACAATGCAGTTTCTGTCCTGGACATGGAACACTGGACCAGCCCTTCACCCTCGCATGGATACTGCAGGGTTCATGGGAGTTTGCCTAAACAATACAATTTTGTCCCTCGGGGGGTCCTCTGGGGGTGCTTTGAGAGTATGGCGTATGGGATCTGTTGTTGCGGGCCATTATATCCCTGTACAAACGGAGCGAGTTTGGTTCACATTACCAGCAGTAGGTCAGACTTGTTTCCAGTGAGGGTTGGACTCCACCATGGCTGCCCTTAGTCACCGATTCTGTTCACAACTTTTATGGACAGAATTTCTAGGCATAGCCAAGGAGTGGAGGGGGTCCATTTTGGGGGCCAGAATGTGGATCAGCACCTCCAATTCTGATGCCATGGTTCTTGTCCGGAAAAGTGTGGATTGCCCTCTTCTGGTGTGGGTATGAGTCACTGCCTCAAGCAGAGGAGTTTAAATATCTCAGGCCCTTATCAATGAATGAGGGGAGTGGGAGACGTCAGCAGTATTGCAGATGCTGCACCAGTCTGTCATAGTATTGAGAGAGCTGAGCCGGAAGGCAAGGTTATTGACTTACTGGTTGATCTACGTTCCTGCCCTCACCTATGGTCACAAGCTTTGGGGAGTGACCGAAAGAGATCCTGGATACAAGCGGCAAAAATGAGTTTCCTCCACAGGGAGACTGAGCTCAGCCTTAGAGACAGGGTGAGGAGCTCAAAGTAGAGCCACTGCTCCTCCGCATTGAAAGGAGCCAGGTGAGCTGGATCAGGCATCTAGTTAGGACGCCTCCTGGACGGCTTTCTAGGGAGGTGTTTCGGGCATGTCCAACCAGGAGGAGGCCCTGGGGCAGCCCCAGGACACGCTGGACAGATTATATCTCTTGGCTGACCTGGGAACAGCTTGGTATTCCCCCAGTGAAGCAAGAGGAGGTGCCTGGTGAGAGGTCTGGGCATCTCTGCTTAGACTGCTGCCCCCATGACCTGATCCCGGATTAGCGGCCGAAAATGAATGGATGGATGGAATTTGTTCATTGTAAAAAAGCCCATTCCATGCTATTCAAAAGTTTTTAATAACACGCACTGAGCCAGCAGGACAATGAGCTTGGTTTGGAAGTGCATGGTATCGAACAGTAACTCCCCACCTGGTCCTGATGAAACACCCAGCTGATATGCAGTATTTTGGATTGGTTACTCTTTAGGGGTTAAATATGGTCAGTTGCTGGTGTATTTTGTTGTGAAGTGCATGATATCCACACAGCTGGCTTAACAAAAGCCATTTGCACAATTGAACCTTGCTGTCCTGAGGCTGAACTATGTCCCAAAACATGCAAGCTGCACCTCCAAACTGCTACTGCATTGCAGTAAAGGTCCTGTTTCCTATAAGTCAGTGCACCTTTCTGTATCGAAAAATCCATATTACACACAGTGTTGTGCAAAAGCTATTTATCTGGGTAGTACGTGTATATTTGCACAGAAACAAGAATTTCTTCTGTTCTTCAAAAAGTTACTGGTCTCTTGTTGGATGGTTAGAAGAACACACTGCTTCAGTTCCCAAACCTCTCCTCAGGGGCACCGTAGCCATTCTATGTATTCCAGGTCACTTAATTCATTAATTTATTTAATTTGAAAACTCTGAGGTGCTAGTGGTTGAAAAAATACTTGCTGTATTAGATGCAAATACTGGGGTGACTAGAAAGGTTTTAAAATGGCTAAGCAGGCACACATGTTATAAATGTATATGGTTGCAAGTCAAGCAAAGGCATCCAACTGAAACCATAAGATTGATCCCAGTGGGACTTATTTATAAAGCATTGACATTGTGACTCTGGCCAGCTGTATTGTGTTTTGTGGGTTTGACATCTGTGAACATGAGCAGCAAAGCCAAGCCTTTTCTGGTTGATTGGCACAAGCTGTGGCATGAGACATTCCCACTGGTGCCTTTAACCGTGTGGGACATTCTTGTTTTTTTTGTGTATTTTTTAAAGGAACGGTAACCGGAATCGTCCGAACATCTCGATCATGGATCCAGAAAGTCCCTGGCTATAGAACAGAGGTGCATTATTCTATGATGGCGCTTGGCAGATGGTTATAAAACACAAAATGTATTTCAGGGCTCCGGATGTCACAGGGTGCAAAAAAGCAAAGTTTAAAATCATTAATGTATTCAGGAAGAGCATCGGCTCTGTTATCCCCCCGAGACGGAGCCATCTGGGCCACAATGAGTCACAGGACCCAGCAGATTCATACCAGCAGTGGGTCATAACTCTAAGGCTGATGAACATGTGTACTCGGGGGTCCTGCTAATATCCAAATGCTCATAACTGCAGCACTTGCCTCATTGGGCATTTTAACTCAATCAGAATGGGCGGCTAATGACACCGACTACATTTAGGTGCTTTAAGTGCTCCTCAGTGGTGCCGAGATTGAACTTAATCAAATGAAAGGGCCGTAATGAAAGCATTGTGACCAATCCCGCGAAGGCCAAGATAAAGACCGCTGTGGCTAGACACACTGGCATAATATCAAACTGCTCTTATGGGATCTAGATGATAAAGATAAAAATTTAATTTGAGGCACACAAGGATGGTGGTACATCTACCACTCATTTCCAGGCTTTCTTTACTTTCAAGAGTTTTTACTGACACTTTTTAGGGCTTTAGAAATATGAACGTGACCTTAACGGATACTGCTACCATGTCCTTGAGTAAGAGCCTCTTAAAATGAATTACCCCAGCAAATATTTCATAGTATACGTATGCATGCAATATAGGATGAAATGAATCAGAATGCTAGGCAACTTAATAATATGCAATAATAATCTTCAAATTAATGCAAAATTTATTGCTTTGGTTTAAAAAACATTACAGGATACATTTAAGTGAAAAAAAATGCAATAAATGCTATGAAATTGACCCAGTAGGGCCCATAGTCTCTAAAAAAATGATGCAACAAATCACTGATATTGGTATTTAAAAAAACAGGTCCCTGTTGCTAAACTCAGCATAACTGAAATTTCTCCTTTTGTGCAAACGGTTTTAGGCTCTGGGCTTTCTGTGACCTTGTGGTTGTTACGCAGTTATTTTAAAAGGGACAAGCTCTTTTATAACCTGTCACTCACTGTGTTGAATAGCACCATTCAGCCCCTTTCCATACGCGCCCCCCCCCCCCGCCGCCACACGGCTACCTTTGCCTGCTCTCCTCGGTCTCAAAACAGCTTGACACTGTTTGTTCAGCCTTTTAGACACGAATCAGCTTGTCCCCGCAAACGGACCTTGTTCGGTTTCAAGCGCGTGAAGGGGGATTGGGGCATCAGGCCCTCATAACGGTCATGTTGCCCCTTCCGGTAACACTGCCTGCCCCAGCTGCTCCTCCTGACAGCCTTGGCATAACTCGATCGCACTGACATTGTAAATGCACCCTGCCATCGCAATTTCGGCACCGCAGCCATTTTCTTACAGCTTTGTAGGCAGCTATACGCGTCAAATGAGATGGCGCTATGAAGCCAGGGGCTTAAAGTAATCAGATTTTCTGTGCTCAGATATTCTCAAGAAAAAAGATGAAAGGTGCTTTGAAAACTGCACTCAAGTGGCAAAAGTGAATACGTATTGCGCTCTTGTGCCTTTCCCAGTATTAGGCACGAGAACAGGTGACCTGTGTGATCAGAAGTAAATAGTTTATTTGGAGCAAGGCGGAGGTCTGTTTCAGTGCCGGGGATCTGGGCGGAAGGACTGGGATTTTAGCAAATGCATTTTTATTCATGAAAGCCTCCTCTGCTTTGTCCAAAATTCACATTCAACAAAATCTGGTTGAACGTAATGGAAAAATGGGGAAATTAAATGGGTGTGTTGGAAAGATTGTGCTTAGCTTAAGGGGGGAATATGGGAAGCTACAGTGAAATTATTTTAGTCTTTTTGCTATATTAAATCAAACTGTAAATCCACCCATATTATCCTGGTCAGGGCTGCAGAGAGGCTTGGAGCCTGTCCGAGGCAGCATAGGACATGACACTGGGGTGCCAGTCCATCACAGGGCACTTATGCAAACATATTCATACTCTACAGGTTATTTAGAAAGACAAATTAGCTTAACTGAATTCTTTTGGACTGTGGAAGAAAACAGGAATAACCAGAGGGAATCCATGAATCAGGGTGAGAACATGCAAGCTCATTTAACACAGAAAGTAGAGGTGGGATTTGAACCCCCATCCCGGGAGATGTGAAATGACAGTGTTACCCACTGAATGACCAGTCCTCCCTCCGATGGTATTAAACATTTTGTGAAACACAATAACAAATAATTTTAAGTAATTTAGTTACTAAATACTGTCCTGCTGTGGTCCACGTGTCATTTTCGCATTTGGCCAGCAGGTGTCCCTGGTCATCCCGTCTCCCGTTCTTTCCCAAGATTGCTAGCGTTTCCCTCCCAGAGAGCAGCTTCAAGTGTGTTTGCAATTTTGACTGTTTGTTTCTTTATATTCTTGATCTATTTATTTGTCTTATAGTTCCTTGTTCCCCGTTTTTGGTCATGTTTATTTACCCTTGTTTTCTTGTCTCCATTGGTGTTTTGATCCTCCGTTAACTGACCTTACCTGATAAACCCTTTTGTCCGATTGTATGTAGGAAGTGACTGACCCTTTTGTCTTGTTTGATTTCTGTATTTTGTTTGCTAGGGGTATGATTGTCTTTTTCTTTCATCTTTTCCCACCCAATTTGGGGATTACTTGGTTAGCCTGTGTTTTGTTTGTTTTTGGCATTGTCCAATACCAATGTCTGTCACTGGTGTGTCGTATCCATTATATGCCAATTTGTTATTGTCTGTTCATAATATCTATAAGAACATCACCCCAAAACCACAATCCATTGTCTGTGTTTCTCTTCCCTTCATCTGTTTCTGCATACTCTAATCCTAGACTGGGCTGTATCAGAATTTGGGGGTTCGTGTGAGATCTTCTTATCCCCGTATTTTGGTGGTATCATTGTATTTATGTTGGAGGAGGGGTGTTACAATATGGACGAGTTTAATTTAGTTTTGCTTACCCTCGCTCGCACTTTAAAGACATTCAACTAACACTCGTGTTGAGTACCCACAAGGGTTGTGTACTCAGTAAAGCCATTCTGAACTGTGTTGCACTGAGCAGTTTCAGCTTGTGACCTTCCAGGTAGCTTTAAAACTTGGAACACCAAACCAAAGTCGTCGGGGCATCGGAGTTGCCTTGATTGTCAGTGTACAGAACACTTGGACACATTGGCTGATTAGACATTGAATTGGTGTTAGAGCTAGTCAGTGAAACTAAGCTCTCTGAATTGGGCTGTATGTCAACCATCGCCACTAGTCGTGCTGGTGTGTTGGAGAGCAAATTGCCTTTGTTGTTGATTTGGTGTGTCCTCAGCTTAACGAGTCTGGCTGCTCTCTTCTGACCTTTCATTATTAAGCATTTTAAGAAACTGAACCGCTGCAGACCAGATGTTTTTATCACATCATTCCCGTATACTTTAGACCCCATGGCATGTGAAAATCGCAAGAGTGACCAAGCCTGTCTATTGCCATATGACCCAATGTTTGGAGGAGTAGGTTGCATCAGCAAGCAGGTACAGTATCAAGGGTATGGATTTGATTATGGACAGTAGGGACATATCTGTATCAATACTGTGTGAATACTGTGTGTATTTAGGGGAGTGAGGGGTTAGGGGCTGATTTGGTCCCTATCAATGTTGAAACAAAGCCTACACACTTAGTATATCCTTATTCTGACCACTGCATGGGCGGTGGGGAGGGGTGGGGTAGTATTAGGAAGCACATGGTTGGGGTATACTCTGGTCAAGATGCTGGTGTATTACTGGGCGGGTACAGGCAGCCCCACAGGTTAAGACTGTCTGACTCATACTGTACATACGAACAGACTGCCAAAGAGCCTGCTATATTAAAAATTCAGTTTAAATGCAACGGTTCATGATAACAAACTCATACACTACTTTGTGATGCTTCTAAAAACATTGTGTGGCTTCAGTGGTATGTTGGCTCAAAGTACAGTATGTAGAATTGTATGTAGTAATTTCTTATTACTGTACAATTATTATATGTTGTATTATTATATACTGTATTGTTATTTTCCAAACTCACCTACAAATTTGACTTAAGACAGACTTAGGGAACAAATCTCGTTCGTAACCCGGGGACTGCCTGTACACACCACAGGAAATGTAGAATTGCCAATTAGCCCAACTAATTGGAAACCAGTGTACCATGCAACACAGGGAGAATACACAAAATCCAAAGCCGTAGAGCAGAGGGGAGATTCATACCACCAACCCTGGAGGTGTGAGGCTACAGTGCCACCCTGTATGGTTATTAACTTCATACATTCAGAAGTGTTCTGAAGTCAAAATCGGGGGAATGTGCTCGAGGTAGGAGAAATACTGTAGGCGGCCAAAGAACCTGTAATGATGACTTGGCAGTGTATCCTCTAGACAGAAATTGATCCATCTTATCCAAGTGTTGTAGCTTCTCTCTTGGCCTGAGGCTGCAGGGGATCCTGCAGAACTTATGGATCTCCATCCACTTCTCCCTGAAGACAAGTCTTTCACTTACATAGGTAGTTCCAAAGTATTTTTTGATTCCTGACTCCTCTCTGCCTGGTCCTCCAAGGGCTTTTTGCTACAAGAGATGCAGCTGAGCTAATTTGTGAAAATGAGCTACAGGAAATGTACAGACGTGTTTTAGTGCATCTTTCATACATCACCTGCACTCAAAAAATCACCACAACTCTCAGCTTGAACTTTCACTTTAATAAAAAAGTTATGAGAAAAATAACACTTACTGAGTTTTGGCAAGTAATAAGTAATAAGTTAAAAGTTCAGGCTGGAAAAACAGCCCACAGATCCCTTGAAGAAAGGGATTTGGGTCAATATTTTAAGATAGATTTATTAAGAATCTGTTGTGTTTATTTGTAAAGAAAATCTAAACAAGTGGGTAGTGAAAACTGGAGACTATTATCTCCTGGGCCTGGTCTGTGTGTCTGATCAGCATGTCTCCTGTTTACCTACTTTGGATTGTCTTCAACACATTTTCAACTTTCAACATTTTTGGTTTAGATATAATATTTACTTAATTGTCAAGTGGGGGTCAATATTTCAAAAGGTTTTTTTAAGATATCTCCAAATTTTATTGCCAAAAAAATAAGCTTTGAGCTGTAAGGTGGGGATGTACTTATAAATTTAAGGAAAAAAGCATAATAGTCACAGTAACATGTTAGTGCCAGTGTACAATAAAAACATGATATTAGTGCTGATGCATGAGTAAGAATATAACATCCAAGGGAAGTTCCAGTTAATATGCAGTTTAATGCTGCTAAACACATATCTTTCACTCCACTTGACTTTTTTTGTGTGTTACCACAATTGCTATAAATAAATAAATAAATAAATAAAAACATACCGTGAAAAGAACACAGAGACTCAGAGTTCTGTGGAATTGTTAGCTTTGGGGTTTAATTTAAGGGTGTGAAAAACACAGCAGGACCATTCGGTTTGTCATCAGCTTTGATGAGATATACGGCAGGGATGTAATCAGAGAGCCCGTTCCCTCCATGCAGGTGCCTCGCTGCTCCCGGCTCTAATTCGAAAATCAGTGGGATCCGTCCTTGAGCCGTGTCACTGCATGCACTTGGTTGCAGCGCTGTTTGATCTCCATGAGCTGTTGCCTCGATGCAGGTTACGCAGCCAAGCATACAGCAATGGCTTCACCGCTAGCATCCCCAGAGCTGGGCTGGCCCTCGGGAAAGGCCATGAAGATGTTATGCCTTTTTGTTTTTTCAGCCTTTGTGCTTCTAATGGAATTCAAGTCATAAGCGTTTGAAACAGTATTTTGCCATTGGATATTTAGATTTATTTTTTTAGAAACTTTGTATGGCTTGAATAGAAAATGGAGGAGATCATTAAATTTTACACACCACGCATTTGCCTTTTCTGAGAAGAGCATTTCAATGAGTGCAGGCAGTTAGGCTCTTCTGGATAAAAGTGACAGAGATTATCGGGACAAATATTTATATTTATTCCTATTAATCAATTAAGTATCTTTTATTGTCTCAATCATTGATTGTATGATTGGTATTGGAAAATAACAATAGACAAACACAATTCACTAAAGTGAATAAACTAATGCAAATAGAGACTGAGAGCTTTACTGGAATCTAATGCTAATATATCCTGGGCTCGATGCAGTGTTGATAAGGCAGGGCTTATCCAGCACTTGCAGACACCTAATTTCAGATCCTGCATAGACTTGTGTAAAATGTCCAGAAGACAATTCCTCACAAGAACAATCACAGACTAATCTTAATCGTTACAGCCCAGCTATCCAGCTTTTTTTTACTGAGGAGAAGCAGAAATGTACTGGAGACATGTAATGTAACCCGTTAAAAGCGCGTGGGGTTTCCAGCTGCTACTGCTATCATGACAGCTTGACAGAGTTGGAGAATGTATACATTTCTTAACAAGGCAGGCTGGCAAAAGGTCACGCCCCGAACGGCACATACTCACGTGCCCAGATCTTCCACCTGTCAATCACTGTTGTGGCAGATGGACCTCTGAGTCCTCAGTGCTGACAGGACTGGGCCCACTGACCTTCACTTATGTAGCTGAAGAGGCCGAGTGGGACTCAAGGGCTGGGTTACAATCACCAAGGATGAGGCCGTGGAATAAACAACGTCAGGAGGTTAGCTACAGGGAACGGAGATGCTAAGTCGAAACCAGAAACTGGAAAGGTACATCCAGTTCACAGAACTAAATAAAACCAGAGGACTGTGGGTGCTTTCTGCGGCACCGAGTACCATACTTTTGGTACGGTATTTTTGGTACTTCCAAAAATTTGAGCACCAGTTTCAAAAGTTCCAGTATCCAAACTGGTTCTCTGAGGACTTGCAAATGTGTTTATTGTCGATTGGTTATGCAAATAGCCTGCCTCTGAAGAACAATACACCCAGCATCTTGAAAGAAGTTTCAAACTCAGAAAAGTACGATAAACAAAGTTAAAAAAAATTTATATAATAATGTATGCATGGAGACGCAAGATTTACTTGCAGTCTGGTCGGAAGAACCAGAAGAAGGAAGATCTGGATGGCATGACAAGAAATAAAAAGAGCATTTGCTAAGGACTGCAAAATACTGAAAACAAATCTATGTCATTGTGTGATTTTATAGTAATAAATATTGCGAAATTTATAAAGCAAAAAATCTGTTAAAAATAAATACATTTCTCACAAACCCCACAAATCTCGGAGCGTTAAAATTGCAAGGATTGGCTCAGAAAGCACATGCAGAGAGCTCATGTAAAAGTAGCAGCAGCAGACTTTAAACTGATATTTTTAAACATATAGAATGAAAAACAAATTGGAATTGCTTAGTAAGTTTTGTTTCCTGTGACAAAGTAAAAATGGTTAAGGAAACCCCTGTGGTATAATGTCGGTACAGTATGATAGTATATATACAATATATATAGTACAATACATGTTGACACTGTACAAAAGATATGAAAAATCTGATCTCAAAGCAGCTGACTATTGCGGTCCATGTGATGTGAGAATTGCAATTATGAAGTTGCTATTAATACTGTACATCGCTCAGTTCTATAATATAGGTCTACTATAGATCTTTTTTGAATTCAGCACAAAATACTCCACCTCGTGTTGTTATTGAGCATTGTCGTTCAGCGCCAGTGTCAGTTTTTATGCCAGTGAAAAAGCACTTTGAAGCACCAAAAGTAGACTGCCTCGTGCAGTGGAAAAGCCCCCTTAGAGACCAGAAACAGAACTGAATTCAGAACACCAGACCTAATGCCCCAATTTGATTTAGAAACACCATAAAGCCAAGAGTAAGAAACGTGATCCAGATTAAAGCATGAGGTGTGAATGATCACAGACTGAAAACATATGGAGGTGGTTGTGACCATGGCGGATGACCATTGCTGGTGACTTGAGGAGCAGATTCTGGACCAGATGTGATGTCTATGAAGATAACCCTAGAAATATGCTATGAATTGCACTAATTAAATATCTCAATTAAAGTGGCACTGTGTGATGGATTATTTTAAAATGACTTCCCATGCCATGCTGCCTCATTGAAACTGGGAGATCTACCTTTAAACGCCTGGTAGGGGTTAAGGTGCGTCGCAGCTTCCTGTGGGCAGTGCAGAACTTTATGTTCTCTCTATTTCCTTAGGGCCACTTTAATTTCAGGTTTCAGCACCTTTATCATTTGTTTCATTTAAAGGGGCAATGACCTTATTTTATGTTCCATTTGTCTTAATAAAACCCCTTTATTGTTTTAAACCCTACAGACTCTGTCCTGCCACAGCGCCAGAGCATATGATTGTTTAATTATTTATTTATTTTTTTCTCAAAGCCAGAAAGACTTTCTATGAAGGCCGCGTATCCAAAGGCTGTCAAAATTTTTGAGAAAAGTTGTGACTCATTGGATGATTGATAGTATTTTACCATAGATTCTATGTTTAATTCAAGTTAGGTCCTTGACAGGAACAATAAAGAGAAGTTTCATTGTTACTGTAAAATGGGCAGGCTGAAACAGACTTATGTAAGGTTTGCATATACGGATATAAAAACACTTTACATTAATCACCTGTCAGTTCCATCCATGACAAAATTTCCAAAATGTCCAAAGTACAAAGAAAACAAAGATTTGATTTTGTGTACTGGCTGCTATAACGAAATGAAACATTTTGACTCAAGACCATAACTGGCTTTTGAAAACCACTGTGACATTGACGTTGGTTATGTCCTTCTCTCAATACCCAAGAGTCATATTCTGTATACTTACAATATACATTTAATTCCTTAGAGTGTACCTCATGTTTCCTTGAGATGACAGAGTTTTTATAACAAAAGAATAGGTACCGTTAGTCTGAGGCCTTTTCTTGGCTGGCCAATTCTGGGAGTTTGTAGGCTGAGAAATTTGTATCTATCTGCAGCTTGTGTGGATTTTTAAAAAGCTTGAAAAATATCAGAGTAGTTTTTAAATGCAGTGGAAACCACATGACACTGTCTCACACTAGACTATTAGTTTTAATAGATTAGCTATAATCCATTTAGAACTTTATTCATTTTATGAAAGCTATTTATATAATCTTTAGAAGCTCTGTGAAATCTATCCAGCCGCTTCTCTTGCATCCCTCTTCTGCCCACTTTTTCAATTACGGCACCGTTTCCTCACCAGTTCTAGTTTTCTTGGTCTGATTGGGTTATTTGACAGTCTGTGATATTAATATTTCATTAGTTGTTCATTGTTATTCAGACAAGAGGACACTTCCTTTCCAGAGTTGGCCAAATGCAATTAAATCTCTTACTGCCATCCTCCACAAACTGTCAGTTCTAGACGGTTAACTGTCTCAGTTCAGAATAGACACATCTTAGGCTGTCTCTGTCAGCATCGGCTTCACTTATGCAGAGAATCGAAAGCGGAGCCTAGTTGAAATTCACTCACGCATTCTTTCCTCCATTTTCAGTCTTTTATTCTAAAACAGTATGAAGCTTCAAACACATTTAATTTACATGTCTGTGTCTGCATTTCAAGTCACATTCGCAGCTTAGGTGTCCAATGAGTCATGTGCCCTGTAATGAGGTGTGAACGAGAGCCGGGATACAACGTTGCAGAAAATAGTGTAGGGAAGCTACTGGGTTATTTAAATAAAAAATAAATGCCACTCGACAAGACCAGGAACATAAACAAAAGAACAGGTAGGCGTCACCTTGAATCCCGCTGGGAATTTAAGCAGAAGTCTCCTCGACTTGTGCTGCCTGTAACAAGCGGATAAACACCAGGTCCACCGACTGCTCTGGGGTTGCTGTCCTGAGTCACACTCTGCCTGATCCTTCTCGCCTTTTTTGAACGTGTTTCTTAGTTATTGTGGCCAACTGCTGTTGAGGGATTTGGAGGTTCTGGACAGTTTCTCACCAGGGTTATTAGAGGAAAGATATACCTGCAGAAGAGGTCATTCTGAGACACCCAATCTGTTGTTTATTCATGATATAACTGCCACAAACAGGCAGTGGCATAAAACACACGCACACTACAGCATCGCTATCGGAAGAACTCTGAAAGGAGGCAAGTTGACAAGCGGGCATATTTTTTATATAATTAAAAGGGTTATAAAAATGCAAAGGGGAAGAACTCAGTTTTATTCTGAGGGAGGGGAACATTTGAAAAGGAAGCTCAGTGCTGATAATATGAACGAAGGAGGTCAGGTATCTATAGCAGCAGGTAGAGAAATGAATACACAATTGGAACAATACTACTAGCATTGTTAAAGGGAAAAAGATAATATAAGCTTATTTTGACATTAGGTTTTCATGAAGTGTACAGTACAGCTTCTGAAGGGGGGGGGGGGGGGGGGGCTTGGCCCCTTGGGGGGATGAAACGAACAAGGGGCTTCACGACGAAGGGGAGGCAGGGAAAAGGAGCCAGAAGAAAAAGACCCCAGATGTGGAAGAATAAATGACAGATCCTGGGGTGATGTGCACAGGCCCTCAGGAACTCAAAATGAAAACACACACACACACACAAAGTCCATTGGCTGGCAATTCAGAAATGGAAAAAATGTCCAATGTCAAATGATGCAATGTCAGCTATGAGATTAATGTGTTTTTGCCACCACTGTATTCAGATAAAACTAGCTGGCTTCTCATAAAATCCAGGTCTTGTTCTCAGTCTTCTTCTTCTTGTTGAATAGAAAAGAATTTGTGTGGTGTTTTCGTGCCCCGTTCAATACCAGCGGACCATTCTCAGGCTCCTGTTGATATATTCCGAGAATAGTTAAATCGACATCAGCGTGCAGTTGTCGAAAGATCTGTCAAGTGATACTACACACTGAGCTGTTTTTTGATATATCCATATTGTGAAGGATTTTTCAATCGATGCTGTAATACCGGAAAAAAAGGCGACTCACAGCAAAGCAATGTTTCACAGCAAGAAATACAGTGGAGAACAAAATAAGAGAACAAGAGACATTTTTGTAATATACATACAGTTTATCCAACTGTGAATGTGTGTAAATTCTTGTATTTGCTATGTGCCGCTAGTTGTACTGCTTGTTTGTGTTTGTTATTCCTGATATTGCCCTGTTCTCTTACCTGGTTTCCTGTGGAATACTTGTAGCTATTCCTTGCTAGTGTCAGTGTCCTGATTAAGCTATTTAGTTATTACCTTAGTGTTTTCCCTGTCTTGATTGTTTATGGCCTCTCGTGGTCTTGTTGTTTTTGTATCTTTGTCTCGGAGCTGCAAAGTAGATCGTCAGCTTCTTCACGCCTGCACCATACCCTGCTGCTGTGATACTGAACTGACTGAAAACCCACTCTGTGGTGACTAGGCCATGTCACGTCCTGTCCGTCATGTCTACCACACCGTTCCCGTCTTCCTCCCTGGCATAGCCTAACAAGCCACGCCCTGGACTCATTAGTCGTACCTCTTGGTCCTGCTCGCCCCAGCTGCCTCTTCTTTGCTCCTCTATGGATCTTTTATGCATGTGTGTGGTCTCTTCCTTTGTCTTGTCCTGTTTTGAATCTCGATTTTGCGATTCTGAGTTATTGTTCTGTTTTGTTTAATAAAACCCCGTCATTCCTTCAACCTTCTTGCGTTCACTCCATTCCTTTCACTCTTCAGCGAGAAGAATGGAAACGCTAGACTAGCTCCTTCTTGACATGTTGTGTGGACAGAGGGGAACTGATCCAGAGTTAATTTTGTTGGTGCAGATGATAAACATTGTGTGGTGTCGAATTGAGGAAATACTCCACCAAAAGTGTGTGAAGAAGTCAGAAAAGTTGGGAGGGGTAAGTGTCATGGTGTGGGGTATATTCTCTGCCGTAGGAGTCAGGCTTCTCATACGACTACATGCTAAGGTGAATACTAATGAGTATCAAAACCTCCTTCAGCAACATGCAGGTCCTTCCCTAGGAGCATCACCCAGTCAGCCATTGTTATATAAGACAATGCTCCTTACCACACTTCAAAACGGGTGATGAAATTCCTCAAAGCTGAGAACATCAAGGTGATGAAATGGCCAGCTCAGAGTCCTGATCTGAACCGCATCAAGAATCTCTGGAAGGTAACTGGTGACAAAATTATGGCAAACAAACCTATTACAGTTACCAAATTGTGGAAGAAACTGGAGGATAAGTGGAACAAAATCATATCAGAGCAGTGTGAGAGACAAGTTGTCCTGTTGGCTCTGATGTGCCAATCACTGAAAGAAGGGGCCTATATGCTTCCTGTTAATTTCCAAAAGTTGAACCATCAGAATTAATTTGTATGCTTCTTCTCCAAAAAACAAACATGAACCATTCTCTAATTTTGACTGCATGCATTCAAGTTTCTTGTTTAAATAATTTATTTTGTTATGTGGCATAGTGTTCACTGGTGGAATGTGATCACAGTCTCAATTGTGTGGCACATTTCATGAAGTATATCCAACATTCTCATGACTATAAGACCATTTCTTAGAACAGTACATGCATATAGCACAACATTATGGTTTAGCTACAAAAGCTACAAACAAATAACTTGTGTCTTAAAAAGCAGATAATTCCACTAATGACTTAGTCAGTGCCACTAAAATGAAAAGTACAGCACCATTTTAAACATGAGAGTGAAAATGCTTAGATCTATTGTCAGTATGTCAGTGTAAATATGCTTCTGAGCTCCACAATTCTGAGTGACAGTCGGTTGCCTCTTTCTCATTGTCACTGCCTGATCATTTTTCTTTAGAAAACTGTTACTTACTCAAGTCTGAGACACCAATTTCAACATTGCATGGCTCTACATTACAGAATGTAAAGTTTACTGGTCCAGTTTTTCTTGGTTGCTTTGGCAGATTTCTCAAATGACAATTAACTTGTGCAAAACAAACAAATGTTATCCCTGCACCATAATGTCACTTCTGCACAGCACAGCATCATTTCTCATTGCCTCACACAAATTCCCAAATGTTTCAGCAGATACATGCACACGGTTTTGTACAATTGTCATCTTTTAGCACCATTTTCAGTTACTTTAGTATTGTTGGTCAAAATAGATGACGATAGATTCGGTAGTTCATTCATTCATTCATTTTCCAACCCGCTTCATCCTATTGGGTCGTGGGGGGTCTGGAGCACCACCTACAGGCAATTTATTAACCCCAGTTAGCCTCAGCATGACTTTTGGACTGTGGGGGGAAACACCACCACGACACAGGGAGAACATGCAAACTCCACACACATGTAACCCAGGTCGGAAACTCGAACCCAGGTCCCAGAAGTGTGAGGCAACAGTGGTAACCACTGCACCACCATGTCGCCCCAGATTCTGTAGTTTCCGATTGTAATCATTTCACACTGAGAACTATATAAATTTATGTATGTGATCATGGTGTTAGTCACCACATGCAAAACTGTTAATGAAGTTTTCAAAATAATTGAAAAATAAATTCCATAAAACACAGTGATATGTCATTGGTATGTTTTTGGTTCATTCAAGGACGCTGTAAAAATGTAGGGGGGAGGCGGTTAGGATGATTCCAAGGGCCCCTGAGTGAATTTGGAACGTAACTGGATTGATCTGGGTCGGGGGCCAGTGTGATATGATTTCATGGGGCCCAAAATCTCTAGCGGGACCCTCTGCCCGCAGCACATGATTTTGTTGTACTTGTATAGTACTGCCGTTTTGCTGTTCTTGTGTTATACAGTGCTGTCTGGCTTTTCCGTTCGCTATTGTACTGTGTCATGAGATCTGAAGTCACATGTACATGAGAGTGCTTCCTCTTGCCAGTGAACTTTACACAATGTAATATTTAGTCTGTTCCATGAAATGTGCCTGAGCAATTGAGAAAAACTGTAACATCCTCAAGACTACAAGAGCCTTTCTCAAAATCGTTCATGCATACAGCACAACAGTATGGTTTGGCAGCCAAAGCCTGTAACTTACCCAAAATAATTCACTCATGTCTCAAAAGCGCATAATTCTCCTGAGTTCCAGACTTCTCAAAGACAGTCAGTTCCTGGCAAACTGTACTTATTTATGTCAAAAGCACCAGTTTCAACATCGAGCAGCTCTACATTACGGTATGTACGGTTCAAGTAACATGCAACTAAGGCACAGTAGAATAGCAAACAAAAAAAGTCATTCTGTATAACAGCAAAACGGCAATAGACAATCCTGTATTATGGGAACACAGCAATGCAGTATCACAGCAGCTTATAAAATATATTTTTAAATAATATTGAAAGCTTGGTTAACTGTTTTGTATGTGGTGGCTAACGCGATGATCACATACTTAAACTACGTAATCTCTTTTTACCAACATGACTGAAGCATCTGAAAATTCAGCCAAATGATGAGAGTCGTACGAAACATGTACTAAAATATTTGGGAGTTTGTGGAGTTTGTGTGAAGCGATGAGAAATGATGTTCTGCTGCGCAGAAGCGACATTGTGCTGTGGGGATAACGTGTGTTGTTTTGCACATGCCAATTGTCATTTGAGAAATGCTCCACAGCAATCGAGAAAAACTTCAAGTATGTTTCATCAAATGTGACAAATCAATTGAGAAAAACTTGTTTCATTGATGAGTAATTTACTCATTGATGAGTAATTTTAATTAAACACGGTATTGCAATTATGTTATAGAAAGACAGACTAGATAGATAGATAGATAGCTAGAAAATACATTCTGTGTGACATTACTACTAGAAGAATAGTCATACTGGATCAGAATCAGATTTACTAAATTAAACCTGTATCTTGTATCTTGACTATATTTATTTGTTTATTTACTGTGTTGCCTTTGTTTTGATATTATATTAAATCTCCAGAATGGTTCTGTCAAATGATGGAATTCATATATGATATATATATATATATATATACACTT
>JAODKE010000068.1:15758379-15777775 GCA_026779605.1 Mormyrus hasselquistii
TTTCTGTGACCATTGTGAGTTTTTCTTTCATTGACTGAAGGGTACCAACAATTTTGTCCACGTGTGTATATATATATCCACTTTATTCAGCATATCACAGCTGGAGTGGCACAAATGCGAAGTAATCTGGGCTTTTTTACTCCACCAGCGATTGTTGTGCAACAGGTGAATTAACACAGAAACATATTAAACTGATAGCTTTTCCTCTACGGTGGGTGTAACGATGGAGTCCACAGAGTTGGGCTTATTCTTACTGATGCTGTTAGCTGCCCCCCCTGCACCTCCATGGCTGCCAATCTACTGCCTAAGGGAGCAATCATGGTAAACTAGAAGCAGTAAATCACCAAATACCACACAGCTCCCTGAGCTTTTTTCACTTTTTCCTTTTATTTGTTGAAGATTCTGACTCTACTTCTTGCTCCTTTGATTTAGTTTAGACTGTTTGAAAGCCAATCAAATGAAAAGCACAGTGAAAAAATCCAAGTACACATGCAGCTGTTCTGCGAATGAGGACATTTGTACACTTACGCATATCCAGTCATGATGGGCTGGATATACATATATTATGGATCAGGGTTGAGAATGTTTTAAATATCTTAGAAAATTAGAAATCATAGGGAAAATATACTGGGCATAGATTTCCATTTTATTCCATTCATCAATGCATCTTCTTATTGCTTATCCAAGTACATACTGTATTGAGGGTGGTCTGGAGTCTATGGCAGCACAGGGCACAAGGCAGGGGTACACCCTGGATGCCAGGCCATGTTTTGGCACTAATAATTACATTACCAGTCAAACACCTGGATATACCTACTAAAAATCATTTGTTATTCAACAAGATAATGGCCCCAAGTCCACTTCAGATTTATGTAAATGCTGCATTCTCTCGTGAACAAGGAAAGAGATGGAGTGCTGTTACAGATGACCCTCCCCCTCCCACAATCCCCCGAACTAAACCCTACAGAGCTGGTTTGAGATGAGTTGGATCAGAGAACAAGAGCAAGGTAGCCAACTTGTGCCCAGCAGGGGTGGAAAATAATATTTCAAGGAAATTTGCAATAATGATATTTATGATGATACAGAAAAAATATACTGAACGATGTTTTATCAGAGAATGCAGCTTGCAAGCAGCAGCATTTATTAGTGCAAACAAAATGAAGTGGATTCTTTTCCAATGAGCTACTGTCATTGATGACAGAATACCTAATTCGAAGTGTGAATCTATTTTCACAAGGTGCCAGCAGCAGCATTGCAGCGCAATAGTAGTGACACAGCATTATATACTGTGACCCAGCAAATGTAAAAAAAAGTCAAATGTAAGCACAAAAATAGCCTAGGTAGTGTTTTCCCTGGAAATCTTAAATAAATGTATAGCATAACCGCATAACAGTTTAGCTTAACAATAACTAAAGTAACGTTATAGATCTTCAGGAACCTGCACGATATTGTGGCCTAATAAAACTAACCTCAAATTTTAAGTAAATGTAAACAGCATTTGGAGCAATCCAAACACACGTTCAGTCAAAATGTAAAAAATATTTGCCGATAAAAATAAAATTAAAATGCTGCCAAAAGTTAACAGTAGCCTTTTTTTTGGATTATTAAAGTGAGCTAGAATGTCAGTGCTGGAACTGTACAAGTAAGCACTTAGAGATAACTAGCTGTCCAGCTCGCAGACACATCACAGTCAGAACTTTAGATTCTTTGTCAAAAACACCAGCATATACACTGTTGTTGGACTAAGAGCTGATCTCTGACAAGTTACTATATTCACTCCAGTGTTAAACAGCCTCTCGGAGCTGCTCTGGTATCAGGGACGCATTGGTATTTCTAGGCTAAATGACTGATATGAGGAAAGTTCATCACATGCATTTTGCAACATGTGAGACACCATGCTCACTGTCTGCTGGTGGAGTCGTGTAGCTCATCTGTGATTTCCTCTCTCTCAGACACACCTCTCTTCTATGTGGTTGTGCCCTTGAAAAAGTGTCTCCAGGGGTCTTTGGTCACTTGGAGGCACCGTGGGTCAGTTAGGTGTCTGTTGCTCTTTTAAGAGGGTGATCAAATGCAGCTGTGTGACTCTGCCCTGATATAATGATTCCGCTTCACAAATTGCTCTGCCTTGGATGGCTTTGATCTCAGTTTTGCTCTTGTATTCAGTGCAGAAGTGTGGGTCAAGCAGAGTTGCCAGATTGGCCAGTTCCTCGGTCACAGTGTCTCTTCTTGTAGTCCAGTATTGACTTTTTGATTGTCTTCATGAAGGCTGCCATTCTCCTTTGCTTGTGGGATGTTACTGTAGGATGTTATTACTGAAAAACTGAAGAAAAGGTTTCATGCAAGAGATTCTTTAGCAGAGAACACATCAGTGAATTCAAGAAGAGGACTTAGGGTCTTGCTCACAAAATCAAGAATCTTTACAGCTTTCCACATTTGCACCAGATGTCTGGTTGACCTGTCAGCAGCCAAGACCTGTGTGATAACCTTTTCTTGTTCCAACAGCCACTGGATCATATTTTGTCTTGATCCCCATTGTGTGGGAGATTTTGTGACCAGTTTGTGCTGAGGTAAGCCCATTTCCACATCCAGCATCCTGGAGTGCTCACTGCTGCTTCCAGCTGTGAGTAAACGCAGCTGCAATATTTTTTCAACTGGCACTGCACTGTCAATTCTGGGGTTCTTCACATTCCTCTCTGAAGATAAAGAAAGATAGTTACTCTCTTTCTGAGACACACCCTCTTCTCCCCCTCAACATAACCCATCACAATTGTTTTGGGACTGCCAGCTATTATGAACAGACATGGAGCTGGGTGTCAGAATGCCAAACACAAAGGAGGCAAGAGCAGAAGTAAGGGCAAACAGTAAGGGGTTTATTCAGTCCTCAACAGGGCAAGCAAAACAGACCGCATGGGGTCCAACAAAAGGCACAACTAGCAAAAGAGAAAGCAGTGGAGCATTCATAGGGATGACGTCAATGACTAGACTGGGGAGCATAGGACTGGGAGACACTGTAATACACGACAAACAAGGGAGCAGATGAGGGCCAGCTTGAGTGAGTCACATGAGGGCTGAAACGAGAGGTAGGAGATTAGTAACAGCCACAGTAAGAGCCACAGCAGGAAAAGACAAGGGGGCAGGAATGCAGGGCATGACAGTACCCCCTCCTCCTAGCGCATCCACTCCGGGCACATTGGGTAGGTTGGGGAGGGGACTCACAGGGACCAAAGGGACCCCACATCAGAGCACATGACAGATAGAGTGCAGGACCGGCCACAACAGAACAGGGGCAAACATCGCAGGGATCCACACAGGACCGGGAGTACTACACCATTAGGGACCACACGGACTCAGGACTGACCGAGGACAGCAAGGGGGATCACAACACGGGACCAGGACAAGACAGGTGACCAATACAAAACGGGACCCAAGACAGACAAGACAAGACCTTACTAGGGTCAGGAAACGGGCATGAACAGGGCCAGGGACTGCAGGGGCAACAGACAGGAAAGACATTGAGACAGTGAATAGGCAGGGACTGGACCAGGGAACCTACTGGACAGCGGACAACTCAGGGTTGGTAGAAGACAGAAGGAACACAGGACTACACAGGGTCAAGGCAGGATGGAAAACTCAATTTTCAATCACTCAATTTTGCCTCAAGATCTTTTACTATAAGGTAAAAAACATAGCTAAAACTTTTTTGCCTGGTATTGATATAAAATATATCATATCTCATGGATGTATTTTGTCATTCTTCTAAACATTGTATGAAAACCTTTAGGTCTATCGTATTCTTTTGTAAATATGTAGTACTAAATATTTACATTGTATAAGAACATAAGGAATTTACAAACGAGATGAGGCCATTTGGCCCATCAAGCTTGTTTAAGAAGAACTTAACTAATAGCTCAGAGTTGTTATATCTAGCTCTGATTTAAAGGAACCCAGGGTTTTTGCTTGCGTTACACTAGCAGGAAGACTATTCCATATTCTGACTACACGCTGAGTAAAGAAGTGCTTCCTCAAATTTGTTTTAAAATGTTCTCCCGCTAATTTCCAGTTATGGCCACGAGTTCTAATATTTAAACTAATATTGAAGTAGCTATTTGGTTGAACAGTATCCAAACCAGTTAGAATCTGATATGCCTTGATCATGTCCCCCCGTAGTCTCCTTTGCTCGAGGCTAAACAGATTCAGCTCAGCTAACCTTTCCTCATAAGACATTCCCCTAAGACCAGGAATCATTCTTGTAGTCCTCCGTTGCACCTTTTCTAAGGCAGCAATGTCCTTCTTAAGGTATGGTGACCAAACCTGCACACAATATTCTAGGTGGGTCTTACCAAGGAATTATATAAATGTAGCATCACCTCCCTTGACTTAAACTCCACACACCTAGAGATGTGACCCAACACTCTATTGGCCTTTTTTATTGCTTCCCCACACTGGTGAGAGTGGGACATGGAAGCATCAACATACACACAGAGATCTTTCTCGTAATCAGCTGTCTTTAATTCAGTGGAACCCATAAAATATCTGTACTTTATATTTCTGCTCCCTGCATGGATTACCTTACATTTATCTGTGTTAAATTTATATATTTAATATATTAAATATTTCTATTGACTGATATTTTGGCCTTTCTTGCATGAACTTCTCACTTTAGAGAAAGTCCGGATTGTTAATCAGCTGTTGCAGGAGACTGTCTGTTTTGCAGATGTGTGGGTGGTGTGTGCCTCAGTGGGTTACGGCACTCTGCCTGTCACTGGGATGTTTCCAGTTCAAATACTGTGGCTGGTGGAGCGATTTCACTGGTCCTTACCCCAGTTGATACAGGCATGGCTGACCTTGCTTCTTCACCACTTTGGATAAAAGTTTGGCCACGTGTCTGGAATCATTGCTGCACTGCATGGCAGATTTCCGTTATGTTCCAACAGATATACAAAGACTGATCTAAATACTCATGTAGATTGTATTGGGACAGTTACTGTTCAATAACTACCTGCATCCTGAGACCGTAGAGTAGCCCCAATGTTGTGTTTCAGTTTATATTCTGCCAAACATACGTAACTTTCTATATGTATGCTGAAAGGTTCCAACATTCTTCCAAATAGCCTTCTTAGTCATCTTGGTGGCTTTTGTCAAACATTGGAAGCCCTTTTTCAGATCTCTAGCATCCCCATGGCCTTGGTATGCCTTTAGGTGTAGCAGTCTCCTTCAGGGTTGTTCTTAACGAGAACTTGAGAAATACCCGTAGCTGTTACACCACGGCTATTTGTGACCATTTCCTGCTTTGAGTACCTTGCCCTTGGAGTGGTTCTTGTTGGGAAACCGCAAACAGTAGTGTTGATTTTTACCCATTTGTACAGCATTCGCTAAACTGTAGAGGGAGGCAAAAGTCTTTAGAATGGTTTTATATTCCTTCCTATCCTCTTCACATTTTTCTGATCAAACTTTTGGTGAAGTGAGCAAGAAAAATTATTTTTAAAGGTTCAGAAACTCTTTCTTAATTATTCTTTATTTCAGTGCATTGATCTGCTGGATATAAATTTTAGTTATAGAAGATCATTCGCAATCTTTGTGTTCAAATAATGGGGCCTGCAGTTCAGTCTGTGATTCAGTAAGACTTAAGGGAGGATTATCATTGTTAACTCTATGACTTCATGTTGCCCAATTTAGAACTAAGAAAATCCTGTTTTGAGAACATTTGCTTGCATCGGTCGATTCCTCCCGCTTAGTGGCACTTGCATTTAATTGCAGCCAATCCGAGTAGAATGGCTGACTAAAGCAATTCCAGACACTCACTGATTCCATTTTTTGGATGTGTTCTGGAACTTCTCATCTGGGGTCAAGCATCTTAATGAACTTTATAATAAATAATCTGCTGTTGCTTTAATTGTTACGTTAGGATGACTTTTTCAAGCTCTAAGATCGGGCTGAAGTTGGCATGGATATCTCCAAGCAATACAGTGTTACTAGTCTTCTGAGGATGAGCTACAGAACACAGAACTGGGAGGGCCACCTGGGCTTGTGTCTGGTAACTTTCGGAGCATCATTAACAAAATAGTAATGAAACAATTACGAAAAAAATCCTTAGAGATAATTTAATGCAAACTGATTCAAGAATAATCGCCTGACTCCTGTGTAATGTATATCATATCGATTTAAATGTAAGCCTATGTGACAGAGTGAATGCACACTGGAGTCAGATCAAAGGGATTAAACTGAAGAATTTTTTATTTTTTTCTGTGGTCTATGGGCTAACTATTATCTCAGGCAATGTAATCAACGCCCTGGCTTGAAAAGTAGCTAAAAGTTGAGAGTTGAATGGTGTCGAAAACACCTTGCAGGTCATATGTTGATTCGTGAGCTGCTTTTAAAAAAAAATTTATTTGTTGTTCACATAACAAATATGTCTGTTTTCATAAGAGTCTGATAATTCTACAATGATTTTGCAAAATAAAAGGCAAATTTTGTTCCCATTCCCTCACAGAATACACCTCTTCTTTCCGGTAAATTGTATGTATTATGAGAGATTGATACACTTATTGTATATGATATACAGTGCTAGTAAGTTTTGGTCACAGAGGACACAGAGGTTGAAATCTGTTTACATATTATAAATATACCTGTTTTAGAGTTTTAAGTGAAAATAAGCAGGATCATACTGGTAAATAACCTTTTAAAAATAAAATTACTGAGTTGACAATAATTTTAACCGATATGTCTGGAGACTGTCTATCTATTCAGTTTTTGACATGCAGTCTTAAATTGGTTGTCTTGATTAATTGAGGAATACAAAGAAAAGAATTACTGGTTAATAAATTGTGAGACACCAGTGAGACCCCAGCTTTCCTGCCATACATTTAGTCATTTATTAGTCAGGGGAGGCTGACTGTAGTGTATTTTAAACAGACCCCAAAGGAGCAAATCATGAACTCCCATCATAACAGGCTATCTATTTATACACAGGGAATTCAATTATTCTGACACAGATAGATGAAAATGAGAGTGAGAATCGGACATGAGAGAAGCGTATCATTTGTAAGTGTCAACGGAAATGTCAGGAGGGAGCAGCTACAAGTCCAAACGGCAGGATGACAAACCGTAGAAGCTGCAAGACAAACGGCCAGAAGCAAAATCTGTTTATATTCTGGGTTTACAGTATCAACATTTACTAGTAACACACTCCAGAACTCTTAAATTATTAATCTATTAGCTATTAAAGCTTTTGTTATAATAACAATTGTTCTGCCTTTGACGAACAGCCCCAAGAGTAAAACTAATTGTTTTCTGTCATCATTTCATTTATGATTCCTTGTGATTTTTTTACATTTAAAAACATATCATTGGAAGTGTTTTAAAGAAACAAAGCATTTCAGACAATCCTATTTAAATATTAATCAGAAGTCACCTTAGTTCCCGTAGTTATTGTTAAAGCACATAGATGTATCATTTATACTGTTGAATACATTAAGACAGGAACAAGTAATATTCACACAGGTGAAATTTCAAAGATACCTTTTAGCTGTTCCCTTTCATGTTATAAACCCAAAGGGCCTATTTCACTAGCAATGTTCGGCTGCATTGGGCATCAGTGTTCTGATGTTGTTAGAGAATAATGTATGAATTTCCTCTGATGATGAGAGACACGCAGCATTCATCGTGGAACCCCTGACAGTTCTGGTACTCCCTTGATCCATTTTAAGAAAAAAAAGGTGGAAAAAATAAACACTTTTACGTTTCTGAGTCAGATTGTTGACAGAGATTGCATTTTACTGGCCCTTCTCACCCCAGTCCCCCCCCCCCCCGCCCCTACTATCCCCTGCAGCAAATCCCCAGTAGCCCATAAATCTTTTATGAGGGAGAAAACATCAAAGGCAGGCCTCAGTCAGTAGATAGTCACGGGTAACGTGCCTGTGTCTGTGTTCTTGGTCATTCATTGGAAGCAACCATCTCCATATAACCTGCAGGGAAGCTCGAAGCGGACGCCTGACATCGGTGGTGGTGAGTCGTCAGTCTCTGTGCATGTTTTCCACCTAAATGGCAGCATTAGGTCATTGTGTGGGGATACGCCGGCCCATTCTCTGCCGTTGACCCATCCCATGTGCAGGACAGGGCCCTGCTTAGGCTTTGGCCTCTGGTCCAGCGTCAGAGCTAAGAGAACTGGCTGAGCAGCTGCCGATTTGGCTGCTGCACTCCCGTGAAGAGCTCTTTCAGCAAAATAGATGGACCAGGCAGCTTTTCTCTTTAACTCCTTAAACCTTGACAGTTTTGAAAGTAGCATATTATTCCTGTAATGGTCTACATGTGTTCCTTTTTACATTATTTTCACAATGTTTGCTCATGCACCACCTTTTCCATGTATTATATCAGTTTATCTAGGAAAAAAGTATATATTTATAAAGTATATATCGACTTATGACGTCTTGATGTACATATAGAGGCTTGTGTCCAGATTCTGTCTTCACGGTGTGTCTTTGCTTTCCATAGCAACACACTAAATCTCTGATCATACGTAAATCCAGACCTAATGCCACGGTGACATCTTCTAGTTATCCAAAGTCAAACAATGACATGTATTGCTTACAAACTGGTGTGTTTACTATGCAGTTTTTTTTGTAACTGAACTGGTGATTGAATACAATTTTCTGCACAAGTAAGCAAGCATTGCTTCCTTATACAAATAACATACTTTACAAGCTTTCTGTTATAATGTCTTCATGCTATTTCCTTATACTTGTCATCACACCATTTCATAGCAGGACATGAAAAGGAAGTATGACAAATGTGCTAACCAGCTAATATTCATAACATAACTGTAGCAAGTAACAGAATGTAGGCCTTATTTTGCATTCGGTGTGGTAATACTGTACTTTAGTCTCCTGTCATGAGAGATCAAGTAGAAACTACTGTCACAACAACACAAGTAAACTCTTTGCTGTCTTTTTCAAAAGCCATTAAAAGAAAGTTTCTGTAAAAAATGGATGAAAGTTATGTTAATTTGAAATAGTTGAAGTCCTGAGTTATTTTGAAATGTTATACGAACAAATGGCAGCTACCCTTTCTCTTTATCAGGGGGCATCGCACTTAAGAACCTGCAGAACATTATGTAAGTTGTAGAGAAGGATTCGGCTGTCTCTGGGGCTGGGTTTGACAGTTAGATGATGCCTTGTGGGAAAAAGTGGAACAAAGGCTTCTTTGCAAAGTTGAGCTGCATGAGTGTTAAAATCTCCATATAGAACACGGTTTATAAAGAACCTATACTTAGTGAATAAAAAAGATTTACAAAATCACATCACCTGACCGGTCCAGTGTTCCAGTAGACAGTATATTTTATGTCATAACTGGCTATCAAGACAGTAAGAAACAAACATGCTTTCATTGGCAAACATTTTGAACCAAGCCACACATTCTGGAACTTTCTGAATTTCTACATTTTTACACGTTATTACCAGGTGGTGCTTGCTGAAACCAAACGATTTGCCAAAAACTGCATTTTGCTGAAGGCATGTCCATCCATGTCAATTAATGAGTGCATCTTTTTTCCAGGATGATTTTTTTTCCCCTGAAATAATTTTTCAGGATGAAACAATGTATATCAGTATAATGTAAAACATTTCAGATATTGTTACATGATCTTTTAGCTATGCTGTTTCATTAACTACATACCCAGTTCGTTTTGTGCTGAAGACTATGCCAGAAAGCACATGCTATAGAAGGGCATAATATTCGTATATCCACATTAGGTGCTTTCTCTCTTTTTGATTATGTATCCTAATGGTGATTAGATCAGATAAATTTTAGGCTTTTATCATAAAATTTACTGCATCCAAATTCACAAAATAACATCACTGGTGTCACTGACACAGATTAAGTTTCAGCATCGGACCATTACTGCTAATATTTTTTGTGTATCACGTGATTTTTTTTTTTTTTTTTTTAAATACAGATGAAACTTGTTTTATCATCTCAGATTTATTAGCCATTTAGCAATACATTTTTGACAGATTGATAAGATGTTAAATGGATTATTTAAGTGCAGCATTTTGGCTTTGAATGTAATTAGTGCCTTAAATCATTTATGCCGTTTTACTATATTTGCTATGAGTCAATGAATGAAAGCTTGAGTATGAATTTTCAGTAGTGAGGAGAAGATTATAATTTTTATATGCTTTCCATGAACAGACACAAACCTTTACTATCCATGTATGTTACTGTGATGTCACAGCTAGATGAAACAAGTCACTGCCTTTATGATTCTCTCTAATTTCTGTTATATATATATATATATATATAGAATAGAAATACTTTATTCATTCTTGTGGGGAAATTCTCTTCTCACCCACCCCACAGACACATATAGCGGTGACAGAAAGCTTGGGGGTCAGGATGCAGAGCTGGCTAGTGTGCAGTGCCCCTGGGGCAGGGGCCGTGCTTGGGAGTCTTCGGGGTCTGGGACTCGAACTACAGTGGTGACCTTCCAGTTGTGGACAGAGTGTCCTAACCCACTGAGCCATACACTGCACCCTCCACTGCTTTTTCAAATGCCAGTGTAACCTGCACTTCCTCTTTTAAAGCCAGTTCATTTTTCTATTTAAAAGAATTTAGTCACACGTTAAATCACACTTTAACCGATGCATCAACATATATATTATAATTCCTTAAAGCATTTTCGAATGATTTAAACTGTGATCTAATATGCATACTTGTGTGTCCAATGTCAAAAACACTGTTGAAACTGTTACTTTTTACAAGCATCTGCCATGATCACTTATCTAATGCAGGCCTGCAGGGAACCTGAATCCTTTCCAGGGAATCACAGGGACACGGGGCATCACAGGCACACACACACACTATGAGTAATTCCCAGTCGCACATCCACCTCAAAGCATGTCTCCGTACTGTGGGAGGACAGCAGAGTAGCTGAAGGGGAATGACACAAAGAGTGGGAGGACATGTGACCATCGCACCCGCACTGATGGAGGTGTGAGGCCACAGCACTGAGTCACTGCGCTGCCCAACACGTACAGATATTGCTTAGTATGTGCAGAATTCTAGGAAGGACATTCTCACGCCCTGCATTCCTTTCCCCTCATTTTCTCCATTGTGTGGCTCTAACGAACCACACCTGTTACTCGTCTAACCATTCCCCTTGGTACAGCCCTCGTGTGGATCACCCCAGGTGCCTCTCATCAGCTCCCTCGTCAGTGGTGTATATAGTGTCTCCCTGTCTTGAGCTCCCCAGTCCAGTCATTATTGTCGCGCGCGCGCGCGCGCTCCCGCTCCCGCTCCCTAGGGTTCTGGACTGATACTCTCTACCCCATTTTGACCCCCTTGTCCCTTTCCTTTCGTCTTGACTGTTGTTTTGGTTGAATTAAGCCCCTTTTGATTTTTCCCACACTGGCCTTCGCCTCCGTCTTTCGCCATAATATGACAGATACATACATTTTAAAGTACAGATCTAGGTATTTTTAGATCACTCAGAAAGTCTTTTATATCGTGGAGTATAAGTATTTTATACTGTCAGATGTTCAAATTTAAATGGATTCTGATTGATTAATGCTCCTTGACAAGTACGGTGTGACAAAGCGATTTATAGTCACCGTTCTTTAAAGATGGAACCAAAAAACCCAAAATCCTATGGTCAAAATACTTTAGTTTTATATGGCTGCTAATGCAAATTCTGGGCAGTTATACTTTTTGTTACTATGCAATGTTCCAGGTTTACTTAAAATGCTACATAATATGCAGGCTACATTGTAGTTTAACATCAAAGTGAATAAATATTACTTTGACCTGTCCTGACAGGTTACTGTGTATGTTTTAATGCAGGGTTTTTCCACCTGGGGTCCGAGGCGCTGTGAGGGTCCATAAGGCAGTGGTAATTTTGTAAATTAAAGAAACATCTGTATTTTCAGCTAGTTTATGTACTGGACCGGAAAAGCAATGTCAAATGAAGTGAAGTGTATATATTTTTATCTACGTTACTTCTTACTCTTTGAATTATCCCACCCCCGTTTTATTCAGTATAATTCACAGTAGGCTTTTTCTTAGTAGCACAGCGGCTGGCGTGACCCACTATATCATAGCATTCCATCGCACCCTGACCTCAATAAGGCAGAATTTGTTACTTGTGTTACAAAGAATGGATCCCTCTGCTTACTGCAAAGGGATTGCCAATCAGACAGTGGCTGAGTCAGAATTATCCTGTCGGCAGCATTCGGCAATACTGGACGGTCGAGAAGCACATTCAGTCAAAAGGTGTCATAAACTGTGCTGTCTACCAAGGTTATCTATCCTTGCATAACTGAATCAGTCCGTAATCAAAAATTCCCACTGAAATATTAATCTCTAATTATTCTAGACTGAAAGAAAAACTTCCCGGCAGGAATTGTTCAACTTCTGGTAGGGACCTGTGTTATTTAGAGATTTGTGACGATCAAATAATTATGGTCATTGCTGAGTATTCAAGATGTGGAGAAAAACGTCATGCAGGCATACTGGGGAACGGAGGAACAGGGCCACACATCGAGGGCAATCCCAGGACCTTCAGCAGGATGATGAAGTGGCTCATTTAATACTTTATGGGGGCAATTAATTAAAAAAAAAAAAAAAAGATGGGGGGGGGGGGGAACTGGCTTGTGAAAGGAACACATTTATTTTCATTTTTGATTTAGTAGTTTGACAGGTGATGGGTTTTATTTCGTATTATTCTTATTTTATATTTTTAAATGCTGTATCAAGAGTTCAGTGTGACTGAACCAGGGAGCATCTTAACTTAAAACTGCAGTAGCAAAGACCTTTCACTGGTAAAGTGTGGGGAAATTCTGCCAGTGGGGATCAGTGACAGAATGGCAGCTTGCTCGCTACCTGGAGGTCCGCAGAGTGACATGCTGTGGCACCTTCCCTCCCAGTGGGACCCTGTTATGATGCCTGCAAGCCATTAAGGACTCAACAGAAAGGTTATGATTACAGAGGAACAAAGGTTATCTCAGCAGCCGCCTGAGACGGCACTCACAGTGCGGCGTCGACAGCAGGGGGCGCCTCAAAGGAAAAGATGAAGAATTACTCAGACCTCCTGTTGCCTGATAAAAAATGTAATATTTTCAGTTTGAGAAGAAATATTACCATTACAAGTAAGTCCTTTCAGCTTCCTGTCTTATGTTCACTCGCGTTTTAGATGCTTATTTAAATGGATTTTTATGAAAAGGTTTTTTTTTGTGGGAAGATTAAAAATAATAAAGGAAAACTGCACCCCCTACAGGTCTGTCAGGTGGAAGGTTGCACCTGAGGTTTTTCAGGTGTAGACTTCATTAAGCAAACATGAATCACTTCCCCGAGTTAAGTCAGGAGTTTTGATTCGCTCTCTGAGTGTTGTGGGGAAAATTGCCTGATCCTGCATCAGGCAAACAGTTGTGAATAATGGATGCATGGAATGATGGCAATGAAACAGATTAATGATGATACATACATGCTTGAATGAGACATTATTATTATTATTATTATTAATAATAATAATAATAATAATAATAATTCAAGGTACCAACTTTCTTGGTTCTGTGTGCCTCACATTGTCAGTGTAAGTGAATCAGGAATGAGACCACGCGTGTCCATTCTAGTCTAGAAGTCACTGGGTAAGTTTTCAAACCTCCTGACAGTTGAATCTAGGCTAAGAGTAAAATCCTTTTTAAGTCTCCTAAAAAGGTAAAATTGACCTCAGGAATGGTCTGGGGACGGGCAGCGGCGTTTTGGAGATTGCTTTACTGCCCATACTGATTCTGCCTCATCTCCATCGGCGTACTTTGTCTCGCTTTCCCCCCTCCCCCCCCCAGGTATCCGCAGAGGTGTTTAGGTGCTAATTGCTTTACAGAGGTCTCTCTTCTCCCAGCCCCGCAGACTCGGTGCAGATGGGGGCAAACAGCAGGTCTCACCCTCAGCAGGCAGACCTGCTACTTCTCCCCTCAGCAAACCTGTAAGTAGCATGTGGGGTTGATGGAAAGAATAAATCATTACAATCGCCCTCCTCCAGGCCTCCTGACTGAAAATGATTTCCACACAATTTACTTCCTCTCTTAAATCCTGGTTTCACATTGAAATATTGAAAGCATCTCTCTGCGCTGCACAGGAAGTCATGTGTGAATTTATCTGAACATTCATGTCCATGACTTCACATTTCAGGTGGATGAAATCTGATATATAACTTTGGCTGCAGAGCACAAAGCCGTAAAATGATTTGAATAATTGCAACATAGATCTTTCCAACTAAAGAACTGACTATTCGGTGTTGTATTTGTCTACACTGTGCCGCATTCTGAGAAAGAAGTTGTCAGTTTGTGCAATCGGGAACTGATAGTTCCACTCTCATGTACCTATGACTGCTTATGAAAGCTTCATCAGATACACCTGTATCCAGCACAAATCCCCGCTTTGCAAAAGCAGCCACCTTAAAGGAAGCCTTTCAAGTCGGCTGTTCCACATTCATCTTTCGAATTGATACTGTCTGCGCTGTTTCCTAGGGCAGCTCAGTTAAGACGACATCACAGATGGAAAAGGTGCCTCTGCATCTTCGCTGCCTGAAGCATAAATGCACCTGTCTTCATTCAGATACCACTTTCAAGTGATAAAGTTTAGGAAACGCTTTTGATGTCTAAGCGATGTGCTTAGATGGAGCCAGGATCAGTGACAAATAGTATGTTAGAGACAACAGTGGAATTACCTGGCAGGTCAAGATTTTCATGTAGTTCTTCAGCAAATATGAATGCAACATGAAATCTGATGAAGGAAACCTAATGAAACATCTACTGTAAAGAAATGTTTGTATTTGAAGGATTAAGGTGTTATTATATATTTTCTTTTCATAAAACATAAAAATTAGTAATATATGTTCTGACTGACTTTCTCGATTAAAATGGCTAAATATTTATCCTGTAATGAATCATGGAGTTTATTGAAGTTTGGGAAAGAATCTTCTGCATGTAAATATTTGAGCATCTATCAAGAAGGCGACACATGGCATTTACACAGCGGGGGGGTGCATTTTGTTATTTCTCCAGATGTTTGGAGACAGCTGAAGAGTCTGGATCATCTGCTGTCTTGTTCTGGAGCTTTGGTTTCACTATCATGTGGTGTTTTGTTCGGCGACACCAGCTTTACTACGGACATCTCAGTGTTATGGTTGGATTCTTCATCAAACACCAGAGATGTACAGAAGTGTTTCTACAATACTTCCATCCATGAGTCTCACATTCTCTTGACAGTTTTAGATTGCTCTCTGAGAATTAGCCTCGCATTTCACTCACATTCCACTCACTGCAATGTGGAATATTAGGCTCTTCAGTGTCTGGCCAATCAGATGACAGTAGCCCAGAGCCCTGATGATCACTGTGCTGACCCTAGATGGATGCTGTTTGGCCGTTGAGGTGAATTAAATGTTTAGCTCTATATATGGGTGAATGCGCTTAGCTGGAAATTCCAGATAAATGAATGTTATTATTATTATTATTCTTATTATTATTATCATCATTAAAGGTTTATAGACTTTCCATTTTTATTCATGATTTGTTCACTATTAACTGCATCATGGTAGTTCAGTGCACTATAAAAGAAAGTGGTACCTTTCAAACGTAACAGGCGAGGGAATCTTCCTTTTCTGCTCTTCAGGCTTTGTAATCCCTAAATAAAATAAATATGAAAGCAAGCTGCTACACTGCGTTGGCTTCACATCCCCAGCGGGTATGGCCAGGTATAGAGTCGGGACACGCCAAGCACATTTTTCCTTTCGTGCAGCACACCCACAGATGAAACTAAACGCTACATGGGCAGGAAGTTCGGCGAATGCATAAAGCCAGTATGTTTCATAAAAAAAAATAAAAAACTATTGTAAAGGAAGAAATTGCATGCTGAGGTTCTGTGAGTATCAATCATTGTCATAAATGGATTTGGCAGATGTATGTATAGATAGAATAAAAATCTAAGTGTCTAATGGTGATTTAATCAATGATTATTGATTTGTGTTCATTAAATATATTACCATTTTACATACAGAGCCCTAGCACTGTGAGTTTGCCCTAGCACTGTGAGTTTGGTCTTCTAGTTGCTCCATTTTGGTCCTGCGGTCCAAAAGCATGCAGGTCTATGAATGATGTTTCTACGTTTCCCACGGTGTCAGACTACAGACGGTGTCAGAATGTTTCGGGGGGGGGGGGGTTTAGGGGTGTGGGGCAGGAGGGGCCAGTGCCCCCATAACACGCCTTTCCTGTGGCACCCCGAAATATGTATGCTACCTGGGTCTGAAATAAATGTATTATTATTGTTATTACTGTTATTTACATTTATATGTGTGGGCTAAACGTGTATGCACTGGGACTAGCCAGAACACAAACATAGGCACATATTCTCGATGCACTCTTTACGACAGTGTGCCGGGTGATCGAATCACTGCAGTTGGGGAAAAGTGAAGTTATCCACAGAAAGACATAATCATGCCTGTGGAAGCAAGACAGTCTAAACGAGAAATCAGAGTGAGCTATTTGTAACAACTGTAAAATGCAATGGCAAAGCATTGCATAAATAAGTTTTCTGTTTTCAAAGTTGTTTTTTGCTCCAGTTGAAATGGTTTAGAAGCTCCACTGGTGTGTTCCCTGCATTAGAGTGACCTCCTGCCAAGGGTGCCCCTGCCTTATACCCAGCGCTTCCTCAGCTGTGGTCCAGGTGCTTGGTGTCCCCGTACTAAGTAAGTGGTTAGGGAAGATGAAAGTGTGACTGAAAGAGAAGAGAAAGCGGTAGACCGCAGGAAACTTCAAAGTGAAACATCTTAGCCAAGCCCTTGTTGTCTGAAGTGAACAGGAACTGAGGATATGCAGCATTGAATTCTGGGTAAGGAGAACTGTTCTTATCCAGCTGTGGATCACAATCAGAGCACACTCCAGGATGTAGGTATTTATTCTTTTTTTGAACAAAGTGACTCCATTGTCGAAGGAAAATCTATTCTTGTCAAGTAAAAATGACAAGATTGCCAGAAAAGTAGGGTACTTGTATGAAGATGGATTCATTGCAAATGTATATGATTCTTAGTTCAGGTAAATGTGTCTGTTGGATTCTTATCCAAAATCAGTCGAACATTTTTTAGAAATAAAGCTCTATAATGCACTGCTTCTAAGAATGACCTAATGCAAACGGCTTTGTGAGTGACTGATATGTGTCTGGATTCTCTTTGCTTTTTTAATTTACAAATCTTTGTTCTCCATCCCTGCATGCCTATGAAGTGACTATAATGGGAGTTTGTTTATGCGCTGATTCTACACCTAGCTCAGCTTTGAAAGGATGTGAAGGGTAGAAAAGCACTTAAGCGGGAGGGATTGTCCTTTCATAGCCAGGCTTTAGCGCATTTTCTGCCCCTCAGGCAACCTGACAGCAGCATTAGCAGGTACAGGTAGCGTGGTCTTTGAGGACCCTGTGACGTGTGCAGGAATCTGCGGAATCCCAGCAGGACGCCTTCATTGTCACGCTGATGGACAACAATCGCGTTCTCCACCCAGATGGCCATGGACAATGCAGGCATCATGCGGGCTGGTGGTCGCTGATTGCCACAAAAAAAAACCCACATCATGGCCGCACTTAGGACTTCAGCGACCTCCTCGCCTTTTCATTTCCCCGGTACCAGTGACGTAGCCGGAAATGAAATCGCAGGTGGGCCAAAATAAAAGTGGGTTGGCCACATAATCCAATATAGCTCAATAGTATATTTACAGTACATTACAAAAGCAAAAGTGTTTTGCTCTTTGTTGGTCTGTTTTGCAATACTCACTTTCCTCAACAGCAATCAAAATCAAACCATTCTGCTCTGTTCGGTTACTACGGCAAGACACTATATACAAAATCTGAACAAGCACCTCACAGCATATGTAAGGACGATGAAAACAGCTTCACACACAGCGACTGCAAAGAGTATTAAGCAACAAAGCTAAGCGATGTTATATAATAAATTCACAATGCACATCCATTGTCCATAGCCACGGTAAAGTTCCGAAATCAAACTCCAGTACAGCAAAGTATTATTTATTTTAAGTGGTTGCTTGTTTTTCTTCTGGGTACCACAGGTATTTCTCACAGACTGCTGCAAAAAAGGGAAGAGAACAATTTTAGGCATACCTTTGATGTCTTCCCGGAGTCATATTAATCCATAGTTTAAAAAAAAATAATATTAGTTGGTCCTGGTTCCAAGTTCCTGGGTCATCTCGAACAGGAACTTTAGTAGTTCTTGGCCACTTTCATCTGTCACTTTCACACCTGACACAAAAAGTGACTTTATGCTGAATAAACATGGGATAAACAAAAAGGTCATAGATTAAACTTCATATGAAACTACATAGCTATCCCAAAACAATGGAGAATGTTATTGTGGGGATTGATCGCCATCAAAACTGGATAATTTTATTTATATTTAATTTGTACGACAAATGACATTATTTTCATTATTAAATCTGTGCAGCACATCAATCTTCCGTTTTCCACAAAATAAAAAACGACATAACGTTATTCTGCTAATGAACCCTGGCAAATTTCACCTTCAGCACCGGTGATATTAGATCAAAGTATCCACTGAATTTCCCGATGCGGAAATATGGAAATGCAAGCAAAAAGGTATTCATCAATGCATTAAATGCAACTGATGTATAAAAAGGATTCTATCTGCTCATCTTTTTCTCCACAACGTCTGTCTCTTCTCCCAGCACTTCCACATAATTTTCAAGTTGACCAGCAAGTAATGTGTAAGTTCCACCCCAGTGGGACGTGTTCAAATGAAGAGTAGTTTCTGCTTCCAAGGAACTACAATCAGTTCCTGTGGGAGATTGACAGCAGACATTCCCACTTTCAAAAAATGGTTCTTGTGGTGGAATAATGCCTAATAATCGCAGATTTGTTACAAGAAAAAGGTTGATTGGGTGAGCCGAGGCCCATCCATAGCTACACGCCTACCTAGTGACAATGACCACCCAAATGCGACCACAACCCTCTAGACCACCCTGCAATACATGAAACACCTTACCGTCATGGCTGCCAAAAATCCCATGCTGCTCTGCACTGAAATACACCTCCATCTCTATCCAGATCGACAGAGGTGGAAAGTTTAGGTTCAGAAAGTACAAATCTAGGCCAAGATTTTGTTTCAACCAACCAGTTGAGTACAAAGAGTCACAATCACAAAGTACTCAACTGGTTGGTTGAAACAAAATCTTGGCCTGGATTTGTACATTCTGAACGCTCCACCTCTGCAAACTGATATAAACCTTCACTCTATAAACCATTCCAGTCCCCTCCATCACCAAACACACCCCCCTGGGTTTGTTCCCCATGTGCTTCCCTACACAGCATAACCTGGGCTCATAACCTGGAT
>JAODKE010000068.1:15780521-15800506 GCA_026779605.1 Mormyrus hasselquistii
ATTTCAGGGTAATTAATCATTGGAGGTGTGTAGCGTGTTGCTATTGCAGTGGGGGTGGGGGTGTTTAATACGCAGACATGCTTGATGTTGCCTGAAAACCTTTCCTACGGGACGTGTGGGCGTGTCAGCAAGTAGTGTAACAGTGAGAAACATGGGTATGTAGTGTAGAGGCTGCTCTTATACCTCCCAAGAGGAGGCCTGCCTCTGTTTAAATGTCCCAGGAGGAGGCCTGCCTCTGTTTAAATGTGCTTGTAAGATGCTTTGGATGTACGTGTCAGCTAAATAGTAACAGTAATAACGATGTGGCTTTAAGGGACAGGAGCCCTTTGTAATCCCCCCCTCTCTGTACACCATAATGACTCCAGTGCCCGGCCACACACCTGTGACACCAGGCTGGGTGTTATCTGGTCCATTAATGCCGTGAGGCTCCGGACGCTGCTTTCTCCGTGTCCGGCCCGACGCTGTTATGCTTCTGAGAATAATGGCTCCCACACATCACGCAGGCACTGGCAGAGTCTGTATGAATCATCGGACGGCCAGAGCGACAGTAATGGGTCTAATTCTCCACAGGAGAGCCTGTGTGTCTCTGACAGGGAGGGTGTTGCTTGCATCTTTTTTGTGATGGAAGGCGTTGGCAGAAAGATTAACTTTACGGCGGTATTCTGGTGATCCACCAGATGTTTCCTTCAGAAAGCTATTTATGCTGCGAATTAGTGTCTGCTTTGCTTTTAGTTTGGTTTATAAATTGATTTTTTTTTCATTCCTCCCCTTCTTCTCTTTCCCTTCTTTCGAATTTGCATCTTTCTGGTGAAGTTTCACGGCCGTCTGTTAAGTAAGATGCCAGCAGCGGTTTCAGTAATCAGGGAGATCCGATTAACAGCTTCCAGTCAATCGATTGGCTGAAGATGCCAGCTCCCAGTCCGCCTTACCCCAGCGTTTGTAATTAGCTGAACTGGGAATTCGGAATGGATTACATTGCTTGTGATGATAATTGATCATTATATGTAGGTATTTGATTAAATTTTATCTGAGGTCATCAAAAAAGCAACAAATCCTTTATACAAAGTGCTTTACTTGAAACACAAGAAAATTTGCCGAATAATAATAGTTAGATGGATGGAGGAATGAATGGATGGATGTTTTCTTTACTTGAATCTTGAATGTACCTCTACACCCTGTTGACATATTTAAGTAGGGGGGGCCACTGAGAGCTCAAATAACCAAGGAACTTGGGACCATTTTAATGTGCCTATAGGTGGGATACAGAACAATGAAACAAAGCAAACAGAAGAAAAGAATGAGCACTGCAGGAATGTATTGATGCAGATAAGTCGAGTCTTTCTATTAAGTTCAATTGAAAGAACTGGCTTCAAACTGGCATAGAATACTCCAGCTGAAAATCTGTGGAAAGACAAACACACACACACACACACACACACATACAAACACGCACACACAGCACGCACACATACACACACACACGGACACAGACAAATACACTCCGAATTTTGAAGCCTCTCGATGCCTTGAAAAAGTAGCCATACCCCTTCAACTTTTCCACATTTTGTCACATTACAACCACGAACTTCAATGTATTTTATTGGGATTTTATGTGATAACTGTGAAGTGGAAAGAAAATGACACATGGTTTTCAAAATTTCTTGCAAACAAAAATCTGAATTGTATGGTGTGCATTTGTATTCACCCCCCCGAGTCAATACTTAGTAGAATCACCTTTAGCTGCAATTACAGCCGCTAGTCTTTTGGGGTATGTCTCTCCCAGCTTTGCACATCTAGAGACTGCAATTTTTGCCCATTCTTCTTTGCAAAATAGCTCAAGCTGAGTCAGATTGGATGGAGAGCATCTGTGAACAGCAATTTTCAAGCCTTGCCACAGATTCTCAATGGGATTTCGGTCCGGACCGGGCCATTCTAACGCATATGTATGCTTTGATCTAAACCATTCCATTGTTGCTCTGGCCGTATGTTTAGGGTCGTTGTCCTGCTGGAAGGTGAAGCTCCGCCCCAGTCTCAAGTCTTTTGCAGCCTCCAGGTTTTCTTGCAGGATTGCCCTGTATTTAGCTCCATCCATCTTCCCATCAACTCTGAGCAGCTTCCTCGTCCCTGCTGAAGAACAGCATCCTCACAGCATGATGCTGCCGCCATCTTTCACTGTGGGATCGTGAGTTCACGGTGATGAGCAGTGTGAGTTTTCTGCCACACGTAGCATTTTGCATTCAGAGCACCTTCTTCCACATGTTTGCTGTGTCCCCCACATGGCTGGTGGCAAACTGCAAATGCGATTTCTTATGTCTTTCCTTCATCAATGGCGTTCTTCTTGCCACTCTTCCATAAAGTCCAGATTTGTGGAGTACATGACTAGTAGTTGTCCTGTGGACCGATACTCCCTACCTGAGCTGTGGATCTCTGCAGCTCCTCCAGAGTGACCATGGGTCTCCTGGCTGCTTCTCTGACCACTGCTCTCCATACTCAGCCTGTCAGTGTAGGTGGACGGCCATGTCTTGATAGGTTTGCAGTTGTGCCATTCTCCTTCCATTTTTGGATGATGGATTGAACAGTGCTCTGTGTGATGTTCAAAGCTTGCTTTAAACTTCTCCACAACTTTATCCCTGACCTGATGTGGTGTTTTCCTTGATCTTCATGACGCTGTTTGTTCACTATTTTTCTCTATCAAACCTCTGAAGCCTCCACAGAACAGCTGGACACTATTTACACAGGTGGACTTTATTTACTAATTAGGTGACCTCTGAAGGCAATTGGTTGCACTATATTTTATTTATTGGTGCAAGGAGGTGAACACAAACTCATGACACACCTTTTAGATTTTTATTTGTGAAAAATTTTGAAAACCATAATTTTCTTTCCATGTGACTATTATGTGTTACTTTGTGTTGATCTGTCACATAAAATCCCAATAAAATACATTTAAGATTGTGGTTGTAACGTGACAAAATGTGTAAAAGTTCAAGGGGTATGAATACTTTTTCAAGGCACTGTACAGTGGATGCTGAAGACAATTCTATTTTAAACAATGTGCTTAAATTACCCACAAAAACAGAGACCAGCTGTTTCTTCACTCCCCACATATGTCACTGGTCTATACTACTTGTTTTCCTTTTTTCCAGAAAGTTATAAGCATATAAACCCGTGATAGATTCAGCTGCTGTGGGGAAATAGTCCCTTTATGTCAACTTGCTGCTTTTTTCTACCATTGATCAACCAATAACCAGCACATTGCACAAATGTTCCATTCTGACACTTTTTCTGCCATAATTGAGGCACATTTGTAAGTCAAATCTTGCATTTATTTATAAAATGTGTGAAAGTAACACATCAGTCAAAGCATTTCTCGGTGTTTCTTGGTTTGCTCTAATAATGGCACAAACACCCAGAAATTATGTCTGCATTTTTATGTGAGAAAGTAAAATGTATTTTCATCACCCAGTGCTGTAGTATACTATAACAGCCATTTTGGAATTCAGGACAAAACACCCCACTGCCCGTCTTGATGATGTCATTCTGTCCCCTGGTGCAGTGGTAAGTGCTCCTAAGAGAGGGCCCAGACCAGGGGGGCACCGGAGTAACAAGGAGAAAGGTTTCAGTGAGAGATAGGAGGCGCGAGACAGGAGAAGAGAGCAGACTTGGGAGAGGCTGCAGTCTCAGCTGAATGGGAAGCATCTTGTGCTTAAGGTACTTAAAGCTTAAAGACAGTTGTCTCATCATTTCTGCCTCAAAAGAATCAGGCCAAAAAATATTAGAAATACAATACAGCCCACATGACTCCCATGCAGATGCAGGAGGATAATGTCCACGCCATTTAAACAACATCTGTGGAGTTTAAGTTCATGTGATTTCTATCACTTAAACCATTGATCGATGCGGAGTGATTGTGATGTATCTTTTCTGTATTGTCTATCCTGAGTAAAGGAGCACAATATGAAATGCTGTGGATTAGGGGTATCTTGGGTCAGAATCGTTACAGACTTTATGGATTAGTGCATAAAAAAGGCCAATTTTCCAGAGGTGTAAGACAGTGGATGTACGTGGCCGCAGCTTATTGACAACCTGGAAAGTCTTAAGCTGCAGTTAATGAGCGATCTCCAAGTAGACCCTGACAAATCTGTCAAGAAAAGTGGGTAGAAATTGCTTGAAGCTGGTGGGCTAAGTTTTACCCAAAATGACAGGTCATTAAGCCTGGCATTGACTACGATGTTATTGACTAGGATGACTAAGATCAAAATTTGCCCTTTTTTCTCTCCTATATTCCATAAAATATCAGCTGAAACTTATTTTTTTCTGAGTTTCATTTTTTCAGCAGACACAATATTGATCGATATCTTACAGAAGACTCCTCAATCCACTTATCTCCAGTATATAGAATATATTAACAGGTGGGAAATAAGAGTTTGGAATTGCAATAAAGTGACAGAATTATTGAGAGAGAAACTCACAGCTGTTTGTGGGTCTGTGGTTACTATTAGTACTGTGCAACTCCAGGGTCAGGGTTTGAGTTCCCACAACCATAAGACACGAGATTAGGTGGCATCTCTAAGTGGCCCATAGTCTGTGCCCTGACCAAACCTCCTCCCTGCCATCCTTGTCGTAAGCAGCGAGAAGATGGCCTGGAATCTCAACAATTGTGACTTTAAAAGCCCTTGTTTGTTTAAAAACTGGAGTTCTTGCAGGCGTAATATGTCATGCTAGCAAGATGAAATCACCTGCCCAGTATACAGCCAGCGCAATATTAATGGGCTAGCAGGGTGTAGCTCATACAGCCTGCGAATTATTATCGGGCTAGCAGGGTGTAGCTCATACAGCCAGCGCATTATTAACGGGCTAGCAGGGTGTAGCTCATACAGCCAGCGCATTATTATCGGGCTAGCAGGGTGTAGCTCATACAGCCAGCGCATTATTATCGGGCTAGCAGGGTTTAGCTCATACAGCCAGCGCATTATTAACGGGCTAGCAGGGTGTAACTCATACAGCCAGCGCATTATTAACGGGCTAGCAGGGTGTAGCTCATGAAACATCATGAACCGATGAATTCTCGGGTTCACTCAAGCCCAATGGGAAACTGTCTCTGAAGTGTCTACTCCCAATCTCCTCTCCCTCAGCTGCATGGGAGAGCAGAGACAGGTGGTGGAGCCATATGGAGTGGCTGGGATGCTCAGTTTCCAAGGGCTATAACTGCCTTCCTTCTGGTTAGCATGAAGCTTTCACAGCACACGCAAGACCCGCAGGGGCACCTGCATATCAGCCTTCTGCAAGGCCCAGAAAATGAAGTAGGTTTTGCCTATTGCTTAATAAATCTAAGATGCAGAATGCACAGCAGCGTCACCCAGTCGCAGTAATATCGCTCAGATCGGACCTCTGCAGCTCTTCTCAGAAAAACAAGGTTGTCAAAATGTTTACATTTCAGTACCTGGTTCTAGGAATCGGTCGGCTGTGTTGGAAAAGTTTTGATTTCTGAGGAAATTAAGAGAAGAGAAGAGCATCTCAGCTCCTGTATTTCTGCTACACTCCTACAAAGTGGGCCTCTGGCTTTTGCTTCAGCAGCAATCTGTCAGACCTTCGGCACAATGCTTATCATCTCTTCCGCAGCGAAACTAGCAAACGCAGCAGTTGTCAGAGAACTCTGAGCCTGCCAAGAACACTCCAGAAGCAGTAGCTGTAATCCGCCGATTTTTATTTTGTATTCCAGTCCATTCATCGTTCAGTTAAGGGTCTGAGAGATAGAACCTAACCCAAGCAACACAGGGCAGGAGGTCAGAGATACTTCAGGCACCAGCCGATTGCATGGCACACACACAATCACACACACACACACAATCACACACATGTAGGGCAAACATATCCTTATGGGGACCGCTCATTCATTTCAATGGGAAAAATGCTAACGCTAACTATGACAACCTTAACCCCCACCCCGCCCTAACCATAACCAAACAAAGTACAAGAGTTTTTGCATTTTTAGTTTTTTCATAGCAGTCACCGGTTTTTATAAAATGGAGTTTAAACAACATTTTTGAAATGGATATTTATCATGCTATGGGGACAGAATGTCCCCATAAGGATAGGTAATCCAGCTTGCACACACGCACACACACACACACACACACACAACCACATGCAAAACGTGAATGTGAATTTAGATACACCAGTTTATTTGAATGAAGAGGTGTCAGTGGGGCATGGATACCCTGGGAGATTTGGCGGGGGTGGGGGCAGCAAATTGGCTTGTCAGGGGGTGCAGAATTTGTAGGTGTGCTCCTGTTTAAATGTATGGTTTTGGACTGAAGGAGGACACCCAGATAAACGTGGGATAAACATACAAACTCCACTGACGCACGAAGTATGCTGTCCTTGTTATTTTAGCTATTAAATTTTAAATGCAAATCTGCCTGAACTACAACATTTTTTCCCCAAAAGCAAGTTTTACCCATTTATACAACTCAGTAATATGCTGGAACAAATTAGGTTAAGTTCTCTTCTCAAGGGTACTATAGCAGGGTCCTCTCCCAGGGCCCTGAACTCACAAGCTTAATATATACTTAATTCTACCCTATGTGCTGTCCTTGCCCATTCTTCTGTCTCTGTTTTCCAAAGTTAAAAAAAATATTTATATAAAAGCCCATTTTATAGACAGTCTGTCCTCCAGCTCCACTAAAACCTTCCAGAACAACCTTGAGCAATAAGAAATCCCTGCCCCGTCTGTTCTCACCAACTGTTACAGCCTCTCTTAATCACAAGCCGTGCCAACACCTCCGATGTGCTCACTGTCATTGTGATTTTTGGCCAAAATCACTTTCTCTCGGATTTTTAGTGTGACTGTATTTCTCATATATGATTGCACTATACATAGTAAAGGCTTAAAGTAATCAAATTTTCCTTGACTGGATATTTTCTAAGATGACAGACATCCTTTGAAATGATCCTTAATGGTTTATATATTTAAAAAGCAGATTTGATTTCTTGTCTGTTTCCTTCATAAAGGATTAAGGGAGATGACCCCTACAATCAAAGATGTATTTTTTAAGCTCCGGTTCAAATCGCAGTGTTAGGAAATCCTGATGGAAGGTTTTAGCACAAGAAAAGAAAAATCCATTTCCTCCTTCCCTAATGCATTTCTGCAGCTGACAGCTTAATGCGTGCATCTCGACTGAAAATACGCCTGACTATTCACATTAGTTAAATTCAAGTTTATCTATGCAAGACTTTCTTTAAGTACCTGGAGGCTGCCAACAATTAACAGGTTTTGTAAGAGGTTTAATAACAGGTTTAATTTGCAGCTGAAAGGGAAACATGACATTTTTTACTGCATTATGTTATCTGCTGAGATGTGTTGCTGGTGAATGAAAGGTGATGCAGAATTTACAGACATTAAAAGCTCAAGTTACCTTTGTAAGCCTAAGGTACAGTCTTCAACACAATTAATATTTTATACTTAAAATTTTGTGCTTTCTCACAATTTCTACTTGTACACTGTTATATAAATAGAGACCATGACCCTTCTTGGGTTAAGCAAGGAAAATGGATGAATGGACTTAAACACAATATGACGATCTGCCTACCTGTTTTTGTACTTTTTAAAAAGCTCGTCTTAGGCTGTGGAGTTTGACTTTAGATCAGTCCAGTATTCTTGTTAATGATTAGATGGACTTAATCTTAAACCATTGGACTAGAAGAGTGTTTCTGCCTGTTGTACTCGGTGACACAATAAATGATAGAACTTTAGTTATCCTCTTGAAGGGAGGGGTGATTATTCCCTAACAACAATACAAAGGTAAATACCTCCCAGGACTCTAGTCCTCAGAAGAAATAAACAAAGAGAGCCGGGTTAGCTTTCCTCAAACATTTGCTCAGCCTACCAGCCTATTTCACCTTGATATTACCCCCACTGCACAACAGCAAAGAACATGACACTGACTATGATGAACTGATAGCACACAAGCCAAATCTGTTGGACTCTCCAAAGGACTTTAGGCTCAGAGGGAAAACAAAAAAAACAGCTTACTCTAGCCTTTCTTCTTGACTCCTTCCTCATCTCCATCCCAGACCAGCCTGCTCCACCACCATTCATCTTTCTGACATTGAGCTGTAGGTGGCTCATCTTGCACCATCCAACCAAACTCTCCACCATATTCTATACTCCTTTTATCTTCCTTCAGTGATTTATAACCTCATTCGCAGGATCAAGGGAACTTCTGAAGATTGGATGAGACATAGTTGATGATACACAAGAATGGTTACAGTACTGTCCCTTGGCATACCCCTATGTTATTCAGCACAACATCGAATATGCAATTTCTGATAGAGAAGAAATGTTAATGAGGTAAACTGTGATCCAGGCAATCATGGTGTTTGTTACCCTGCTTCCCTGAATGGTGCTAAATGCCCCTGACACATCAACAAAGAGAATCCTCAAGAATTTGTTTGACTTGGCTAGGTACAAATAGACTCAGTGAAGCAGGTACAGGATAGCATCCTCTACACCTGCACGTGTCTGGTATTCAAACTGTAGTGAGTCCTGGAAGTTTGTGAGTGGCCTGAAGCTTTGGAAGACCAGCATCAGATGCCATCGTAATATGGTGTAGCTGTATCACTGGTCTGTAGCCATTATGGGTACCGGAGCATCCCTTCTTATGCACAGGGACTATTTTCCTCTGCTGTGGTAACCTTCTGTAGTCATGGGGCAGGTTAACCATGTGCTGCAGAGCCTCTCCCAGCTGGAGCACATAGTCTGGAGCTGATGTTATCAGGACCTGCTGGCTCAGCTATATTTAGCCATTGCTAATTAGCATAGCTCTTGGCAGCACCGTACTTGACGTGGGGCACAAATACTTACAAATAAAAGATGCATTACGATTCATTAATGATGAACAGACATCAGTATTTCACTTGTGTTATCCATTCCTTGTTCCATCAGTAGCTCACAGAAGTTTACATAACGACAGCTGTCATAACAAATATAGTAACTGTTTGAGATAAAACATGCTTCACGTTTAATGATGAATTATTAACATGAGATCAGTATGCAACTAAGACTTAGTATGTGGTTCATTAATACCTAAGTAGTAATATAATTCTACATTATTTGTGCCCCATCAAATAATGTGCTACCCGACTCTCTTCTAACTTCTAACCCAAGCGAACGAGATCCACAGACCTGGGCTTGAGGTATAAGCTAATTGAAGGAGCGTGAAGGTGAGTCTTCACAAGAAAGCGATGACCAAGACAGGTGTATGCATCAGAAATGTATGTATCTCTCACATAGAACAAGTCTGATCTTCTATCCTCCCATGTCTTACACTTGAAATACTGCGTAAATTGGCTCATTGCTGGGAGAGGCGTCATTTAAGTAAGCGGAGATAACTTTGGATGCGCTGAGTTAAAAAACGTGAGGCAAAGGAGTGTATGACATCACACTCAGTGTCTGCGTAAGCCGACGTCGGAAGTAGAATAACAATAAGAGAACTTGTGCTGTAGGTAGTTTGGCCTCAGGCTGTGTGGGCAGCAGATTTACCCTTCCACAAGCACATGCTCAGGATTATACCCCTTGGAGTTAATAAAGATGGTCCCCCCCCCCCCCACCCCCCCCTCTAAATGTGAAGCCTGAGTCCAGTGTATGCCGTTGCAGCCACGATTCTGCGGAGCACATTAAACTGCACTCCCCTTTTCCCTTTGGCTCCTTACCAAGCCGAAGAGCTCATCCATCTTGTTCGGAAGTGATTTCATGTTCCCCTTAATCTCTGTAGACAGGTAGGGTTTGCAGTTGTTTCTCCTCTCTCACTCTCCCTCTCTCGCTTTCTCTCTCCCTCTCTCGCTCTCTCTCTCACCTTAACTTACCTCTGTGCCAATCCCCCAACCCTAGAGGGACACCCCTCAGTTTGGAGCAGGTGTCCAATCTCGGGGCGATGAGCTCTTCCCATGTATAAAACACGTCACCAGCGATGAAAAGACTGAATAAAGCAAAAGACAAAGCAATGAGATCTAGAAAAGAAAGGAAAAAAAATAAAGACCTGACCTGAATGCCTGCAATGGCACCATCAGGCAGGATTCAAAGGGATGGACTATAGTGTGAATTGACTATTGTCAAAAAATGATTAGGTTGTATTCTATATTTTTAATGATATTATGATATCGTTACAGCACAAAGACCCCCACTCAGGGTGGACTGTGGTGACACTCACTTCCCCATTCTGTATCCAGGGGGCAGGTCCATGCCGTTATCACCACAGGGAGGAGCTAATAACAGACAATAGCCAGTCACATAGGAGGAACTGGGTCCTTAGCCACCCCAGATAAATATGAACAATTTTCTCCTACTGTAGACCCAGTTTCACCACTCCATCCCATAATCATTGGCTGCCATTCGCACTAATCGCTTCCAAAAGTCTGCAGCAGAACCGGATCAAAAGAGGCCAAGGATGGTAGCAGCCTCAGCTGCAGCACCAGGCTGACTGAAGAGCTGCAAAAGCCCAGATGGGGAACATCCATGATCTATGAATATCCCTTTTCCTCTTCTCTTCATCTTCATCCTCGCTAATCTTCCTGGAGACCAGTGACACCCTCGCTTGTGGTGCCCTGTATAGATGGCTACTGATACTCCCATAAATACACACTCCTGCTCTCACAACACCGAATCTCCTGAGCCAAACTTCCCGCCAGGTTTACTCTCTCCCGGTAAACTCTCTCCTCCTCAACGTTCTTCTCACCACCCAGTCTTAATCCTCCACGTAATCAGCTTCCTCCCTCAGCTTTACCCACTAGAGGTTTACTCCATGAGCGTTTATGCAAGAACAGCTGGTGATTAATTCATACTTCGTTAATTAATGCCGCATTATCAGGAAAAACGACCTGGGAATATCACGCCTCCTCGTTAACTCAATACACAAATACTGAACACAAGAACTGGTGGATAACAGTGTACGAAGCAGAAATGAATCCTCAGCGGTTTAAGCCCAAACAATCTACTTACCGTAAACTTATATGCAGATGTTGCTCCTGGGAGTTTTACTTACGCGAAAATATTCTGAAGGGCAGAAGGAAAAATGATTGGTTCAGAGAGAAAACCAATAAGATGGTAGAGGATTGTGGCTCCAAGCGATTAGAGGAGGTCGGAGCACCCAGGCAGATGTCTTGGCCCTGCCTCCTCTAATTGCTTGGAACCACTTCCTATACAGCCTGATTGGTTATATCTCTGAACCAATCATTTTTCCTTCTGCCTTTAAAACTTTTTTTGTGTAAGTAGAACTCTCACGAGTGTGGAATGTTTCATTGGATGATGTGGTTGGCATAGAAAGTAGAACTATGGCCTTTCCCTTATATGGTTGTGTATTTAATACCTGTGTATGCGTGTGTATGTGTGTGGTATGCATATACTTCCTGTGTCCAATATAGATTTCCATTGGAATCTCCTGTTTCCCCCTGTAGATCAGAAGTATGTTAGGTGAATCAATGTTACTAAATTGCATATATAGCGTGTACCCTACGATGCTCTGGCATACATCCAGGGTGTCCCCTGCCTTGTGCCCTGTGCTTTCTGGGAAAGGTGCCAAGCTTGCTTAGACCCTGTACTGGATGAGTGATGATGTAGGGGTGGGGTGCATTGTTATATTCTAAAAATGCTGAGTGTGCGGTTTTGGAATGCGATAATATTTCTTAAAATGCATTAAACATTTTCAGTTGTCATGCTCCAAACAAACAGTACTACCCATAATACCACAGTTGATAAATATTAAATAATATTAAATATCTGTAAGTTTATACCAATGTTTGAATGGGAACTTAGTAGGGTGTACCTCTATGAAAGAGATACAGAAATCAGTATGCCTCCAGTATGGACTGAAATTGGAACTGTGAGTTTATCCTTCCATCCGTCTTCTTACTGTTTATCCAGAACATGGTTGCATGGGGCTTGGAGCCTTGCCCAGGCGGCATAGGCCAGAAGGTAGGGGAGTACCCTGTATATGATGCCAATCCATCACGAGGCACAGACACCATGTGAAAATTTGAGACAGCACATCTGTGGAATGCGAGAGGAATCTAGAGGACCCAGTAGAAACCTCGCACAAACTGTGAGTATGGTTAGGACTCGTATCGCCTAACCTTGGTGGTGTGAGGCCATGGAGCTGCCTGCTGAGCTGTATAAGGAGGATTTGCGTCTGTTTTATTTTACCGTTTGAAATGCAATTAATTCTGAATGCTACCACTTCTCAGCAAGAGCAATTAGTGCGAATCCATGCATTTTTCTGAATACGTTCTCATTAATTACCAGTGCCTATAAGAAATGGGACATTTTACAGTTTGTGCTTGCTGTCCCGCTCTGTCGGGGGGAGGATGACCTTGCCATAGAAACAGCAGCCTACAAATAATCAGTAATGATGAAGGGATTTTTTTAAAAAAAGCCTCCCCATATTCATCCTGTGCAAAGTTATACCATATGTTCCCCAAAACCGTCTACCCTTCACAAAGTCAGTTGTCTTTGCTGTGCTTTCTGCCGTCCAACGTGTCTGTTGGAAATAGGATTTAGTAAAACACAAAAGAAACTACTTTAAGTCACATTTAAAAACTAAAAACCATTAATGGCAGCAGAATGAGTTAATTTAGCAGCCTAAGGTTTTCAGTTCAGTGTCGCTCTTTAAGCAAACAGTGCATGTGACTCCCTCCCTGACCCTTGATTTTACATCCTTTTAATGACATATTCAGCATCTGTAGGGTTTGCACAGGCTACTTTTAATTAAGTGATGATACTCTAATGCAGTCTTGTCTACTGAAAAGTAAATCTAGTGGCCCGACTTCCTCAGACGCGGCCGCCAGCTTCATACTTTTCTTCAGCTTTAACATTCTCACTTTGATTTTTATTTGTCTGGAAGCATAATAAACAGAGCTCAGAAAAGCAAAGCTGTAAAAGCACAGGCCTAATCATTCAGGGACAAAAACTTGGTGCATAGTACAAAATACTGAATTCATAGGAACAAATAAAGATACTAACAACGAAATAACTTATTAACATAACTATATTAATGTATGCTGGTTAAGATGAAGTAAGACTGTAATCTCTCTGAAGTTCAGCCAGTAGACGAGACACTCACAGTGGATTGCTTCAGTAAAAAACGACCTGTATGAATGAATTCATCTACATGCTAAATAAGCTGCTTTGAATGACAATACCTTCTACAATAGCAATCTATTACATTATAACGTATTAAATTTAATTTCTTCATAAATACTGCCTCTCTATAGGAATCTGTGTCATTTCAAATGAGATACATCATGCATTATACTTACTGCAGATATGTATTAGATCAAATCAAACTAATTTTTATTTAGAAAATGTGCGACACTACAGAATAAAGCAATGAAATGAGTTTCCCCAGAAAGCTCCCTATGAAATAAAAGTAATAAGCTAAAAAAGTGAGTAAATAAAATGGTAGAAGAAGAAAATAGAAATGTGCAAATTGTTCATACTGATAGCCTGATCAGCTATTGAGTAGCCTGACTGCCTGAGGACAGAAGCTGTTAGGAGTCTGCTTGTCTGTATGCTGGACAGCTTCTCCACACCTTTTTGATTGAGGGGGATTTCCTGACTGAGAACTGCATCTCTCTTACATTCACTATGGACGCTCCACCTGTAACTGATGCCTGAAACGTGGAGTAAGGTGAAGGATGTGCAAGGTGAAGGATGTGGAGTAAGGTGAAGGATGTGGAGTAAGGTGAAGGATGTGCAAGGTGAAGGATGTGGAGTAAGGTGAAGGATGAGGAGTAAGGTGAAGGATGTGCAAGGTGAAGGATGTGCCATGGGGGAGGTTTGCATTTTGAACACTTCCTGGCTTAAGAGGTGTAGCATCCCAGCTTTTGTGCTGTCAGCTTTAACGAGCCATAATTCCAGGCTGCCTTATCTCAGGTGATGTTTGTGTGATCCGGATGCTGCTGTAAACAGATTGTCTGTAAAGTTGGGTATTATTGACTGAAGTAACCTGCTGCCTGTTGCCTAAACTCTCTGTGAATTTCTGGGTTTGCCGGTTCTGTGAATTTCTGTGTTTGGCGGTTCAGCTGGGTACTTCTGAAGCTCTGAATCCAGGTCATGACTTGAGATTGTGTCCACATATAACGGAGAATTCCCACTGTATTTGAGAAGCCTACAATTTAATGTGATAACATTCTAATATTAATAAATGATCGCCATAAAAAGTAATGACCTTCGATTATGGGTCATTGTGGAGATTTTCCTGAAAATAAGTATTTCTAAGAACTGGATTTCTTTGTATCCAAAGCAATCATGTAAAATGCATATATATGCAAAACAAGTTTAAACAAATAAGGGTTAATCCACCTGTGAAGGATGAAGTATTCATGATTAGTTAGTACTAATTGACTTATCGGGTAAACACATCAAATACATAACAGGTTTACAAAATTAACTTGCAGAGCTGAAAACCACATTTGGAGAAATGGCACCTACTTAGGAGTATGATTTGTTTACTTAGATATGGTACTATTTTTTAAGGTGAAACCTGGTTCATACTTTTCACATAACCAATAGCCGTGTGGAAGTGCCCATTTAATGCTGGTTCGTACTTTTCACATCACCAGTAGCTGCCAGGAAGTTGCACATTTTATGCTGCCCTATCCTACTTTTACAAGGAGGTTATAACCAAGATACAAATGGAACATGATCATCCATCTATCTTCTGTTATTATTTATCTAGTAAATATTGAGCCTAGAGAGTTTACCGGAAGCACTGGGCAGAAGGCAGGGGGACGTCCTGGATGGGATCTCAGCTTATGGCAGGGTTCATACACTCACTGTAATTTAGAGACAGCGGTTCATCAAATCACACCATACTTTTCACCTGCAGGAGAAAACAAATCTACACCAACCCGGCAAAAACACAGGAATGTCGCACACAGCATGGGAATCGGACCTACGGCCCTGGATGATGAGGTGATAGACCCTCTGTGATACCCAGAAGGTTAATGATAGAAAAATAAATCCTAGTGCTTCCTAGGTACTTCAAATTTCTATAGCTTTTACTAGGTAGTCTGTATTTCCACAGACTTTGTAAAGGAATATGAGATGTGAGTAGGGTTAATTAAGTGTAATATTATAAAGTGCATAGTGACCTTGTGAACGTCTGTATTTCTGCACCTGGGCACGTAGACACAGCGATGTTCAATGACAAAGATGAGATGAATTGCCGGCAGGCTCTGCGGAGCATGAGAACAGATGCCTCCGATCTCTACCTGAGCCACTCTGGGGGATTCCCGCCGTTTGAGTGGCTCAGCTTCCTCCCTGCCCTTTGAAAACTTCACAAACCAGCCGTGAAACTCATGATGTGTCGAGCTGCCCCGATAAATGGGAGAATACATTATTTACACTGTACAAAGGGTAGTCATTTTGCAGAATACTTAATATTATGTCCTTGAAAAGAGTACAGTATATATATACAGTATCATGTATGTTATCGACTTTAAAGATGTTGTACTGAATAACTTGGAGGTTTATCTGTTGGATGGTGTGGAGCTTCAGTACATAAGGCTGTGACTTCACACCTCCGGAGCTGTCAGATCGATTCTCTCTCCTGGCTCTGTGTGTTCTCTCTCTATCTGGGTTCCTCTCACAGTGTAAAAATATGCACCTATTTGACATCTCTAAATAGCTCATGGTGTGTGGCTTGTGATAGGCTGGCATCTTCTTTCAGGTGTCCCAAATAAGTCACATGGAAGATAAACAACAGCTTCTCTTTCATCCCTTCTTCATGGAATAAGTAACTGCTCATCGATTAGGTTGCTCTAGCTTCCCCTCCTAGTGACCCCAGGAAGGACAGAGAGCCAAATGGGACGACAGGTCATTTCATATTGTTCTCATACATATTAAGGAAAATTTAATAAGCAATTCACCTCAACACCTCTGGCCTGAGATGAAGTGGTACCCGATCCAGCGAGTCCCCTGCTCCGTGCCCTGTGCTGGCCGGGATACGCTCCAAGGCTCACTATGACCCTCTACTGGCTAAGTACTTATGGAAGATGGATGTACATTTCGTATTAGTCGAGTCAGTGGGATGGCTAATTATCCAGTTTTACGTAGCCCTCGGTTTTTAGCCCCTGCGCCAGCTGAGAAGGGATAAAAATCAAAGCTCCTTTGTCATCCACCTGCCTCTCCCCCCTTTACGCGCTCTCGGCTCCCGGCTTCCTCGAGGGATGTTACACTCTTCGGAGGAGAGCACCGCTCACTCCATCCGCAGCCCCCCAGGCACCCAGCCAGCGCCGGTTAGTGCCGAAAGATGATGAGAGGGGGAGGGATCTGGCCATCTATCTTAGCCGACAGTCAAACCCACGTCGACTAACAGACGGCAAACTAGCCTGGATCCCCAACATATGCGCACCAGGCAGAAAGCTGCTGTTAGTAACGGCATATAGTATAGCCACATATGTCTACTGTTACAAGCAGGATCAGAAAAATGACACATTCAGGCATCCCTTATGCATCATGACCTACATAGAAACTGTCGAGTACAGATCATTTATCAGTTATAAAAGACAGTTTAATGTCACTCTTTATTAAGGAGTTTATTACAATAGGAGTGAGTATTAGAATAAAAGTAACTTTTTATCATTCCTATTTTTTTATCATATTTTTATTAAGCTGGTAGTATTGACCTACTACTAACTATAAGCCAACACTATTACCTGACACCCTCAGGGATTGGAATCATTCCCGGCTTGGTTTGCGTGATTTTGCATACTCCCCCTGCATGAGCATAGGAGAAAGTCTGATATTGCGGGGGAGAAAATATTCCAGTCCTTAAAATTGTGTATATATACACATACACAGGAGATTTGGTGGGGTGCATAACCTGGTACTATCACAGACTACATATACAATTTTTGCTCCATTTAATTCATAAACTGCAGATTATTCTTGTTACAACTATACAACAATAAATGAAAATAGAAGCCAGCAAACAGTGGCACCTGAGACATTTTTGCATGATACTGGTTCATGTTGCTGACTGGGATTCTTGGAGTCTTCAGTTCTCCCCTAAGGAACCGGTACTATGCTTGTCGAAGGATTTTTAATTTTTGTTAAGCCTTTGAAAGCTGAGTTGACAACTATAAATGAAAATATAAGTCAAATAAACAAGTTTCCTTTATAACATGTAAAGAGTATGTAACAGTGCATGTCTGACGTCCTGTTAACTGGCTATGTAGTGATGGCAGAGTCAAATTCTGGGCTCTCCTTTAGCTTTAAACGCAGTAGTTAACTGTTTCATCCCATTAAACAGAGCAGTATTTAATGTCCCTTGTAGATAGAATGACTTGAATTTTCTTTGATGTTATAACTGCTAGAGGAAGTTACTTTGGTGAATAAAAGATATGACATTTTATAAAGGTACTCAAATGATGAACATACTGCAAATTTATTTGTCATGAAGAATGTTGAATGTATTTTTAGTAAATGCAAAGTGAGTAACATGCAAATATAGAAAATGTCAGTGTGTGCAAAAACTTTTGACTGGTAGTGTGTGTGTGTGTGTGTATATATATATATATATACCAAAAACTTGGTTTCATTCCTTTCCCCCTTGTTCTTTCCCCAGTGTGGCTCTTTCGATCCACGCCTGTTGCTAATCTGTCCTCTCTCTTGTTTCAGCCCTCATGCGCCTCACTCCAGCTGCCCCTCATCTGCTCCCTCATCAGTGACGTATAAGAGTGCTTCCCAGCCATGTGTTTGGCAATGTGGTCATTGATGCTACTACCTGCTGGATCATCTTACCCACTCCTTGGTGCTTTTTGGCTCCTTGTGGTCCTTTTGAATTCACCCTATTTATTAGTGATTCTTTTTAATAAAGATCCTCATGGCTGGTTTTCTCCTTGCCCTCCTTGTAACTGAATGACTGGAGTCCCCAAGCTGTCCAGAAGTCCTGGACTCTCAGTGTTCTAGCCTGCTCTCTCCCTAGTTGACTACCTACAGTCTCCACCCTATGCCATGGTGTATGCACCCAGGTGGCTTCTTGATAATCTGGCCCGTAAGCTGCAGGAACCAGAGGAGGATGATCCTACAGGCCTATGAGTAGCCTCACCAGAGTGGATGCCATACTAGTCCCCCTACAGTGCCAAGGAGGACCTGCCTGAGCTATGACATGGTGTGTTCTTGGCGACAGGTGTCTGGACCTGAGCTGGAGGTGGGAGCAATGCAGAGCTGAAGGATCTCCTCAAGCAGCTGGAGGACTGTCTGTAGGAGCTGGTCTATGTTGCAGAGGTGGAGGAGCTTGAGCTATAGAAGAGCTACCTGTTTAACATCAAGAGGTCGGTAGAAGCGACTTAGCTTGACTCTGATGCTCCAGAGATACCTATTGATCTGTGCTCTGCCTGCCCCCAGAGATGGCTGCTGATCTGCCCATTGGCTTTCTATAGCCCTCTGTAGCTCCTGCTGCAGAAAGAGACTAAAGGGGAGGGTAGAGTTGGTGTCCTACCTAGGAGATGTTTCCACTCTGCAACTGCCCTGCTCTACTTGTCTCTGGAAGCCCCAGTTCTGCTTTGCTCACGGCCTGGTGTCCTGGCTGTGCGGCGTTCATGGACTGGGGCTCCTGCTTACTGCTCACCTGTGGCCTTTTCCTCTACAGCTCCAGCCTGCTCGCCTGCAGTCATTGCCGTCTCACCAGCTCACGTTCCACCCCTGACTCTCCTCTAGTCCTGAACTTCCTGGCTGCCACCTGTTCTGACAGGGAGACTCCAGAAGAGGACCCTCCGGATGATCTGGAATGGGGCCCCCTCAGGTCTGGCCTGGAGTCCAGCACTGTGGACCCTGCTTTCTGAACCACCCATGTTTCCTGTCTGGGTCCAGGAGGCCCTCTAGCTTAACTCTGTGCCCTTCTGCTCCTGTTCAGCTTCTCTTAGCTCTGTCCCACCTCTGTTCATCCCTGGCCCATGTCCCATGGGCAAGTCGCCTTGTTCATGTCTGTACCCCTGTTTTTCTCGTCCCTGCACCTGGCCACCCTGTCTTTGTCTCTTCTGTCTGGGGTTTGTCTAACCCCTACTGTTACCCATGTTCATTTGATTCCATGGTTCATGTGCTGCTCCTGCTCCTTTCTGTTTTCCCCCGCTAGTCCTCGGTAATGCCTGTGCTCTCTCTTCATCTTGTCTAGTCTGGTGTGGGTGTGCGTCTGTCTCATCCTGTCATGTTTGATTTTTTTTCTGGGCTTCTTGTCCTGGTTGTATCATAAATTAACCTAAAGGAAGCATATACACGCAAAATAAGACTGGGACTAAAATATAACCTTGTGGTCCCTCCCCAGGAAACAGGCACCATGGAGGAGGAAAAGATTCCAATCTTAAGAGAAAGATCTGTAATTAGATATTGGACCAGTGACTGCTGTCACTTCTACTGTTCTGGGTGTTTCCTTCAAGAGCCAAATTGTTTGGTAGTGAGAACTTTCAAACTATAGATTTCACTGAAATAATTAGAACATAATTAGAAGGCAAATTCCAGGTTAAATAATCTTCTGCAAATGGATTAATAGTCGTCGTGTCTCCTGCCCCAGTGTTTTATAGCTCCTGTGCCGTGCACAATCTAGACTGTCCTTTCAACACTCCTGATAGTTCCAAAAGCCAGAAGTGTTCAGTAATCGGAAAGTTGGACAACAGGATTTGCACATTGGACCAGCACATTAGTACCTTAGCGGAGAATAAGCAGATTGAGCCAATCTAAAAATCCCTCAATCGGAGCATACAGCCGGTTCAGAGCTGCCCATAATCCCTCCAGCCATGCCTGTCTCCAGTCTGGCACCAGCGGCCAGTACCCGCGAGCCCTGGGTTGCGGTCACACATGCTCCTATGAGCTCTAAGCTGATAGCTCTTGCACAGCAGTCAGCTGTTGCATTTAGCAACAGGTTCTCTGCTCTCTGCATTTCTTCTGCCAAAGTGGAAACAGGTGCTTATAATGGAGACTCAATAATTAG
>JAODKE010000068.1:15800606-15815298 GCA_026779605.1 Mormyrus hasselquistii
CAGCCATGCCTGTCTCCAGTCTGGCACCAGCGGCCAGTACCCGCGAGCCCTGGGTTGCGGTCACACATGCTCCTATGGGCTCTAAGCTGATAGCTCTTGCACAGCAGTCAGCAACAGGTTCTCTGCTCTCTGCATTTCTTCTGCCAAAGTGGAAACAGGTGCTTATAATGGAGACTCAATAATTAGAAACGTTAGAGTTTCTAACAATCGGAAAGCAGCGGCTTCTGTGAAATGCTTCTCTGGGGCCGGAGTTTGCGACATCGAGGAGAAATTGGACTCTCCAGCAGTGAAGTCTCCACCTTGGTTGTTCACTCTGGAACTAATGACAAAGTCCCCACGATCCAAGTTATTAAAGACGAACTTTTCTATGAGAGCAAAAGCTAAAACAAAACACCGGAATCTAATGGTCTCTGGTCCTTTACCAATTCTCTGTAGAGAGGATGTAATCTATAGTAAGTATAGTACTTTCCCTAAACTGCTGGTCAGAGACTTGGTGTGCATCTCAAAACATTGCCTTTATTGATAATTAAAATTTTATAAATGGGACAGTCTCTATCCAAATTGAAGGGGAACATTTATTTTATCTCAGAACATGGCAAATATTTTACCTGCCTGACTGAGAGCAGCACCTAGGCCTCAGTGTTGAGATCTTAAATGGCTCTCAAAGGCTGTTTATTTTCCCATCTTTAGCTCATGTCAGGTTATGACCCAGGTGCTCCATAACACAGCATCCCCTAAATCTAGTTCAGTGAGCCTAGAAAGAATATAGTAACTATTATTAGACCAAGACTTACACCTAAACGTTCCACTGGGGGCTCCTGTGCAGATAACCTAATAGCAATCCCACTGTGTCGGCGCTGGCACCTGTCCGACCCTGTCCTCCATGTCCTGTATTTAGCCAGCATGTGTTGCTGGTCATTCTGTTTCCTCCCCCTCCCTCTTGTAGACCTCAGCCCTGTGCATCATCTTGCTTTCTGGGCGGCTGCATAACTCAATGTACTGAGCATGCAGTTCAGAAGCTGTATCCTCCAGTTGTGGGTCGGAGACTTACTCAGTGTGTCTTTTTTTTTCTAGTGGTTCCTGCACCTCCCTTGATTAGTTAATTGATTGAGTTGCACCTTGTTTCCCCTCGTTTTCTGTGTTTATTTAACGACTGTTTCCTTTCTGTTCTCTAGTCTCGTTGTTCATGCCCATGCTATCATGTAGTTGGAGTTCAATTTGTTTCACAGTCCTGCTCCCTGTGTCGTGTCGTGTCGTGTCGTTTCCTGGTGTTATTTTATGATTTCTTTAGTCGGTTTTTCATTTTTCCCTGTTAGTTTTTGACACCTTCGAGGTTTCTTTAATTTGTGTCTTTCCATAGTGTGTTTTGTTTAACTTGCTAAACTCCTGTTTGTCTTGGAACCACAAGAGACATAAGCCGTGACACACTCATTAATATTAACGGAGCCACAACACAGAACTGCCATACAACGTTCCTTATTGAACATTTACTCTCTAGCAAACAAATCACTTCTTGTCAATGACGTGGTGCTTGACACTGATGCACACCTGTGTGTTTTAACTCAAACCTGGATCAGACCCCCAGACACTATACCTCTTGTTGAAGCCTCACTTGACGGGTTTAGTTTTGTACAGAAACCATGTGGTTCTGGGTGTGGAAGCAGCCTGACAGCTATTTTTAACTCGCTATTAAAATCCCAATATCATAAAAGATTTTACATTTGAAGCAATGCTAATTCAAATGGTGTCTGACCACCCATCTCTATTCTCATAGGCTACCGATTGCCTGAATCACACATTTAATTTCAGACTGAATTTGAGGGACTTCTTACTGACTAGTTATTATTGTAGGCGATATAATAATTGGAGATTTCAATATAAATGTGGACATAGACTCTGATGCCTTCAGCAAAAGTTTCCTGTCCCTCCTGCACTCTGTGGGATGTTATCAGCACATAACAGGACTAACACATATTTACAATCATACACTAGATGTGATTAACACTGAGTTAATGTTCATCATGTATCGATCTGTCCATTGAATTCAGCCAAGTTCTTTGACTATACCAGAGAAGATTATTATGACACATCACCTAAATGATAGAAATTCCCTTTGACGTATTAATGCAGTAAGTAATGTGAACTTCATGTGTAGTACAGATGTCAATGAGGTCACACAATGGGGCTGAACCTTTCCCTCAGCAGCTCAGCCTGTAACTCAACCGTCATCTTAGAGCCTTACAAGCCTCTCCTCTCTCCTTCAAACACGTGTGGATGCAGTATCGAAGGCGTGCTTCCTACAGCTATGTAACGTCAGCAGTCTATGAAGATTCCGTACTAATCAAGTCACGCATTATTCAGTAGGTTAGACTACTGTAATGCTCTGTTAACTGGGATCGCGCACTGCACATTATTCAAAATGCAGCAGCTCAGATGATCACCAGGAGCAGGAAGTTTGAACACATAATTCCTATTCTTTGTTCCCTGCACTGGCTTCCTGTTAGTTTCAGGACCGATTTCAAAGTTCTCCTACTTGCATATAAGGCACTAAAACGTCTAGCACCTAAAGTTTACAAGCTGCGTCGTCCACTCAGATCACAGTGTTTTGCTACAGGGCCCCTGTATTGTGGAATGACTGGGGCAGACAAGTGACCTTGGACCAGCAGAGGTTTTTTATTTCCCTCTGTGGGAGTTTTTGGTTCCTCCCCTCTGTTGTCATCTGGCTTTATTGCTCTCGTGTCTTTGTCTTTCTTTTCCGCTGTTTTTGTATTGTTCTCTCCTAATGATGTAATATTACAACACATCAATAAATTGAATTGGTCCTAAACCGCTCCAATGCTGTTCCCCGGATACTGACTACTTGTTTCAGTCAATCCAGGAGAATTGACTATATGAAAATCAGTGCTTAGATCCAACAGATTGAGGAAAGCGCAGCTACCTGAGTCGACAGACAGTAAAAGGTCACAGGACACACTCAAAAGAGGAAACTCTGCTATGATTTGTTCTAAAACCTGATTGAAATTTTTCCAGAATATTATTTTTGGATGGTCAGGAAGAGAGTTGAGAGACCATAACTTTCTTCAGGACTTTGGATAAAAATGGAAGTTTGGAAATAGGTCTAAAATTATTAACATTTGTTGAACCCAGGTTAGGTTTTTTTAGTCAGAGGCTGATCTGTAGTATGATTAAAACAAGCTGGAACAGTGCCACTAGTAATCCGGTATTTATAATAGATAAAACACTGGGGCCAATGGTGGCTACCACATTTTTCAGCAGCTATGAGGGAACATCTATTGATAACATATTGATTTCTTAGATTTCATACTGGAGATGATCTTTAGGAGGTGAGGGAGGGATGCAAGTTAATACTTATCCAGTACTCCACAGCAGGGGTGGCCAACCTTACCCACAAAGGGCCGGTGTGTGTGCGGGTTTTTGGGATAACCTGCAGGTCAGCTGTTCAAACCCAGGTGTGAGGACTCTTCAGCCAATCAGTTCTCTAATTATTAATCTAATTAGGGAGTTGCAGCAAAAACCCACATACACACCAGCCCTTTGCGGATAAAATATGACCTCTTATACAGTCAATGTTGTTAACAAAGAATTTTTTTTAAATCTTCACTTGATTTAAAAGAAGCGTTTGGACCAACACAAACATTAGGATTTAGGACACTGTTAATAGTATTAAACAGAACTTTTGGTCTGTGAGAGTTTTGTGAGATTATGTTAGATATTTTTCTCTTGCCTCTTTAACTACCCCCTGATATTTAGCATGGCAATTTCTCGAAATTTCATAGACATGTCATTCTCTTTCTGCTTTTCTACAGCCTTACACCAGTTTCTACAGATTTAGCCAGGTTTCAGCTTTTGCTTTTGATCACCGTCATTTTAAAGGAGCCACAATGTCCATAATTTCAGTAGAGGTGGAATTAAATAAAATGGTCAAATCTTCAGAGCTCATATATACAGAAGAGATGATTCAATGAAGTGAGTAACTGAACACTAATGTAGGCCACTGAAAACAGTTTAGCAGTAGATGGATTAATAGAGTGAGAGCTCTGTGAAGGAGCATCTGTGAAGGAGCATGTAAACATGGGGGAGGACATGGAAGAATGCAATCAAACCTAACAGGCCAGTCGTTGGATAAACAGATGTCGTTTTGTTGCAAATTCCTCACAGTCCTAATGATAAAACTATAACACGAGTATGTCCTTGCTTGTCTGTAGGACCTGTAACAGACCGGACAAGATTAAATGGTCAACAAGATGTAAAAAGTCTTTAACTAGTGGTTTTGTTGGACAATAGACACATATTAAGGTCCCCATGAATTGGTAAATTATCTGTACTAGACACAATAAAAGAAAGAAATTTGGAAAATTCTTGGATAAAATCCTTATTAAATTTGGGAGGTCTATGCACAAGACCACAAACCACAGGGAAGGAGAGCTTGACCTTAAAAACTTGAACTTTGAACTATGAATCAACAATTAAAAGGCAACATTTAAAAGAGTCTTTAAAAATAGTAGCAAACCTCCCTCCCTGGCAAACAGAAGAGCTGAAAAGATTGCAGCCACCAGAAATGAGTTCAGAAGAGGACTTAATTCACTAGCATTCAGCCATGTCTCAGTAATGATAAGAAAGTCTAGTTTGTCGGTTAAAAAGAAATTATTTAAGAAAAACATTTTGTTTGTCAGTGATCTTGTGTTTATCAATGCTACCTTGAATGACAGTCATGTTTCAGCAGTAAATGTCTTTTTTTGGTAAACATCACAACAAGAGGTTGTTTCCGCCGCTCTGACATAGGCAACAACGTCGGTCCTGTCATTCACAGGACCATGGAGCAGGGACACATCCCTTAGCAGTGGCAACAACAGTGCATCTGCGGTGATATCCACGCCATTATCAAGGGTGATGAGCTAAACATCAGCAAGATGTTTGTAAACATCCGACGGCAGTCGACCCTGCAGCTTACAGTTCCACTGTAACAACTGTGATGCAGTGTAGACAAGAGGTATCTCATGATGAGAGTGTTGCACGAGTATAGTCGTGAGAGGTGCAACATGGTTTACCCATTCATACGCTAGACCATTTTTTTTTTTTTTTTTACAGAGTCGGACCATCAAACTGAAAGAACCTAGTGTAAAGTGAGAAAAAGCAGTACCAAACAACGTTCCGACACAAACCCTGGAAATACACAACTTTAGCAAGAAAGTGGGGACTTATTCACATGAAGCGGGGCTGCTGGTTTGGGGCAGCAAAGGCTGGTGTTAGGTCGGCGAGAAATGGAAATAAACCAAATGATTTGTGGAGTAGCACGAATCATCTTTCTTTGTAAGACAACAAGAATAGCAATTTTTTAACAAATCAACACAAATAACAAAAGACAAACGGAGAGCAGTGACAGACTCACGCGTGAGCGTTCACTCAACTGGAAACACAATTAGCATTACAGATTTGTTCAGGTCATGCTTCAGCAGCATTGCTATCATTGAAATCTCTGGCAGGAAGGGCTCTGGAGGGGCCCACCAGGCAAATCTGGCTTCGCCTCTGGAAGGTGTCCAGATGTTGGCCCTGTTGCCTGTCTGTGGTTGCCAGACTAATGCCAAACCTCTCTGTCACCACCAGGCAGTCTCATACCTTCTGCCAAAACCGACCTCTGCCCTGCTGTAAACAGGAGAGAAATACCCCTGGAGCTCTCCTGCATTCCAGCTACCTCAAGGCGCCTTAACCCTGCAGACCCCTCAATGCAATTTTATCCCTGTTCCTGCCCCTGTGTGTTTTCTCACCCTGTATGCTTCTCATCACCTTCCTGTTCCTGCTCCCCGTGGACCTTCCCCCTCACCAGTGGATAGGTTCAGAAAGCCTCATTGGTCCAATCCAGGCCTGAGTTCTGTTCTTGTTTCCCCCAATACGTACTAGGTCTGGTTCTGGTCTGTTTTGTGCCCTTGGTGTCTTCTGGTTTCTGGTTGAGTGTCCTACAGTATTGTACTGTTTGACTGATGTCTCATCCTATCTTGCTTTGCCCTGTCCTGCCCAGCCTCCTCACTCTCCGCATATGCGCTCCTGTTCCATCCCTGGGTCTCCTTTCAAGCATGTCCTGCGTGTCCACGCATTTTTTTTTTTGGGATGGGAGGGGTGTCTGCCGCACCCTCTTGCCTTCCCCTCACCTCTTGTTCCTGCCCTCATGTATTAAGCTCCAGCTATTTACCCCTCATCATTTGTGATATTTAGGTGCTCCTCAATCCCATGTCCTGTGTTCTGGTCAATGTTGTCTGTCTGCACCCCAGAACCTGCACTTCCACTTTATTAAAGTACTCCAGTGTGGGTTCGCTATTAGGGATGTAATGATACAGTCAACTCACAATTCGATAGGATTTGCGATTCTGAGTTCATGATTCATCATTCATCATCCTCTTTACTTGACTCTTCTGGAAGGAATTTGTTGTGTGGATTGTCACATCTTTGATTTTGACAGGATCCACAGGCAGTAGTGCATGGTAATCCATATCGTCTACAAGAGCAGCGGAGTGTCCTGCAGGGATTGGTGCAGTTACACTGAATAACTTTCAGTAGATTATCAGGAGCAGCATTCTTGGCATGATTGGGATGAACTAATTATCCAGCAAGTTCCACCCCCCAGTTTTTGACATTCAAACTCTCTGCTTTTCCCATCCAGATCATAATCTGGTAGTATACTATGCGTCAGTGAAGTTTAGTAGCAGATTCAGTTGGAGGCAGGCGCTCGGGTGCTACAGTACAAATTATGAAGCAGAAGCAACCTTCTTGCTGAAGATGTTGTGCCGTAATGTTGCAGGAGAATCTGTGTTCTTCCCACCAAAGAGTACTGATATTCCTTGGCATCCTAATTCATCAATTATTTCTGTGGTCTGATTTGGGATGGTAAAAGCATTAGCATATGACTGAAGGAAAGGATCTCCCTTTAAAAGCTTCTGGAAAGCAGTTTTTTTTTCCCCACACCCAAAATCTGAGGTGTTGTGTCACAACCTGTTATGGCATGGACAAATAACAAGTGAGAACATACCTCATGTCCAAGAACTTCTTTGACATGGTTGATGCATGTCTTTAGGGCTAACTGCAGCTCTCGACCTGTCTGATCTGAAGTACAGACTCTTATTATCTTGTTGTGCGTAGTAAAGAAGTAAGACAAGGAGATCTGTATCTTCTTCGATCAGAGTAGTTGTGCACAGAAGACATGCCTCAACCGCTGCTTTCACTATGTCAACATCAGAATCACCAGTTGCGTTGATGACAGTGCAACCCCTTTTTGTCAGTTCCTCACTCACCATCCTGATGAAATTCTGTTTATTGACATCTCATGAAAGAAACTCTTCCTTCTTCCCCGAGAATTCTGTATCAGCAGAGAAGCTGACAACTGGATGAATATTGTGTCCTCTCCTCCGATGTGTATTGTCCTTAATAGTTGGCCCTTCTTCATAGCCATCAAAGACAATGGTTGAGGCTGAACCATAATGCCAGATTGTGAAGTCAGCATATGAGTGTGCGATTCCACCACAACTTTCTCCATGTCTCCATGGCATTCGATGAAGTAATGAGCCCCACATCAGCACCGTGATATTCTGTGTTTGGAATTGAATCAAGGATGGCATCCTTTGCATGTTCACTGATGGCATGAGCTGGTTGAGACTTATCAGCCTTTCGGAAAATGTTCCTGGCTTCAAAGAGGGCAGGAGGAAAAAGATTAAGTTCATAATTCATGACCTCCTGCAATGACAACTTGCCAGATTTGGAGACTACTAGGAGCCTTTGAAATAGAAGAGCAGAGTCAATGCTTTGATGTTTCTCCAAGGGGTATTGCCTTATCCTTTCTGCTGAAGGATATCATGAATACAGGCTGTCCAATCATTTTTTGCATAATTTTGCTTGGGTCATATTCCTGCGCATTCACAACTTCCTGAGCTACCACACCACTGACAATGTTCCTTAATGATGGATCTGAAGAGAAAGGTGTGCAAGCAACAGGTTTTGACTGGATCTTCTTGAAACCGTCAAGGTCTCTTTTCATCCTTGCATCTGTCAAATCCTTGTGCTGTTCAGACGTAGAGTATTACAGGTTTGTAAAGTCCAGTATTGCAATATTATACTCTGCTGATATGGAACTTGACAGTGTCCAAAGGGCTCTCTGTTCCTCATAGATCCCACTTTCATGTGTCAAACCTTCTGTTGTCTTCAATGACCTCATCAAGTTCTGTTCGATGACTAGATCTGAACTTGCCCAAGACTGGTTGCTGTGATGGATAACATGAAGGCCATTTTCAAATTTTCTGAACACATCTTTGTTACGTGAAGCTGACCCATCTCTTGTACATAAATGATTTTAAGTAGTTGAATTGGCCAGCTGCAGCAAGTATTGGAAGGCAATCAGAAACAGCACGAAGATGCATCAACCAAGGTCCTGGTCTTTCAGCCATTATAAGTGTCCTAGCAACCTTTACTATGCGTTGGTAATTCAGCCACAATTTACTAGCCTGAGATTTTGAACCCAGGTCCATCTTGCGTTTCTCAGGCTCTTGACTTACCTGAATGAGGGTCTCTGATGTGAGAACAGTCTCTAATTCAGTGTCACCCATTGAAAGTTCAGTATACATCTCTTCAGATGCTGCCACCATTGCTACTTTGATAGAATCATATGATTCTGAGGCATTGATCCACCAGAAGATGAATGTTCTCTGAACTGATTTTCCTGTCATCATGTGTGTTATGGTATATTTTCACCATAGATCAAAGTAATTGTTTCTTAGTGGTCTTATTCCATGTCAAACAACATACTTTAATTGATTAAGTAGGGCTTCACTAACACGTATTGGAAATCTCAGCCTGTCTGAAATAAGCTAATAAGCTAATGAGCTAGCATACAATATCATTGAAAATATTTATTGGAAATTGGTCAAATGAAAATGTAGTGAGGTATATATCATCCAGTGACCTCTAAACCTGATTAAACACTGACAACATCTTTCAAAGCTAAATAATACTCAAGATATAGCCAGAATTAGCTTCTTACAGCCATCTTGGATGCCATCTTGAAAATGACCCCTTTCCTGAAGTCAGATTTTACTACATTTTTAATATGTTATTAAGGGCACCTACAGGTATCAAAATCAGTTGAAAAACCTTTTTTTGGGTTAGGGAGTTATTTTCCATATATTGATCTGTCTATTTCGGTTAAATGAAGTACTCCTAAAGTTGCAATTCATTTTCCACGTCAGCCAGTTTATATCGTCATACATTTATTCATTCATCGTTACATGCTTATTCACTATGCATACAAAACTGCGTTTGAGTCATGCTTTCCCCACGGCATGACACCAGGCTGCAGATTGCAAAAAAAAAGTATTATTCACAGACGGACACCCATAAATTGAGAAGCGAGTGAAACAAAAAATTATTCTGTGGTCTCTTAATTTTTTCCAGAGCTGCATGTATGTGTTTAACTATTACTCTGTTTATGCAGGCTGGACTCAATAATTCATTATTCATTAATCCTGGCTAATTTAATCTTTCTCTGTCTCTCTACAGCACTATAATATTGCATTAGTTACCATACCTAAAGGCATACATTTCCAATTACATACATTTTGTGATATTTTCATAAGTTGACCCCAATGACATGACTGATTTATCAATGCTAACCATTATTCTGCTACTGTATGTCTGCACACAAAATGATGTCTCATTGTTATCTGTGATAATAAAAACCTTATTGTAATTAATGCTTTCATTTTCTTATAATACACATTAGATTTAAATTTCTTTGGAGGTTATGAACTAACACTGACTAAGTTACAAGAACTGAAACATTACATACCAAATTGCCAACTGCTGTTGTGTTTTTTTTTTTTTTTTTTTTTTTAAAGAAAAGTTTTGCATGCGCAAAGGCCCATGGTAAAATGCAACACTCTTTACTTCAAAAGAGGATATCTTATTTTCTCTTGTCAAAAGGACTGACATTTTCCGCAATGCTGAGCATGCCAGTATTCAGTTATCATTCAAATAACGTCACACCTACATGATTTATCTTGATAAAGTAAAGGTCTGCCTCTTGTTATATGACGTTTTATTTAAATTGAATATTAAATGTATCTGCAACACAAGATTACTAAACAAATTAGTATTCATTCCGTTATAGAAAATAATTGAAATGCAAATGTCTATCTAGGGGAGGAAACGAATTAAGCCAAATGAAACATCCCCCCATTGCCCCCCCCCCCCCACCCATTTGTGATATGTCGGTTTCCTATCGCAGTCCAAAAAAAGCTAATGCGAATGGGAGTTGCCAAATTGTCTGTAGGTGTGCATGCATGTATAAATGGTGTGTGTGCCCTGCAGTGGTTTAGATCCCATCCTGGGTTATTGCCTGCCTTGTGCCTGCATCTTCTGGAAAAGGCTAAGAATCCCCGCGACCCGACTTAGGACAAAGCAGTTATAGAAAATGGATGGATGGCATTAAGCTGGCATTAAGTTACCTACTACTAACTACAATTCAATTCAATTTTATTTTTATTGTGGGTTTTCACAACATTACATTTTCTCAAAACGCTTTACAGCATCCCCTCCCAAAGCCCCCAGTGGGAGAATGGGTCATTCTCAGGAGCTCAGTGAATTTAAGTGTGGTACTGTGATAGGATGCCACCTGTGCAATAACTCCATTCACAAAATTTCCTTGCTACTAAATATTCCACAGTTAACTGTTAGTGGTATTTTAACAAAGTGAAAACAATTCGGTACAACAGCATGTAAAATCACAGTGCTGGGACAACGCATGCTGAGGTGCAGAGTGTGCAGAAGTCACCAACTGTCTGCAGAGTCAATAGCTATACAGACCTCCAAGCTTCAAGTGGCCTTCAGATTAGTTCAAGAACAGTGCGGAATGGGTTTCCATGGCCAAGCAGCTGCATCCGAGTGCAATGCAAGCGTTGGATGCAGTGGTGTAAAGCACGCCGCCACTGGACTCTAGAGAAGTGGAGACACGTTCTTTGGAGTGAAGAATCATGCTTCTCTGTCTGGCAATCTGATGGACCAGTCTGGGTTTGGCAGTTGCCAGGAGAACGGTACTTGCCTGACTGCATTGTCCCAAGTGTAAAGTTTGGTGGAGGGGGGGTTATGGTGTGGGGTTGTTTTTCAGGGGTTGCTTGGCCCCTTAGTTCCAGTGAAAGGAACTCTTAATGCTACAGCATTCAAAGCCATTTTGGACAATTTCATGCTCCCAACTTTGTGGAAGCAGTTTGGGGACGGCCCCTTCCTATTCCTACATGACACCAGTGCACAAAGCAAGGTCCATGGATGAGTGAGCCTGCTATGGAGGAACTTGACTGGCCTTCACAGAGCCCTGACCTCATCCTGATAGAACACCTTTGGGATGTATTAAAGTGGAGACTGTGAGCCAGGCCTTCTCTTCCAACATCAGTGCCTGACCTCACAGATGCTCTCCTGGAAGAATCAAAAATTCCCATAAACAAACTCCTAAACCTGGTGGACAGACTTCCCAGAAGAGTTGAAGCTGTTATAGCCGTAAAGGATGGGCCAACTCCATATTAAAGCCTATGTATTAAGAATGAGATGTCATTAAAGTTCATGTGTGTGTAGAGTCAGGTGTCCCAATACTTTTGGCAATATAATGTATATCTTATATCTTAGGGCATGTACCCTTCCCTCACTGGCACCTTACTGCTTCATTTCACTCTGTTACTGTGCTGCTGTATTTTTGGCTCACATTTTATTTCATCCCACATTTATTATTCATCATTTTCTTCTTTGAATTTCATTTGGGCTGTTAGTTGTATTTAACTCCGCCATAGCCTGGTTTCAAGTCCAGGATGAGAAAGGAGGAGGGTTGGGCGTGGGGCTAGCAACTCTTCCTTATTAAAAAAAAGCCATGCTACAGAAACTTCAACAGCAAGTACATCCCAACAACTGCCTGGGCGGGAAGACTCCTCTTCAGTTAGGTACATGACGCATGCTGGTGAAAGCCTTCGGGAAGTCGGCTCGCTGACAAGTCTTCTTAAGACCAAGGCCAAGATCAGGATAGGGACCTGGAACATCAGAACCCTGTATGAAAGTGGCAAGTCAGTGCAGGTGGCCAGTGAGATGAGAAGGTACAACATCAAGGTTCTCGGACTATGTGAGACCCGATGGAATGGAAGCAGCCAGACCAGACTGTCTTCAGGTGAAACCATAATCTACTCTGAGCACGAAGACGCGGACCACGAGCACACCCAAGGAGTCGCGCTACTGTTGGCGCCAGAGGCTATGAGGGCGCTGATGGCATGGGAACCCGTTTCACTAAGACTTATGATAGCCAGGTTCCACTCCAAGGGTAGGAAGATCACCATCATTCAATGCTATGCACCTTCTAACGCAGCATAAGCAGAAGAAAAAGAAGACTTTTACAGTTCCTTGCAATCCCTTTTCGACCGGTCTCCACGAAGAGACATAAAGATCGCCATGGGCAACTTGAACGCCAAAGTGGGAGGCGACAACACAAACAGAGAACTCATCATGGGCAGGCACGGCATAGGCACCTGCAACGAGAACGGAGAGCTGTTCACAGACTTCTGTTCCTTCAATGACCTAGTTATAGGTGGCACCATCTACCCACACCGGAAGATACACAAGACCACTTGGACTTCACCAGATGGAAGACTGACAACCAGATTGACCACTTCACCATCAACCGTAAGTGGAGATGAAGTTTGCTGGACGTCAGAGTAAGGCGCGGCGCAGACGCAGCCTCAGACCATCAGTTGCTAGTGGCAACATTAAAGACCAAGCTGAGATCCTTCTGTGACTCTTCAGGAAGACCACACCACAAGTTCAACATATAGTTTTTGAAAGATGACAAGCAAGCAAAAGAGTTAAACTGTGAAGTCAGGAACAGCTTTGAGGTGCTGGGGGATCTGGTCGAAGAGACAATAGATATAGGGACAAAAGACAATTTGTGCACAGTATGACAGAAGAGGCAGAAACAGCAGCCAAGCAGAACAACATGAAGAGAGTGTATGAGATAACCCAGACCTTGTCAGGAAAGAGTTTCAACCCAAGTAAGCCAGTCAAGGACAAGAATGGGAAAACCATCACAAGTGACGAGGAACAAAGAAGAAGATAGGTGGAACATTTTGAAGAGATCCTGAATCGACCACCACCGCAAACAGTTCCCGACATACCACCAGCAGAAGAGCTCCTTTGTATAAACACCAATCCACCAACCAAGGCAGAGATAATCAAAGCCATTAAGTCCTTGAAAAATGGAAAGGCACCAGGGCCTGACGGCATCCCTCCAGAAGCTCTCAAGGCAGACGCGGCAGCAGCAGCGGAGATACTACATATGAAGATATGGGAGCAGGAGCAAGTGCCTGTCGACTGGAAGCTTGGGTACCTGGTGAAGCTCCCCAAGAAAGGTGACCTATCCCAGTGCGCAACTGGCGAGAAATTATGCTGCTGTCCATCCCCAGCAAGGTGTTGACCAGAATCATCTTGGAGAGACTGAAGGAGGCACTGGACAAGGGATTGAGATCAGAGCAGGCAGGATTTAGACAAGACAGATCGTGTACAGACCACATCGCCACTCTGCGCATCATCATCCAGCGGTCTATCGAATGGCAGTCTCCCTTGTACGCAACCTTCGTCGACTTTGAAAAAGCCTTCGACAGCGTCAACAGGGAGACCATTTGGAAACTGACGCAGCACTACGGAATTCCGCAGAAGCTCATCACCATCATCCAACAGCTATACGAAGACTCATCCTGCCAGATCATTCACAACAGAAAACTGTCTAATACCTTTGCAGTGAAAACTGGAGTAAGGCAAGGCTGCATGCTGTCATGACAATCTTCCTGATCATCATGGACTGGATCATGAGAAGAACCACAGAGGGCAGCAGCAACCGGTATCCAGTGGAACTTCACCAAGCAGCTGGAGGACTTGGATTTTGCAGACGATGTCAGCCTTCTGTCCCACAAGCAGCAACATGCACAATCTAAGCTTACCCGGCTTGCTGAGGAGGCAGAAAAGATCGGCCTGAAGATCATCGTCAGAAAAACAGAGGTGATGCGGCCGAACCACCGACAAGAACATCCACTGCAGTTCCAGGGTGAAGACTTGGTGGAAACCGACCGCTTCGTCTACCTAGGAAGCGTAGTCAACAGCATTGGCGGCTAGACGTTAGGAGCCTGATCAACAAAGCAAGGTTTGCATTAAACACCCTGAGACCCATCTGGAACTCCAAAGACTTATCTCAGCACAGCAAGATTTGAATCGTCAACACCAAGGTGAAAGCAGTCCTCCTGTATGCGTCCGAGACGTAGCGGGTAACCAACACCATTACCAGCAAGATACAAGATTTTCATCAATAAGTGCTTGCGACGCATCCTCAACATCAGATGGCCTGAGAAGACCTCGAACACAGACCTGTGGAAGAGAACCAGCCAGAACCAGGTTGGTCAAGACATCAAGAAGAGAAAATGGGGCTGGACAGGCCACACACTTCGAAAACCTTTCGATAACATCACAAGACAAGCACTGGACTGGAACCCACAAGGAAAAAGGAAAGTGGGGAGACCCAAACAGACGTGGAGAAAATCTATCGTGAGCGAAGTGAAGGCCGCCGGAATGACGTGGACCCAGCTGAAGAAAACGGCCCAGAACAGAGTCCGTT
>JAODKE010000068.1:15815398-15832626 GCA_026779605.1 Mormyrus hasselquistii
CCAGTACCTTGCATAAGACCTCTTCCAAAAAGACCATTCAACATATATAAATATATAGTGTTTGAGACAGAATATTTATAAATGCCATTCTTTAGGTGTATTCTGTGATTCTGTATATCTTGCATAAACCTACTTTGCAGTCCTGTTTTTATCATTCACCTGATTTATTTTTGATTGGATCCTACTGCAGTGACCCCATTATTATCTCATGAATGGGCCATTGCTATTCAGATAAGAATAACAGTTCCTCTCCAAGGTTGGCGAGACGTTATTAATTACCTCATTCTTCCTCCACTAAACTTTCAGGCTGTCAGTTTTGAATGGTTCCATGTTGCCGCATGGGAAGACGTGTAATTTAATTCCATTTGGTTGACTAACGAATACGAAAAGACCAGCCCTTGGTTGAATCGCTGTCAGATTGGTTAGACTTTCTTTTTGGAGAATAGTATATCAATGACTCAATTCTGATAAATAAGTCTGTATTGTATTTGCAATGTATTTTCATTCCTTCTTTTTTCTCTGCCCGAGTACTAAATACAAGCCTAAAATTGTAAAATTTTATTGTCCCTTCTTTTAACAGTCATTAATCTAGTACACGGTTGGAAAGAGCTTGCAGACTCTACACGCAGAGCCAGGATTTGAACCTTCAAGCCAGGAGGTGTCATTCAGCACCCTGAGTCACTGCGCTACAGTTTGTTCCAAGAACCTTTTTACAGACATGCTGAATTTCGCTACTGAGTACAAATCTTTTCTCTCTGCAAGAAAATATACATGAAGTGAGTGAGACTGTAAATGACGGCAGGACTAGTTTTACATGTTGTCTTTGCAGCACTTTATTGCTGGTTTGTTACAGGCTTAATGACACGAGAAAACATAGGGCCCTGACATAATTAATGGAAAAAATGACAAAACTACCATAAAACCCAAGATATTCTCCATTTATTTAAATGTATGTTCGGTTCCTTCGTTCAGGCTTGAGTCCGTATGCAGTTGCTCTCACTATGTTTGTGTCATTTTGTTTCCATAAAATAAAAAAAAAATGGTCATTAAAGTAAATTAGTGTTTAAATTGCTTTTAATAAAAGTCAAAATAACATGAAATAGACTGCTGTTCCATCCACGGTATGTCCTGTCTTTGCTTCCTGGGGTGAGAAGGATTGGTACTAAAATAGCATGACCCTATTGGATAAGAAAGCAGCTATCCAATAGAAGGGTACTAAAATAGCATGACCCTATTGGATAAGAAAGCAGCTATCCAATAGAAGATGGCTGACAGACTAACCACTAATCATTTATCCATCCATTTCCACACCACATAGCCTGGACCGTATGACAGTGACCCTAGAGCCACTGTCAGCCGCCTGCTGTTCTCCTCTTGACGTGCCCTGGCCTTCTTCCAGGGACGTTTTGCTCTTTGGAAGACCCAAGATGGGAGAGCCACTGGACGGGGTGTCTGTCCATTGCAGGGCATATACAGGTGCGTACACCATGAGAAGTAAAGGGAAGCTGATTCACATTGTGTGCTTTTGCACTACGTGAAAAAACCTGTCCAAATACAGGGAGAATACGCTGAGCCCGTAGACACAGAAAGCAAGGGGTAGGGAGGGAGCCCAGAGCTCTGGAGGCGTGAGGTCACAGTGCCACCCCCCGCACCACCATCTAATAATACATCTGTTAACTGAAATACATTTTGCATTTGTTTTTCCATCTCGTAAGTGTTATGTGCTGTTCCACATTTGTCACACATTCATATTTTCAAAAAAAGCAATCGCCCTATTCGCAATCTGTTCACTTTTTCCTCATTAACACCATCTTGTTGTCTCCACCAGTTACATAAAGACTCTGCCTTTGGAAATGAACTTGGTCAGTAAAGTGGAGCTGTGGTTGATATTTCATTGTTTGTGCCTCTAGTAGCTGAGGATGATTTGATCCACAAACTAGGGGGTCAAACCTTAAATTGCACTAAAACTGTACCATTTAAGCTTGAGCTTGAAACTGTAAAACATTATGATCTGTTTATTTATAACTGAGTGGGGCTTAACAGAAACCAAGAGCCTTAGATGTGCTCCAGAAGTGGCAGAATGATACTTTGAATGTGCTCACCATTCATCCCTACAAGCGCTCTGCTCTGGCACCTGAGTCTGCTCTGTGAAGCTGGAAGCATTTTCTGACACATTCACGTGAGCATATTTTGACCTTCTGCAGAGGGTAGTATTATAGAGTCGGGCTGTCAGGAGAACATCCCCAAAGGCAACTTTAGATTGGTGTCACCAACCGCCCACTAACTCCATCCCGCTGGCTGAGCATCATCTGCATGTCTCAACACATGGAAAACTGCCGGATTTGGATTGATCTTAAAGACTTGGGGGGGGTTTCACCTTCTGAGAGACAACAATAAGGTCATTTGGTGAACTACAGTGACCACAGAGGTTCCTGAGTTATTATCAAACTTGAATTCCCTTGAAGCACCAACCTAAACAACGATATAAATTGTATATAAGGCGACAAATCTGTCATGTCACCAGAAAAAAAGAAACAAGCGAAAGAAAAAAATCAAAACAAGGCAGAACATAAAGGTGTTCTACTTCCTTTATAAAGGTGTTCTACTTCCTTTATAAAGGTGTTCTACTTCCTTTATAAAGGTGTTCTACTTCCTTTCAGAAAACCAGTGAATGGAGAGGGAGCACAAAATACTGAATACTAAATTTTTTGCAGCTTTTCTATATTTGTTTTGACTCTGTGTTGCATCCCCTCTCATATCTCACACGGATACGTCTGAGCAAGGTCTCGTAGATGCTCTTTCATCGTCAACAGAGTGGGATGTTCAGAGTCTCCACGTGTGGTTCAAGATGCCTTAAAAAAAAAAAAAACTTCATTCTGTCAAAAACCGGCCTTGATTTTGTCAGTTTGCGATGTTTGATGAATCCTTGTAAACATTCCATATATAACTTAAAATAAACAAATAACAAATGTCATGTGAGCAGCCAAACTAAACGCAAAGAGCTAATGAGGACTAGGACTATGAGCTCCTGAAGACTTCAGAAGACATCTGGTAAGAACTCAACAACACCAATGTTGATACTGACACACTGTCCTGCCATCAATTGCAAATTAGTTTGAAAATCACAACTTTTTGGGGGGAGAGAAGAAGATCATATCATGACAAAGGATGACTCCTGGATAGACAATCATGCCAGTGCACATCAAAGGAAGCATTTTATTTTAAAATTCAAGAGTTAACTATATTCCAAAAGAACACAGTGTCTTCACGACAACCCAATCCTAACCCCAAGCTTGAGAACCTGTCAAGGACATCAAAGTTTCTACCACGCCTATGCATACACCTATGTCAGGCACAAAGCAACCAGGATTTCACCCTTCTTCCAGAAGCTCTGCCATTCTTAACCCGCCTGTCAGTTGATGGCTGAGGCCCTGGATTTTCTAGCAAGCTTAGCCAGGAAGTGGCCTAAGAGAATAAATGAACTGCAGTTGACAACAATGGACAGTCATTACCAAGTAGGAAGAATCATACCTCACTTCAAGGAGAGTCGTACTCTGGAACAACGATAGAGGTAGACAAAGGAAACTCAGACAATACTAAGAAAAGCAAAATGCATTATCAAGAAAGAAATATTCCACCTCTATATGCTCTTCTATTTAGTGAACAACTTACCTTCAAAATCCAGCAAAGAATCATTTTCCTACATGGTCTAGAAGGAGAAAAACACAAGTACGATTTGAAACAGACAGACAAACAAACAGTGATTCATCGGGCTCTGGTATACTGTAGAAGGTACAGCTACCTACTGGCTCAGCTTGCCTTAAAAAATGCGTGAAAACTAATTTGAGTGAAACCTACCCTCAGGTTCGCAAGGAGTTTGATCCAGAAGGAACCTGCTGTAAAAAGTGCAGCACTATAACAGGACAGACAATAACAGTAACAGAATTTGCTAAAGTACTTTGAAAGAAATAACTATTTGAAAAATCACACGGTACGGCAGCATGGTGGCATGGTATGTGTGTGTGTGTATGTGTGTGTGTGTGTGCGGTTGAATGTTCTCCGTCTTGTTTCCCCAGAATATTCCGGGTTCCTGCCCTAGGCATTTAAAATCTCAAGGTCGTCCGTATTGTGTATGCCTGTGTGTGAAAGAATGGCCTCCATGTTGTATACACACTACCTGGGATGGGCAACAGTCCTTTCTGAGACCCTGCATTGGATAATCTGTTGGAAGGCAGATGCATGTGTATCATCAAACTATTCGTAACCAAATTGTTTTAACTGTGATCAAGGACTCATATTGACAGACTGTAGAACAGTAATATTGTTCCTGTTAGCTTTATATACTTCATTATACTTTTGTATAAATGCTTCCATCCATCCAGCCATGTTTTATACCAGCTTGTCCAATGCAGGTTTAAGTGTGTCCAGAGTCATCTCTTTAGCTATAGGTGCATGACCGGGAATAACTCAGGATAGCGTGTCAAGTTCAATATATTTTATTTTAGCCGATGCAAATGAGAAATAAAGATATTATTTCAATTTATATAATTTGTTTATTTTTATATGGACTACCATGCGACTGACACTTTTCACAGTATGTGTTACAAAGCTTTGTGTTCCTTTCTGATAGGATACATAAACTTAACATATATTATTAGTAACAAAACTCTGTCACATGTTAATGTGACACACAACAGAAGGCAGGACAGGAAACAGGAGGAGTGAGATACAGGAATGAGTTTTCTGCATTTGCACTCAGGTCTCATACTGTTCTGAGAATGCTATTATAGGGTTTGTTTCCTTTAACAATGCAGCCTCTTCACAGGAGGCCACCAGTTTATTCACTATTAAAAGTGATACTTGATGTTCTACCTGGGCAGCAAAAATATCTATATTCTGTTCTTATATCTGATCAGAATCAGAAACTTCATTGTCACGCAACCAAGATCAGTGTAAATTTGTGTTGGCACCACCTTGCCGCAGTTGGAGACACCATGACAACAGACAATTAACAGTTCGGGATACAAGACACAAGATACGTAACAGAGAGGTGTAAACACAAGATAGGTGATAAATACAGAGGTTTGTGCAAGTATAAATAGTGCAGTGCTGGAGGTTGGCACTAGTACAGTAGAGACAATAATACCACAATATGATTAAATGGGGAATAAAAATCAAGCCTAGTTTTACAGAAATATTGTCTTTATTTTAACGCGTGGCATTTTCAATTAACTGCCGAAAGCTGTGGGATTAGGGATTCACTGTTATTCAAGCATAAAAATACAGACACACCTTGGCAGGGATCAGAGAATGGGAATAGGCTGCCTTCTGAGCACTTACTGGGCAGTGACTTTTAAGTTAAGAAGAAACGAGTTTTTTAGGTGGGTGGGGTTGTAAACACACTTCTGTTCTTTTCTTCTATAGCACCTTGTTTCCGTTGTTTTTCTCCCTTGCAATTTTCTGAATTATGTATGAATTACTCTGAGAGGTTAACGCCGCCCAGAATGCACTGTGAAACTGCTGACGGCTCTGATCTACCTTGACCTGTGGTAGAAAAAATCTTTCCCTTATTGTAGTTAATTAGATTGTTGACAGATGTGAAAGAAGTACTTTCCCAGATTCTTCTAGGGCCTCAAAACCAACCAATTTCTTCTCCAGTAAGAAACTGCTTTCATTGAGATCTATCAACAAATCAAAGATAATCATCAGCCTGTGAATGTCAGTCATTATTCTTCATGTAACGGACAGAGGACAGTAAGATGAAGCTGCTGGATTGAGACGGGTTAGTTGGAAATGTTTTGGTTTTATCTCAAAGTGTATCAGCTATTAAAACACCACCATCTGGCTCTTAAGTAACAGAGAGCAGGAGCTGTAAACACAGATTTGCTGCTCCTTGCTAATCACTCGGCTTGGAATCACTCAGAATCTTATTATTTTGGTCAATCTACATTGAGAAATTGGAAAATGCACAATAACAAGTGAAAAACCTAAAGATTCTGCTACATTCCCAGACCCTATAAATAAATAATGACAACGTCAAAATGATGGGAAGGAAAGAAAATGCTATAGAACTGAAAGACTGTATGAGTTCATTCACAGATACACTGATGACAGAATATTTTTTTTTCATGATAGCATCTAACTAAAAGTACGCAGTACGTCTTTTTATAAACACTCTCAACACTGTGACAGATGACCTATTCATCAACTTTTCAAGCAAATCTCAGAAGGTTCACCTACAACACATTTACATGTATTTGCAATTCATTGTAATCATATAATCAAGGATTAGATAGCTGATCTCTTATTTTCAAATACTGAAATACAGCCTGTCTCATTATGCTGAGTTAGATATAATTTCAGGGTCCCATTATACAGCTATTTACGTACAAATGGAAATACTGGAAAAAATAATTCAAAGACGACGGAAAATTGGATTAGATGAAAGTATTGAGGGTTTCCATTTAAGGCTTGCGGGTTATGACAGTTATCTCATGCGGAGCTGGATGTTGTTTTGTGTGCAGTAAAATTATGAATATGGATTTCCATGAAGCCCTTATTCCCAAGAAAGGAGACCTTCTCATTACGGTATGATGAATATCCTCCATAATTATAGCATCTTATTGTTTGGATATGATATGAATTTCAATCATTTAATTAGAATATCTGATTAATCCAACTTTTCATTTTTTTCCCTGATTTTATAGAAACCTTACATTCTTTCATTTACATAAAGATCCTCTCCATTTTTATATATATAAAAAAGAATGAGCAAGTGAGCTATTTGTTAGTGCTATGTGAGCCCCAGTTAATGTGTTTGGTTATGTTAGTGTTGCACCTTGGTGAATGTGTATGGAGGTCTTGCATCAGTGGTAGCGGTCAACTGGTCTAACAAGAACAATTGGACTAATACCAGTGTCCATAATCTAATCTGTAAGGGATGAGTGACAGACAGACCTGGATTTGGAGGGAAGACTTTTCGTCATCTCAAGCACCCAGAAAATACTGCAGGTCCTAGTGAGGGGTGCATTTGTCATTGAAAGTCTCCCCTATTATTTTTGCCTGAGCATTTTGTCATTGAGCGCCTGAGGCAAACACAACAAAGATATCTTTTCCTACAATTTCTCACAAATGGAAAAAGCTGCTCCCTAATGCACTAGTGTGTTGATGATCCAGGCAGCCTTATACAGGTACATGCATCACAGGCCTACAGTACAACAACTCTCACCCGTACCTGGGTCTTTTAATCACGTCTCCCATAATGCAACATTAATTTTCAATGCATTTTTTTCACTGAACATTATTCCACAAGTTAAATTAGTGTCCTTAGCAGCTTCATAGTGAGAGAACCTGCTAAGGAATTTGATGTTGGCCTATGTTTGTGATCAGGAAAACAACCGTCATTAACTTGGTCCTACTTACAGAATGTCCTAGAAGTACTATTACCGTCTGGCTGGTGAGGAGGTAATCTTTTCTGTGTCTTTTACTGTTGTTCTTATATTATGAGTCATTTTAATGATATGCAAATTGGGAACAGGTGTTGTTTTGACTGCATTACCATCTTTCAGTCTGATATTATGGCCGATTCACTAAACTGTGCTTATATGGACAAATGCAGTAGGACACAGTCTGCCTCTGCCCTCAAAGAAGAGACGGCAGGCTTAATTAGTAATACCAACCCTTAGTAATAATACTTACCTTAGTAATACCAACCCTTAGTAATAATACTTACCTTAGTAATACCAACCCTTAGTAATAATACTTACCTTAGTAATACCAACCCCTCCAATCGCCATCCCCAGTACCAATCTGCTGTTGTTATTGCTACAGAATTTAATTTTTTTATGTTGTGCATCTTGGGCTGTGGAGTATCACGGCAGCAGGGGGTTTTGCACGGTTGCCCCTCACCTTGGAGAGCAGGGTTTGGGTCACTGCTTCAGCTCTGTGTGTGCGGAGCTTGACGTTCCTGTTGCGGGGTTCCCTGCACATTCTACCGTTTTTGCTCACAGTTCAAAAACATGGTAAGGTGAATGGGAGTTTCCAAACTGTCATAGGTGAGGTCATGTATAGTGGGTATAGAAAAAGAATCACCCCCTTCAAGATATTCACACTTTATTGCTTTGCAGTCTGAAATGAATACACACACACACACAAAATATTTTTCCAGCTGTATTTATTCAATGCAGCTTATAACAGCCAAGTGAAAGATGTAATAGTGACTAAAAAATTAAAAATAAAAAACAGAATCACTGAGATGGTTAAAGGGTCACCCCCTGTGTCGGTACTTTGTGGAAGCGCCTTTTGCTTTGATTGTAGCGATGAGTTTGTTGGGCTTCTTTTCCACCAAATTTGCACATCTAGACAATATTGCAATATTTCCTCACTCTACTTTACATGACTGTTGAAGCTCAGTTGGATGGTGACTGCTGGTCTTTACATAACTGTTGAAGCTCAGTTGGATGGTGACTGCTGGTGGACGACAGTCTTCAAGTCATTCCATAGATGTTCTCTGGGGTTCAAGGGCGCTTCTCCACCACACCAAGTATCGTACTTTTGGAATGGTACTTGATACGCTTTCTTTGTCGATTGGTTATGCAAATAGCCTGCAACAACACAACCGCAATCTTGAAAAAAGTTGTGAACCCACAAAACAATAAAGGAAGTAAAAAAAATAATATTTGCAATCTGGTCAGTAGAACAGATAAAACAAAAAAATCACATGAGAAGAAATTTTAAAAGTTTTGTTTAATATATAGGACAACACATGTTGGGGTATTTATAAAGCCAAAAAGAGTTAATACATTTCTCACAAACATGTCTGGGAGTGATTTGATTGAAAATGATTATGATTGTCTTGAAGAACACATGCATCGCTCAAGCAAAGCAGCAGTGGTAAACTTTAAACTGATCTTTAAACATATATTAGATGATATGTAAAAGGAATAACAATTAAAATTGCCAAGCTAGCTAAGTTTTATCTCTATGACAGAGTAAAAATGTTTTGTGAAACTTAAACTGCCTGGGCTATAAAGCCTGATCGTAATCTAGTTTACTACCGACGTAAGAATTCCATGTGCATAGCATGCGATGTTGCACATCTTCCAGCCCTGTAATTTAATATAAAATACAATGTTTTGAATTCAGTACAAAAAATCCTGGTTCCTGCTGTGATTCAGTTTTTACCAGTTTTTACACCAGTGGAAAACCAGCACCTTGAAGTACCAAAAGTACGGTACCTGGTGATGTGGAAAAGTGCCCTAATCTGGGCTCTCACTAGGTCACGTAAGGAGATTCACCTTTTTCTCCTTCAGCCACTGTATGCTTAACTTTGCTGTGCGCTTTGGGTCATTCAAGATTCAAGATTCAAGACTCTTTATTTGTCACATGCATAGTTATACAGATACAACATGCAGTGAAATGTATCCTGAAGCGCTTATGCAAATAACAAAGGGACTATAAAATAAATTGTAAAATAGACTGTAGATAAATTATAGAGAGTGCAAACAGAAAAAGAAAAGTAACATGAATTTACACAAGAGTTATATAAAATTTTACAGGATGCAATGAAATAATGTGCAAGAAATGCTTATAGCCAGTTTAAAGTGCAGGTGGACCTTCTTCCATTGACAGAGGGGCAGCAGGTTCTCCTTAAGAACTTGACGCTATTTTGCTCCATCCATTTTCTCTTCTATCTTGACAAGTCCCCAGTCCCTGCTACAGAGCAACACCCCGTCAATAGGATGCTACCCCCTCCATGTTTTCTGTAGGTATGGTGTTCTTTGGAAGGTAAGCTCTATTGGCTTTCCACCTGATATGCCATTTGTGTTGAGACCAGATAATTCAGTTCTGGTTTGATCTGACATTTGGCAAAGCTCGATGGAGATTTAATGTGGCCTTTCTTGAGGCTACAAGTCAGATTTGTAGAGCATTTGTGATGCTGTTGTCACATGCACACAATGACCACTCTTTGCCAAAAAATCCTGCAACTGCTGCGAAGTTGCCATAGACCTCTTGATAGCCTCTCTGACCAGTTTCCTTCATGCTCTTCCATCCAGTTTGGAGGGAAGATCTGATCCACTTTCCACTACTTGATTATAGACTTTACTGTGCTCCTAGGGATTGATAAAGCCTTTGATTTTTTTTGTATCCATCTCCTAACTTGTGCCTGTCCCCAACTTTATCCTGGAGATGTTTTGACAGTGCCTTGCCGTCCATAGTTGATTGTTTGCTTTCAGTTGCACTTCCAAGCACAGGAACGCTCTAGGAATAGCTGTTCTTATACTGAACTCATCAGAATGATTACAGTTGATCACCGGTGGAAGCCAATTAACTTCATGTGCAATCGAGAAGGTGATTAGTTACACCTGATTGAGTTTACAAGTCTTTTTTCGGAGGGTGGATGATCCTTTAACAATCTCGGTGACTGCTTTTTTTTGCTTTTAATTTTTTTCTGAACTGTTGCTATTTTATATTTCACTTAGCTGTTGTAAGTTACATTGGGTAAATATAGCTGGATAATTTGTGTGTGTGTTGTGTTTGTGTGTGTGTTGTGTTTGTGTGTGTTTCTTCATTTCAGGCTGCAAAGCAACAAAATGGGAATGTTTTGAAGAGGCTGATTCTTTTCTGTACTCTCTGTATATGTTGCATTATGTAAATGTTATTTTGACCTTGTGGGGATTTTTTTTTTTTGGTCCCACAATGAGAATTTTATTAATTTTTGAACAAAATGTATAATCTGTGAATGTAATTAGAAAAGCAAAATAACTGAACTTTGTATTTTGTTAGGTTGCTTATGGTTGAGGTTAGGGCTGCGTAGGGGTTAAAGGTCATCATGTTGTAATTAGAATTTTCCCCATAGAAATGAATGGAGAGTCACCACAAAGATATAATTAATTTAGAATTTAGTGATCAGTGGTCATTGTTAACACACCACAGCACACAGTGCGCAACAACGAAATGTGTCCTCTGCATTTAAGTCATATGTGACATAGCAGGGGGCAGCTAATTCAGCGCCCAGGGAGCAGGGCTTGGGGACGGTACCTTGCTCAGGGTACCTCAGTGGTGACTCGCTCATGGGGGATTCGAACATGAAATCTTTCGATTACAAGTGCGCTTCCCTAACCACTGCCCACAGTCAAGCCACCACACTGCCCACAAAAACCCGTGTGTGTGTGCGTGTGTGTGTGCGTGTGTGTGCGTGTGTGTGTGTGTGCGTGTATGTGTGTGTGTGTGTGTGTGTGTGCTCGGCTATAAGATGGCACCCCATTCTAGGTTATTCCCTGCTTTGTACTTGTAACCATGAGTGATAGTTTGATAGTCTCCGGACCCCTGTGACCTTGTATACGACGAAGGGGTGCAGAGAATGGAATGGATCATGTGCTATCAGAGCTCATGTAGTAGGTACAGACTGTAGACTGGTCTGTATCCTGGAAATTACTGGTCAGTCCTAAGCCATACTGAGGATCATACAAATGCCAAAAAGGCATTTTAAAAAGCTGTTTTTGGGGGAAGGGGTGACCAGCAATGAGTGCCAGTGTCACAGCAGATCTCACTCAAGTCTGCATGCGAGAGTCCACAAAATAACTCATTCTGATTCCATGACAAGGTGCCTGGAATCACATCACACGGCAACAGAAATGCCAGACATCACTAGAGTGTTGTCTTCATCCTCAGACAAATACATATTCAAATGCCCTGAAACAGTTTTCTCTTGGATTCAGATTACGAGTATGCTGTGCTAGAAAAGAATAGATTTCTGAGCTCTCAATGAAGCTATATTTTCTAGAATATTCTTTCTGGGGACATACTTCTTTATTTTCCTGGGCCAAGATCCCATTTAGGCCTCACAGATAATCATGTTTATGATGAGGGTGGTGTTGCTAATTCCTCCGTAGCCTCATGTAAAACATCCCCTCGCAAGCAAAGTGAGATTTATTTGCACATTGTAGTCGCTTGTTGTGACTGTCGACGGTCAGAGTGGAGGTAATTAGGGGCAGCGATCAAATGTTGACACGTTCTGGCTCTTTCGGTAATTAAGTGGTAATGAATGAAGCTCTCATGCTTTCTGTTGCTGTCGCTTTAATTGAGTTTAAAAACTAATAAGCCGACTATTGACCTGTGCATTGCATTCTTGGTGTGCACAGTGGGTCAGGCTGTTTACAGAGTCTGTGATTAGTATAGCTTATATAAGCCTGTACGAGTTAATTTATATTGTAAATGCTTGACAATCATACTGATTTTATCTAGTCACAGCTGAAGTCTAATGACTCGCTTCATGTTTTGCCTGGTGTAATTATTTAAATGGCTTTATAATGTGTTATGTATTGTTATATTGAGTGTTTCTTTGGATAGTTTATCTAACGGCAGATTATTGCGCTGCCATAAGGGAAAATAAAACCTGCAACCTTAATAAAGGAGAACAAAAAATGTGCTGGATGGCAGCAAAAATGGCCATGATCCTCACACGCTTCACCTTGGTCTTTATTGGCAAGACCATGTCGAAACTTGGCCAGCTGTCATGATAGACCTACTGTACCAGGCCTCCATGGCATCGCAGGATCTCGTTGGAGGTTTAAGCTTCCATGTTGCTGGATCTTCAGACCATGTCATCCCATGATACTTCTCCTGATAATTACCATGGGTGAACCAACTTGCTGAGTATTCCCAAGGAACCAAGAATGTGGACCAGCTGCAGACTTTGAAACTAAAGGAAGACTTAAATTATCTGCGGTAACACTGCTGGTCCGGCTACCCTAATGGTGAAGGAGGTAACCTGTCACAAGGGATGCAGCCCAGACAGGATAGATTTACATCTTTATTAGGGATGCTTCATTCTGTGCATCAGGGCCTCAGTGTGACCTGGAATGCGTTTTGTGCTGATACAGGGTCATACAGTATCAAGTAAATCAGCCTTTCGTAAGAGTCATCGCTGACATTTCAGTCAGAGTGTATAAAATACAGCGGGAGTCAGTGGCCAGGACTGTTCTCCTGCTATCGAGGCTCCCAGAGCTGCTGTCAGATCAGGCCCTTCATACGGCATCTGCTTTTTACAGCAGACAGATCAATTGATTTGTTGACCAAAACTCCATCCCCATTTGCTGCATCCCAGAACAAAAGTGACAGAAGAGTCATATAGCGGTGTAATGGTTAGAGCAGCCAACTGCTGAGAGAACTATAAAATAAATAATGATACAATTTTGGATGCCGGATGACATCCTTCTTCCAACCGCTTTCCTGGTGAGGTTCATCTTTAGACTGTCCTATGCAGCACAGGGGATGGAAAAAAAACCTATTAGTTTGACGTTGTGGGGACCATTTTTTTTATAAAAAGGGCTGTGTAGGGTTAAGGGTGTCATAGTTGGAGTAAAAGGTTATGCCCATAGAAATGAATGGCGAGTCCCTGCAGATATCTGGGTACAAACGTGTGTGTGTGTGTCTGTGTGTGTTTGAGAGAGAGAGAGAGAGAGAGAGAGAGAGAGAGAGAGATGAGCTATTTTTCCATCCACAGTGTGTCTCTGCCTTGTGTTGTTTGAGGTGAGCACCAGTTCCACCCCCTGTGACCCCAATCTTCACTCCCCCTTTTTCCCAACACATTAGCCTCATCTTGATTATACCATTTTTGCTGAGGCTGTATTGCAGAATTTTAGACAAGGATTGAGATTTCCTTACTGGCAAAGACTGCAAACCCCCATCCCTTGAATCATGTTCTGTTTCGTGAATTTCAGTCTAACCGGCAAATGGTTTTGGACACAAATCATAATATGGACCCGCACAACAGCCAGTAGTGACAGCAGGTTAGCAGCCCATGGTGAGCCACACCTGTTGATGTTAGCGCCATCTAGAGCATGGGAGGTGCTCAGGATGACTCCCAATCCCACAATACCAATCAGCCTTTGACACTTCCTCAGAGAAGGTGTTTGTTTTGGTCTTAAAAACACCCATCTGATGGATATACATACATTTTGATAACTCCAACCTGTGTGTGACACGTTTTAAGAGCCCTGGGATCCATCACATTCAGACAGAATTGTTTTATATGTTGCAAAAGTGCCGGTTTTCTTTCAGATTACATCTAATACAGCCACGAAAAATGTTTATGGCTACAGAAATATGTACTTCTCTTCGGCGAGGCTGTGTGGTCTCCAGTGTTCACCTTAAGCTGTCCCTGCAATAATTTACAGCCTGAAAGCTCTTCTGGGGAATTTTGTCACAAGCTGACCTCAATAAGGCAATATTTGTCACTGACTTTAAGAAGGAGAAAAGGCCCGTCTTCCAGGTGAAGAGATGGGCGATTAGCTCCCGGCTGAGTCAGGCGTCTCGCGGTTTTATATGTCCAAGCAAGATAGAAATGCCCATGAAACACTATTATAAAGGTGTCATAAACTGTTCTTTATTGCCGGTTTGTATAGCCTGGCGGAATAGCGTAAAGGCATTTTCCCCTCCCTAAATCCTCTTTATTGAAAGCATTTTTTTTCTGTTAATATCCCAGACTGCTGAAAAAGTCTCTTGCAGTCAGTTCGGGTACAGGGGATTTTGCGGGGAGTGGTGAACATCAATGCACAGCCAAGGAGAGACCGATCAGTCAAGGAGATGGATCATTTTCAACGTGATCTCTAGCACATTTCTTGTGCACCCGAGTTTCATTTCTTCAGACAGTCCTGACGGAAATCAAGCCTTCTACACATTCTACGGCTTTTAAGATTATTTTAGTACGGGAGATATAATTATAAACCTTATAAACCGCAAAGTGATGGGGTGGATGTCACAGAAAAATCAATGCTGCTATAAAAAATAAAAATAGTTACATGACTGATATTCTGCTAAAAATTCCCCGCTGCAGGCTTTTCATAGCTCCTGATCTGTGCAGACACTAAGGAGATCTGAGGAAGACACATTGGTCATAGCTGCTTTAGTGTTGTGTGGGATTTCGGGTCATTCATGAGAATTCAAAGGTACTGGCTGTCATTCGGTCAGGCCCAGAATTAGTTTATCGTGCAGCAAGGCGGCTAAATGGTGAAAGTGATTTGGTTCCTCTCTGTAGTCCTCACACCCAGACCCCTTCATGAAAAACAATAAGGAGCTTCTTCAGCAGCAGGCTGGCAGTCACGTCACGTCACAGAGCTCCTTGTCTAGGATCCCGGTCTCCTCTCCTGTGTGAAATACTAAAAAGAACAGCGGCACACGGGCAGAGCCCTGGGTCCATTCATGTAAATATATCCGAGTCTGAAACATTTAAAAATACATACAGTATTTGGCCATACAAATACAAAATCTATACATGAATATTTAGCCTCTAGCACAGGGGTCACCAACATGGTGCCCGGGGGCACCAGGACGCCCCCAAGGACCGCATGAGTCGCCCGAGGACCTGTTCCAAAAATAGCACAACTCACCAGTGAGCAGCGTCTAAAATTGAATTTTATCCTGTTGCTATTCTTCTTTAATCACATTTGCGTTTATATAGATTTGAAAATGACAATATCTAAAAAAAACATTTGAAACATGTTTATTATACAAGAAGTTTAGATAAGTTGAGCTAAATTCTGTTGTAATCTAATGGATTGGTAGCCCTTCGTATTGCTCAGTACCTGTGAAGTAGCTTTCAGTTTCAAAAAGCTTGGTGAGCCCTGCTCCAGTGCCCCCTGCTACATTGACCCCTGCTCCAGTGCCCCCTGCTCCAGTGCCCCCTGCTACATTGACCCCTGCTCCAGTGCCCCCTACTCCAGTGACCCCTGCTCTGACTTAGCAATGGGTACTCTACAGTGGAACACAAGTGTGAATCTGAGTCCTTCTTTGTGATAGGATGCTTTATTTGCCATTGGTAAAGTATAAGCACGGGTGGATTAGAATGCTTCTGATATATAGGCACACAGAGTGAAGATTGGGGTCACAGGGGGTGGGCCTGGTGCTCAACTCAAACAGCACAGGGCAGACACACACTCTGGATAGAATGCTAACTCATCACAGCGTCTCACACACACACACACACACGTTTGTATTCATATATCTGTTGGGACTCTCCGTTCATTTCTGCTTGCATAACCCTAATCCCAACACCCTTAACCCCTACCCAGCCCTAACTGTAACCATAAATTACCAAACAAAATATAAGACTATTGACATTTTTAGTTTTTTGGTTGCAGTCACATATTTGTATAAAATTAACCTTCCCCTTGTGACGACTGAAACAATGGTTCCCACAATATTGAAATAACAGATTTTCATCACATTGTGTAATAACTGTGCAATGTAATATATACCAGACCACACGCACACACACACACACACACCAAAGATGGCTGGATTACACTCTGGTTAAGTGTAATGTAACCCCCCCCCCCTTACTTCCTAGGCCTGAGGCATACAGTAGCTGGTGTGACAGGCTGGCCAAACAAAGGGCAACCAGTTGCCAGCAAGTGGTTGAAAATTAATAGCCCAGCACGAAACCCAGAGATGACGAACTTGTTTTTCCCCTGTGTTGACAGTAGAGATTTGGGCTTTGCCAGTTGTCTAATCTGCTAATTGGCTCAATTCACTCAGTGGCACTTTTATAAAGTCTTTGAAGAATAGCTAGTCTTGAAAATGCTATAGCCAAACCAGTAGTAAACACTGTTGATACTAATGAGGACCTATAGGTTCAATGAGTTAGTAATTAAATCTACCAGGTTTCTGACAGAGGTCGCCAAGAGTGGGAGTCCATAAAATCAATGAGTTTAAAGATAAAAAGTTCAGCTATATTTAAGAGAAACCCCCATGGCAGAGCAGGGACACACTCGTAAATCAGGATTCTGAACATTACCTTGTCTCATTAACCACCTCAGACCCAGCTGAGCCACATAGGATAAAACAACACAAAACTGTTTACCTGAAATCCACGGCCTGAAAAGTCGTAAAAGCAAAATCCTGCCAGTTCTGTTCATTGCAGTTTTTTGATTCATTGGATTCTTTGTTTAACTGCCTGTAGTTGATCTACATGCGATGTGGTAGCAGCGCACTTCTTACAGTTATGCTTTCGCTCAAAATTAATTGACATGAAATATAGATGTTAGATGTGTTATGGATGGCTAAGTTCTTCTGAGTCGTCAGTGTTGAGCCCCTTTAACTCTGATATTTGCTGTATTGATTTATTTATTAAACACGTATGATAGCTCATAGACAATCATATGGACAGCATGTATGTTTATAGCACATGGACAATCATATGGACAGCATGTATGTTTATAGCACAT
>JAODKE010000068.1:15832726-15845786 GCA_026779605.1 Mormyrus hasselquistii
GGACAGCATGTATGTTTATAGCACATGGACAATCATACGGACAGCATGTATGTTTATAGCACATGGACAATCATATGGGCAGCATGTGTGTTTATAGCACATGGACAATCATACGGACAGCATGTATGTTTATAGTATTTAAAGTTTCAGTTTGTGTTGAAATAAAAAGAAAAACAACAACAATAATTTATAATCTTTCACATTTACGTTTATGACTCGCTGTAATTTATGAATTTTTCGTACAAAACTAGGTGGAATCAATGCAGTGTATTACTGTGGAATGGTGCAAAAAAACTGCATCTTTGCTAAACCAGTATGGTAATGGTAACAGATATAAAAAATGTGATGTATTCCAGTCCTTCATAAGAAGGCCACCACAACTGAAGAGGATAAGGATTTTTGAAGTATAATTTTATTTCTCTGCTAATGGGTGTTTTTCCAGTGCTGGAGAAATTTTGAAATTGTTTACAAAGATCAATCTGACGCAGAGTGCTTATTTGAAATTCCACAGAGCACAAATAAAAGGAAATCTGAAAGAGAAATTCAGTGGGGGAAAGTAACAAACATAAATAATTTGAGAACTGCTGATGGACAAAAAAAAATACTTAGATCATTGGGCTTCCAAGTTACGTCTTGGAATAGGAGAATTTATTTACTAGTGTATAGTGACCATTCTAGGATCATGATGCAATTAGCCTGAAATAATATAGCAATAATAACTTGATATGGATTTAGAAGAGTTGTCTACTGTTATAACATTTCAAGTCTTATTTGTTTACGCTGGGTCTGTATGTTCTATGTTCTTGCTGATGTGGGAGCAGGTGAAAATGTTACCTGCCGTTTATCGCCCGTTTTCAGAAACGCCGGCTTTGGTCTCCTTGCCTGTCAGCCACGAATGGCTGGAGGATGAAAGCGAAGCGGTATCAGCCGTCGCTGCCTACTTTCGGTCCTCGATCACGGAGACACTTCCCTCAGTGCCTTCTTAACGCATCGCACCAAAATGATTAAAAGCCCATCAGTTTTGAAACAAGTTTGTATTTAGAGAAAGTTTCAGGCGACACTGGGAACGCCTGGCTGATGGAAAAGGTAGCTGTGAGATGGTTCCTGAATAACATGTTTTTTTTTTAATATTGCGGGTAATTTAGAATACTGCTCAGGTACGGGACTATTTAAAGTATTTTTTATTGTTCTATGTCTACATGAAACTTTCTTGGTAATGAAGCAAGCCCTGCGGACGGCATATGACTTCAAAGACATTTTGGCAGACGTTCCCGCAATCTCGGGGCTCGGGCAGCAACGACCAGACTTCATTTGATATAATAAATGTAATTTCCCCTCGGCGAGCTTCTCAAAATGCACCCACTTTTTTTCTCGATGCAGTAATTTGTATACACTTTCCGAAAGCCGTAGCTCTGCACTGGACTCAGTGAACGAAATAAGGCAGCTGTCTCTGTGCAAACCTGAAGGACATGTACTTTGGCATCCAACCTGAATACATAAACCGTTCCTGTATTTCATCCTGATTTATTTCATGAAGACATGCAGTATAATATAATATATTCTATTTTTTTCCAGTTATACCCTGCAGGAAATTAAGTTCCTCGATACTGACTAACTGTACACCAAATCCTTAAACAATTACTGGCCTGGCACATTATTCCCTTGGTTCATCCTCCATTGTGCATCTCTGAGTTCTAAGTGTTTCTTTGTCTTAAGTGTTTTCTTTTCAGTGTGTGAGATTCTGTTATGTGTTACTTTTTGGTGTTTATAACGAACTGCAGCACTTCTTGTCTTGTATTTATTTGTCACAATGGTCTCCCCGAAGCACTCCAGTAAGGATTTCATTGTACAGTACCATGTTATCACCATGTTAACAGCTTCTCCTATTCTGGATCCCATCCCAGGCGAAACAGGTCGCAAGGTTGGGATACACCCTGGATGCCAGAGCTATAAATGATGATAACAAATCTTAAGATTGGAGTTAATTCAGAAAGAATGAATCAAATATCATAGTGAGGTGAAGCGGTTGATGAATAGAAGGTTTTTAAAATTTTGAATAAATTAACGTAAGTAAAATCTATTTCAGTATTTCAGTGTTGACTGATGAAATTAGGTATTTTATTAAAATCATGGTACAATTTATATATAAATACAAGTTACAAAAAGTAAAACAAAACTAATTTGAGGCTACCTTGCTGAATTAAACACAGCCGTGCCAAAGTCCTCTCTCATCCTGCAGAATACGCTGCCTTCCCCTCCCGACTGTCATAACAGCGGCAGGAAGCTTCTCGGCTCCACTAGACTGTAGGACAGGTTCCGCAGGTCCGCTAGGGAGTGAACTGGCTTATAGCCCAGTAAAGACAGAGTGCGGTTGCAAAGAGTCTGCACCACACCCACGATGTCATAGGCGAGCCGCAGTCTCCAGCTCTCCGCAGTGGCTCTGGAGTCCCTAGTGGTGGAGTACTTATAGTTTCCCTCTGTGGGCGAGGCGCTACGCTTGGTGTTCTGTAAAATCCAGGCTCGCACCTTCTCGTCCATCTCCAAGCCGAGGAATCGGTAGATCTCCTCCGCCTTCTCCTCAGGGTGAAGGGCCAAGTCCTCGTAGCGCACCAGTAGGTACTTCCCCCTGAGCCAGGGTGGCTGCCTGAGGCCCGTCTGGGCGGAGTCCGCCAGATCCTGGCAGGTACGTGTGATCTGCGCTAGGTCCACGTAGCGTGGCTGCCTCCCAGTGGCGTTCCAGATTTTCCAGGCCCGGAACTGGTCGGCGAAGGCACTCATGCGGGAGGCCAGGATGCCCCGGGGGTCACGCACGAGGTGCACGATCCTCAAGTGCAAGCGAGGGTCCTCAGACAGCGTGCGCAGGTCCTGCACCTCGGGGATGCGCACCGTCTTGATAGCCACGTGACCGCGAGCCAGGCAGGCCTGCGAGGCCAGCGTGAGGTTGAGTGTCCGGCATCGTCGGGGGCACCAGGCCTCGTCGGGTTCTCCTGGGGCCCCGCCGTTCTCGAGGCACACGGGGGGCGAACACAGGGCACTGCTGGAGGCCCTCCTGAAGAAGGAGCCCGTCAGGTGGTCCTGAGGTTCAGGCCGGATGTAGTTCTCAAGGAAGTGGAGGTCGCAGGTGTACATGTTGAGGAGCAGGTCGCGGTAGGCGCCCAGCAGGGCCCGAGGGTCCAGGCCACGGCGCAGCCTGCTGCTGGAATTGGTGAAGACCTGCTGGACGTGGTAGAGGGGCTCGAACACATAGAAGATACTCGGGTGCTGGTTGAATAGCTGTCCAGTAAAAGAGGAGCCGCTACGGGTGGTGGCAAAGAGGAGGATATGCTTCCGGGAGGAGGAGAGAGAGGAGAAGCTTCCCTCAGACGGAGGCCTGCCATCACAAAGGGACCTCCATCGGTACTCTGCAAGCAGAAGAGGTGGAAGGGAGAGGTGAGGTGTCATCACAAGGCTTCATCCTTGTGAAATGAAAAAAAAATGGCTTATAATCAAAGATGGTCAACAAAGCCAAACGCAGTATATCAAAACCTTAATAAACACCAATAAATATGCACACTGCCAAAGGATATCATTTTTTAATTTCTTTTTAATTTTTTTGGACGCACCACTTTTATAATCTCTGCCGTTCATTATGAGGTATGAATTCCGGGATATATGTGGAATTGCATTACAAGCCTTCTGGAAAATTATGAAAATTAAATATACAAGAAATTAAATTCAGCAATTATGTGTGGTAGCTGAGAATTGCACCAGGGTTATATTAACGCAGCCCCTGAACACAAGACTGCCTGCTCTATGCTTGACTAAATTTCAGCATCACAGCACATAATATAATGAGCTATTGTAAATGAAAATATAAAAATAAGTGATTCTTGTATTTATATTTTATTTTCTATTTGTAATAAAGTATGTAAATCATGTAAACTACAAACAAAACAAGCTTTGTCTTATCAACAAAATTTTGTTATTAAACAAGCATCAACAATAACTCGCACATCTACAACTACATGTTCTTCCACAACGATGTATCGTTTAAACGTATTTGTAACAAAAAAAAAGCTATTTTTTAACTTCAAACAAAATGGATTAATCATCTGATACAACTGCATAATTCCTTTAATAAGTATCTGTGAGGTGTTCTGAATTTGCTGTGTTCTGAATGGAAATCAATAGATTACGTCAAGTGGCGGTGGCAGAAGAAGCTGCGTGCTGATAGTCTATGGAGACGGACAAAGTGCTGATGTGATATAAAATAAAAGTGTGATATTTCATCTCCTCCTGTGAGTGTAACTGTAAATGTAATACTCATGTTTACCAGTTTGCCAGTCCTCCCTGATTAAACCCTAAAGAAGTTTATTCGAACTGCACCAGATTCTTCTGTCAGTAAAAACATGCTACAGGTTGGCGAAGGCGGAAACGTGAAAAGCCTCTAAAGTAACAAAGACCGCATGACGCTGCTGCTTAGCACACGGAAGGCTAAGTGCCATAGTCAAATTAATTAGAGGCCGAGGCTTTGTTATACTTGATAAATGAAAAGGCTGGAGTCATCTTTAATAATCAAAAAGTGGCCATGCCTGCAAAAGATAAAATATTGCGATCGTAAATTATTATTACTATTACCGGAGTTAAATTACATGATTAACGACAGCCACCATTTAAAAATCTTTTGCATTACTAATAAATAAAATATAACACATTAAAATGGCCACCGTATTATGTGCTTTTGTATTTTACAGCTAACAATTACTCATATAATGGAATTCGGGCCATTTATTGTGGAAAAACCATCTAATGCCAAAACTAATTTCCCTCGGCACTAAAGGAAGAAGGGCTGGCAGGTGTCTGCCCTCTACTGGTGATATTGAAAATATATTTCTCAATTAATAAAAAAACGGGAAGACCTAATTAAACGAAAATGGTCCAGTGTGAAAACAAGCTGCTGTTTACAAGAACAAAAACCTTCCAGGATTTTTACAAATTTACAGCATGATTATTTTGTATCTGTCTTACCTCACCTGATCATCAACTGGCGCATTCACACTTTGGACAACATGTCTATCTCCAAAAACAGAGTCATTATCTGTATCCATTAAGATAGATAGATTAGATAGATAGATAGATAGATAGATAGATAGATAGATAGATAGAACATTTTCACAGCAAGTGTAGCAGAAACACTCGGACAGCAACGTGGCTACAGGAAAATACAAGAGCTCCACAGCGATTTCCCATTTTGCTTTTGCGTGAACTGATTTTCAAAAGTGTCGTCCAGTTTCTCTGTCTGATCGTTTATTTAGTGGGTGTAAGATGAACACAACATGAAGAAAAAGCAAGAGCCCGTGCACAACCATACAGCAAACTATTCTTTAGAGTATTTGTAGTAATTCAGAGTAACACTGAGGTGGCCTTTTTTCGCAGCCTTCCCTTGAGCCGTCACACACACGTATCAGATATCTATATCTTTGTGGGGATTCTCCAATCGTTACTGAATATCACAACCTTAACCCCTATCCAGCCCTAACCAAACAAAATATAAGACATATTAATTTTTTGATTGTATTCACACATTATTATAAAATTAAGTTTCTCCTTCTGTGGACACAAGGTCAAAATAACACATAACAAAATTATCACATTGTAGTGACATTTGGTTCCCACAAAATAATATGTACAACATCTCTCTCTCTCTCTCTCTCTCACACACACACACACACACACACGTGACCCTAATCCGAATGACCACAACATTAACCCCTACCCAGCCCTACCCTTAAATCTAAATACAAGATAATATATTTTTAGTTTTTTGGTTGCATTCACAGATTTTTATAGAATGGTCCACACAACATTAAAATAACTGGTTGTTACCACACTCAGACACACACTCTCACACCCAAACACCAATCAGAGACATACAGACAGGTTTACTTATACACAATCTCACAAAACAATGAGACAGGTTCACTAGAAGCAGGTGGGAGGGTCTGCATATGTGAGCTTAAGATCAAGGCACATGCGCGTCAGTTTGCAAAGGGGCAGCCCCCCTCCCACACACACACACACACACACACGGCAGGACTGCAGCCTACCTTTGGGCCGGCGGAGTTGGCAGCGGTCTGCCCCACCGCAGGGCTCGGCGATGGAGCCCCTCAGAGAGCGGATGGCTGTGTACTGCACCCCGAGTGATGCGCACACCAGCAACAGCACTGTCTTCCAGGAGCACTCCATCCCGGCTACCTGCTGGCCCTACATCCTCAGCTCTGTGACCGAGGACCGAGAGAGAGAATGGCGTCCGCTCACAGGGAAGGTCACCAGAGACACCAAACAGAGCATATCTTCCATTTTAATACAGTCATCCTGTTATTGTGGGTTTGAACTGGAAAACTGGACAACATGCAAATGTAAAGCAATATGTAAATATAAAAAAACAGCACAGTTTTAAATTTAGACGCTCTTGGCCACTGCAACCGACTGTGTTGGCAACCGAAATCACACCCCACTTTTTTAATCCTTTTTTTTTTTTTTTCATATCCTGGGTAATTTGATGATTAAAAACACGACTACAGTCGAAGGGCTTAGGAGTTTCACCGTTGCGGAGTCCTGAACGTCTAGTTAGAGTGCATGTTTTTTAGAAATGTCCCCTACAATATCATTTATCAAAGCCATAGACGCCGGATTACGGATCAATTGTTATTCCCATTGTACGGCGATTTTTCTATTTTTGGAACACGATCGCATGGAGCTTGTCTAGATGCACTGAGAGGCTTAGGCGACCCGCGGCAGCTGGGATCGCTGGCGCTCCCATCACCACTCCCATGAACCGCAGTCCCTCCGGTTACGGCTTTGCTTCGCGCTTTAAGCGAAGGGCGGTGATTGGCAGCAGTAAGCTTCGCAGCCCCGTATCTCCCATCAGTAGCCTGCTGTTTAAATCCGTCCAGAAACCACTTAATGCGTAGGAGCTAAATCCAGCGCACACCTTTTTAAAAAGACAGTAATTTCCATTTACAATTTAATAATTTGTTCGCCGAAACCTCGTGCTTTTCAACTTCTCTTCATCCGTAAACATCCCTTAATAGCTATTTACAGGCCTCAATTAACACACGAATGCGAAAAAATAACAGGCCTGTAGCAAGAAAAAGACCCAGAATAAGAACGCGATGATAAGGAATAAGGCGAACAGGTAGCGAAACACTAGAACAGAGTGTGAGCTTGGGGAAATCGGGGGATTTTTTCAGTGTTTCTTGAACATCTTGAGAGGTTGGACTTCGTAAAGAACATGTTGTGAAAGTATGTTTGCTTCAAAAGGAATGAGTCGACGAGCAATTTAGTAATGCAGATGCATAAGAAAGCTAAATTTCACTGGAGGAAGCTTTTTGCTGGCAGGCCTACTTATACTAATTTTAAGCACTTACAGTCGTTTCAACCGAAAACTAGTTTAAGCTGAAAGTTATTCTAAAACATCCATATTGCCTGGTATATAATAACCCGACAAAATCACAGTTAGTTTTAAAGCAGGGACAAAAAAGGCTTACCCTGTGAGAATGATAAACTGAAGACAACCAGGCATCATTCACTCATAATGTCCCATCCAACTGATAATGTATTGCCCTTTTGTCCTTAATTGTGTTCCCTCTAATAAGCTATGCAACAGGGTTATTCAAATCATGGTCCTCAAGGTCCGAGCACTGCTGCTTTTCCAGCTTTCCTTTACCTGTGAGCCAGGTGTGAAGCCTCTGACCAATCAGAATCAGTAATTATTAAACTAACTACCTGGGAGAACTGAAAACAAGGCCTGGAGTTGGAACTGAGGTCCAGATTTGAAGAACCCTGCTATATAATAATGTCTAAGCTTGCACACAGGCCTCTGCAGACATAGATCTAAAGTATCAATAGCTGTTTTAAACACAACAAAGGCCTAAATATTGTATATCAGTATGTGGCAAATGTTACAATTAAATTAACAAACTGTCTAAAAACTGCAGAAATATTATATAATTCAATACTTAACTAACAGTGCTCCTTGTGTACGTGCATAAGTGAGGTGGAGTACGTGCATGTGGGGGTTGGGTAAACCTCGCCCCCCCCTTTTCATATCGGACAAGCCGGTTTACACTTTGTTCCCGTCTTATTTTCATTCACAGTGAAAGTTGCACACAGAAGGATGCAACCATTGTCTGTACATATTAATGAACTTTAAAGGTAAAGATTATTGGTTAAATTGTTAAATATCAGTGCTCATAATTAGACACCAATTAATTAGACGCCACCTCAAAAGGCAACGTTACGCGGGGGGTCAAAAACATTAACCAAGTAATTAAAACGTCCCTCAAGGCGGCTCTTCCGCACCTCACCCCGCCCCTCGGTAACGGTGCACACTAACACCCTAACAGGTTACAAAACGGAAAGTGATCGAAAGCGAGTATTCCGCGGCAGTAACCGGGATTGTCCTAGAAGCCGTGCTTGAAGTGGCTATATAAGCTGTACCTCTTTGTGTTCTCTTCAAAGTACGGAATGTTTCTCTCGTACCGGTGTTCCGGCCCCTTTTATAATCTGCCTGTACTGAAAGAGAAGGGGTTGGCACCTGTTTTTTTATTACTTTAAGCCCTGTCTAGAACACATGCATTGGCGCATGCAAGATGCTTGGGTCACGCCTAAAATAGCATTACTGCGAAAAGCATATTCATTTAGTGTGTGCATAATATTTGCAAATTTGGGGGAAGTTCCCTCGGTGTGCGCGCAAGTTCGTTGTTGAAAGGAACGGCCACTCCGTGAAAATAGAGCCATTAAACACAATAAATGATCAATTCAGACCAAATACCACACGTCTGTGTCGTGTGGTGTTGGAATTGGAGAAATAAAGAGGTCTTTGATTTGGGGGTTTTTTCTAATATGTCAATTTTACTGCGAACCTCACTCGTTTACGGGTGCATATATCCATGCAGTTGCATGTTCAGGACAGCTGGGTTCAAAGTGCACTAGTTTGCTAGAAGATAAAGTACGTTCTGATTGCTCATGCCGATATTTTCGGACACAGACACGGACAATAAGTGTTACTTCTTGTACAGTGTAATCACTCGCGAACTTAACTTTCCATAGCTGTCACCCATGCATCATTCCGCCACACATTCATTATTTTATACGCCAATCCGCAGGACAAAAAACATCTACTAAGTTCATTTTGAAAAATACAACAGATACATCTGCGTCGATGGGCAACGTCGACATATAGCTTATGAAGTCTTTTGTATGCCTTAAAAAACACCGTCTATGAAAATCATACAAAATATCTAAGCAAATGTGAACGTTACAGTAACTAGGTGCCCAGAAATTTCATAGCGCATCCTTTCATGAAAACCACATGGCGACAGGAAACAAACCACAAATGTACCTGGACATAAGAAATCGCCTTAAATACTCATAAAACCATGCACGACATAAGCTACTATATACAAAAGACCACTGCAAATAGTGAACTGATTTAAAAGGCAGGATACCGCTATTTTGATAACTAGTCTATTTCTAATATACATATGCCGTTTATGGATTTACAGAACCAGACGACTGCTCACAACCTGGAGTGAGTACGGAGTTTGAAATAGACCAGACCCCTGGATAAACCACCGCGATTGCGTACAGAGTGAATTACATACACTCTGTCCGTGGAGATAACAATAGCTTGCGAACCTCGTGTCAATAAGCATGCATTGGACATCTTACCATGTATATCTGTTCCCCGCGAGAAAAAATGAATGAATAAATCAACAAATAGGTAAAACGTGCCGGGCGAAGCAAAAGCAAATCCGGATGCTGCTTCCTCGGCTGTCTAGTTTAAATAGTCCTCCGGGTAGCACGCGCCGAGTGGCGGCCAATAGCGGAGGGGGCTGAGTAATCCAATAAGGGAGAACAGAAGGCGCGGATTTGACGGACAGCGGAGGAAGAGACGAGCGCATCTGCCCGCCACCTACAGTACCTTCAGCCGGAGACTAACTGCGGTCACTCGCCGCAATAAGAGCCATCCAGGAGTCCGGCATTTTATCTGAGATCCGATCACTGGTGTAGGAAGCTGAAAAAACGACAAAAAAAATCTTGCCTGCGTTTTCTCAATTATAAATAGCTGAGTTATATTCTGTAACACAAGCACACACACACATGTTTGTAAGTATATCTTTGTGGGGACTTTCATTCATTTTTATGCCAATAATTTTTTATAGTATTCATTTTTAACTCTAATCACAACATGACGACCTTAACCCCTACCCAGACCCTAACCTTAACCACAAGTAACTAAACGAAATATGAGACTTTTAACATTTTTACTTTTTTGATTACATTCACGGATCATTATGGAGACCTAAAAAATGGTCTCCACAACGTTAAAAAACAGGTTTTTATTGCATTTTGGGGAACAAAGTAATATAAACATGAGACACATTATAAATATAAGCAATAATATAAACACACACACACACACAATTTAAGTCCCTTAATCTCCAGAAAATGCAACAACAGCTGGAATGCCTTCCTTGTTTTAAAGGAGTGTAAAACATTATTTGTCAAACTATATTATTTCCATTGAAGTTACATTTATCCCTACCCGAGTCAAAAACGTAATGGCTTATTTAATTCAACTCTTACACATTCTTGATTCCTTTGGTTGTATATGTGACCATAACAAACCAGAGATCGTGAACTTACTGGAATGAAGTGACAACACACATTATGTCAAAGGGGCATCGCGATTCCCTGCTCTGTTCATGGTGGGAGGTTTTTTTTCCCTAATATGAACAACAGGGTGTAGCGATCCCGATCCCTCAGGCAAGGTAAGGGCGAGCAACTGTAGTACGGTCCGCTCATCAGCACAAACACGATCCCCAGGTAATACAGCGGTTCCACTAACCTCGAAGTCTTAAGCCCCCTTTTCTATTGCTGACTCCGCTGTTACGACGGAGGATTTGGTGGGAAAAAAAATACTGGGCTTCGGATGTCTTTTAAACTAATGGCTCGGTCAAAACGTTCCCTTCCGAAATACTCAAAAATACAAGAGGGCCGGCAGGTTAGCTTTTTAAAGATTCCCAACAAGCCGCGTGTACCGAAATAGTATTTTACCAAAATTATTTCTCGAAAAATCTAGCTCGAAAATACATTAAGTCTAATATTGAAAGCTGTCCTGGTATGCATGAATGTGCATAGCTGTTAATTGTATTAGAGAGCATTTTTTTAATTAAACGGGTTTGTTTCTAAGTTATGGGTTAGGCTACACTGATGGTTTTTATTTCTTTACTTAAGATGCGGAATGAAAATCATAAAATGTCAAGATTTAACTATATACTATTCATGAAGCATGTTGTTAAGTTAGGCATGCTATTTTAACTTTATGCACCTTTTTATACATTCTGCATCATAGTTATTAATGATACGATTTGGTTCATTTACCTAATGCACTATAAATTCTGTATAAATATTACCATTCAGTAAATTTGAACTTTGTTGTTCCTTCACCATGCTGGTCTTCTACGTGACATTTTTGTATACATATACTTGTATTTATAAGGACCAAAGATAATAGATATGACTTTACAGTATGTTGGCTTGCAGATGCAAGGTATTTAATGTGGTGGATGCTCTCATATAGATTAAACAGAGTATGCCACTTGTTAAGACATATAAAAGTTAGAAATACAAATAAACAATTATTGACAGGAATTAACATTCACTGTGACTATTTAAAACATGCAACTGGATTTAACAGCAGTGCCTAGTTCAAATAAATAAGTTTGAAATATAGCACAGCAGTATTTAGGATTATGTATGTAAACTCAGTGGCTGTTACATTAGGTACACCTAAGTAACACCATGTCGGAATCTATTAGTTTCCAAAACCACTTCAAAGCTTGACAACTGTCTGCACATTATACTGAGCTGTTGTTTTTGCACTGGTGGCTTAAACAAATCCAGCTATTTCCCCCTGACCTACCTCATGAACAATATGTTTTCACCCTCAGAACTCATGCTATCTGGATCTTTTTATTATTTATCATGCTGTTCACTGTAAATTCTAGACACTGTAGTATATAAGAATCCCAGGATAGCTGTTTCTCAGATTCCGGAAATTGCTCCATCTGGCACCAACAATCGCACCACGTTTAAAATCACTGAGATCACACATCCTAGGTGTTCTGATGCTTAGCCAAACAGCCACAGACCACGTCTGTTTGCTTCATGTATTCAGTTGCAGCCACGTGATTGGCTGTTTGGAGGAGCAGCTTGTCTGGATTTACCCGCAGATGTACCTAATAAAGTGACCACTGAGGTATATAGGGTTATGAATTTGGGTCTACGCATGTTTCTGTGTAGGACTATACATTTAGGGCTTTTAACATGTACTTAACATGCCAAGAAGCTGACTCATGCGTTTATCTCCTCACGTTTAGATTACGGTAATGCACTCCTCACAAGACTGCCTAAAAAACAACTGAAAGACTACAGCTTGTTCAAAACGCAGCTGCAAGAGCTGTTACTCATGCTAGAAGATTTGAATATATGACGCCTATTTTAGCAGACCTACACTGGTTACCAGTTTATACTCTGGCTTTTAGTTAGAACTCACTGTCTTATATTTGTCTCATTTGTATCACTTTTTATATCTTGTTCTGATTGATTGTTTTTGTTTTAAGTGTCGCTGTCTTTGGGTCATGGCATGTCGGGTCGGCCTAGCATTGGGTGTTCCTGTGTTGGTTGGGGGGTGCCTTGTGGATTCTCTCCGGTGCGGGGGGGTCGGTAGCTCCTTGGGTTCGGCTGGTCCTCTAATGGCGGGTGGGGGTCTGTCCTGTCTGGCGTCGTTCTCTCTCGTCGGTCTCTGCAGGTCCGTGTCTTTGGGGCTGGGCTGCCGGGGCGGGCGTAGATTCTATGCGCTGCCACATTGATTGGTGTGGTGTGTGGCGGGATGGGGCTCGGGTTGGGTTCTGGTCGGGGGTTCTGGACGGGGGCGTACTGTACCGGTTGGTGTGGTGTGTGGCGGGATGGGGCTCGGGTTGGGTTCTGGTCGGGGGTTCTGGACGGGGGT
>JAODKE010000068.1:15858687-15870895 GCA_026779605.1 Mormyrus hasselquistii
GGTTTTTTTTTTTTTTTTTTTTTTTAATTTTTGTAGGTTGGCCTTTTTTAGGTAGTTAAAATGCGTTTCGCTGCGACCATTCACTAAGGCTGGACGATATATTGTTTTTTGATTATGGGCAATAATATTGTCACGTACCGGTGTGAATATCGTGAGTATTATGATACAGCCTAAACACTTGTTTCCTTGCATAATTAACAGTTCTAATGCACTGTTTTTACACAAATTCTATCAAGGTATATGTGTCTGTTGTTGACGTCCATTCATCATTATACCACTTACACTCTAATTATTAAAACAATTCGGTCATCATAAACCCGAAAAGCACCAGAAAGCATCAGAAAACCCGAAAAACACCGGTCATATGACTCATATTTTATTGTTGTCTACATATGAATTTTACAGTATTGTGATAAATATATTGTGAAAATCTCTGAAAATATTGTGATATAATTTTTATGGCGTATTGTCCGGCCTTACATTATATGGAGCGAACGAGTCAGTAAGAAAAAAACTAGAAGCTGTTTTCGTTTTCTGGTGTGAAGCCCTATGACCAGTTTGTGACCTTTATTCAATTTGTCACCTTTTTCATGTTCTGAAACTGCTTAAGGGCAGCTCTTAGGGAATTTAAAAAACAGAGCTTTGAAATAATTAACTTGAATTATATCGTGACTTATTTATATCGCTTTATATGAAAAAAATATTACGATAAAATATTTTGCCATATCACCCAGTCTTCCCCCTAACAACCCACTTGAAAAAAATCTTCCATGATTTAGAATCGACTGACTTTCTTCAATAATCTCCACAAAAAACTCAAGGCAGCATTTATCAATGTTAATAAGGCATTATCTGGTTCTTCAATCGTGTTTATAAATTTTAGTCACAGCATGATCATGATTTAATGTAGATGTTATGGATATTGTTGTATTTCCTGCTGTGTTATGTGAATGTCTAATTATTTGTTATTGCTCTGTTTCACAGATGCTGTTGTATACCAGCATCCAGGGGCCGAGATATCAGATATAAGAAAAACAGTCAACATAAGAATTTGTGAGTTGAGGGTCCGGGTGAAGCAAAATGAGGAGAATGGAGAAATATTAGCAAGTTAAACAGGGTAACAGACTGTTCTTTAGGGCCATTTTTTTCTCTTTTACTTCCTTGTTTTGACATGTCAATTTAAATATATATTTTTTTTTCATAGAGGGCGACGGTTGTAACTTGTATACCTGCATCTGCAAGTGTTTCTCTCTCCAGTCACACTTAAGTCCTCCTGATGATTAGGTTCTTAGCGGCAGCGATAGCACGAGACCCCATTCCAATCCCATCGCATTTATTGTGCTTTCTAACAAAAGAGAAGAGGAGTTACCCAGTATATTGTTGAAATGGACTCCGGGGCTAAAGGTTAGTTGCATCGGGGCAGAGCTGCAAGGGAGAATCAGTCAGAGGGTTTTATAAACAAGCACAGAATGCAACATGTAGGCCATAGTCCTTCTGAAGGCGTTTAACTGCGAGGACTCACAAGCCAAACTGAGAGTATCATCCAGCTAATACAAACACAGCCAGGGTAGCACTCATGCTAACACCCATGGACTCCGGTGACTTTGTGCTTCACCCCTCACGGGGCGCGTGCCCTGGACCCATCAACCTCCTGAATCTTCCTGGCTAAACTCTAACAAAGTCCAATCAGGGTCAACTGAGTTTCATTACCTGAGGCGACTTCAGATGCGGTGCTGGAGACAGGTTGCTGTGGTAACGCCAGCGCTCACCCAAAGCTGGCCCTGTGATGTTTCTTTGCCTCCTGCTGGCTCGCACATTCTGTCACACACTGTGCGAGTAATCAAGGCCCACAGTCGTATGAAACTAATGCAGTGTCCAGTTTGTGTGTCATGGGGGAGGGCTGTAACTGGCAAGTGTGAGTGGGGCCATCGCTGTAATGTACTAATGTTAATCATTTATGGTCATGGTGAGTGGCGGATGGACTGTGCTATGCTATCTATCCATCTGTCTATATGTTTATCCATTCAGTCATCCATCCATCAATCTATCTATCTATCTATCTATCTATCTATCTATCTATCTATCTATCTATCTATCTATCTATCTACTGTCTGTCTGTCTATCTTGTCAATCAGTCTTGTCTGTCCAATCTTATCTAATCTAATAATATCACATATAGAACATTGCCTGTACTGTTTCATGTGAGTGTGCATGTCCTCATTGTCCTGTGAGGGACTGACATGCCCCACCCGTAATGTCCCCATGTTCCCTGTGTTTGCTGGAATAGCCTCCAGGCTCACTGTGACGCTGCACTGGGCAAGAGGCTTTAAGACCTATTATTATTATTATTATTACAACATAACTATTATGTTCCTCTGACCTAGATTAATATTGACTTGTCCACAGTTTGTGTAAATGATACGTATAAAGTAGGACTGCAACGATTCATCAGGCACATCGAATGACTACATGCAGATTCTTCGCTCCGATGCCTCGTCTAACCCACACGAATATGCACTGCTCAACTATCACCTTGTTCCACACGGAGGATTATTACTGTCGCACTGGACAATTTTGAGAGGTGGGTGCTTTTAAACCGACAGGCATAGTTTGCATGGCAGCCGTAATAAACATTACGCAGTATTAATATTTGTACATTATTTTAACTGGGAAAAGGTTCAAAATTGTTTGGAAGTTTAACATTTCTATGTTCATTTATCAAATGTTTTTTTTTCCCTTAAAAATTGAGAAATTAAGTTTTGACATGCTGCATGCTGTAGGACTGGTGCTTGGCATGTAAAAAGTTACATTTGTTTAGAAACTGTCCTTAGTGTTCGGGGAAGTCTGCACAGTTACAGTTATTTTTGGCTTAACTTTGAAATATGGCTTATAAATGCTGGGTCACTAAAGATCTGAGGCATGTGTTAGTATTTCTTGAAAGTCCATTGTAGACAAGAGTTAAGAAAAAAGTAACTTACAGTACTGTATGTACATAAATGCACTATAAGGGTTTAGTTCTTTTGACAGATATTGTGTGCAGTTTAACTATTAAAAATGTCTCTAGTAAACCAGCGAGTTGTTCATTTAAGTTTTTTCACTTTTGAATAGTTACTATTGCTCTTTAATAACACAAAAGTATTTCCTATCCGATTACTCAATTAATCAATGGAATAATTGATAGAATACTCAATTACTAAAATAATTAATAGCTGCAGTCCTAGCATAAAGTAACATTGGTGAGTAGAAAATAATGTATAATATACTCATTTTTTAATGAAAATATACTCATATTTTATCATATTATTTTAAAAATTAGATCATTTTTTTTTTTTTTTTTTTTTTTTAAAAAGCCTGATATCACTTGCTTGAGATTTCCATCTGAAGCATAAAGGCAGCATATATGCGGTGCCTGGCGTGACCAAGGCGTCGGGTCACAGCGTGTGCCCAGGCGGAACACGGCCAGAGTGGCAGCTGAGCAGTCAGAGGCAGCTGCTGGATTTGAGGGGCCTGTGGAGATCTGCGTGGTCCCAGAGCAGCGGTAGGTGCATCTACAGCATGGCCCAGCCCTGATCTTTGTAGGATGCCCATCCCTAGAAAGGAGAACACTAATGCTGAAATTCTTCCATTTGTAAACGTCCTGCCTGCTGCCGGAGCCTTTAAAATCCTTGTGTGACCTTCTCCACTCATAATTAAGAGCTTTTCTTCTGAGGTCCTCCGAAATCTCATCTGATTGGTCAATATTGCGCTTAAACAGAATTCTGTTGTGAACAGCAGGTAACCAGAATTGTGTGTTTTCCTTTATACAGAAGGGCAGGTCAAACCCACATTCGAAATGATTGGAACGCCTGGCTCCAATTACCCTCTTTTGCAGAGGTCACCACCATAGAGGTTCACACACTCTTTTCATTAATGATCTTGATTGTTTGAACGGTTTGTTCAATTAAACTATGGCAGTGCAAAATGTTCTTTATTAAATAAGACTGCCTTCATTTATTATAATGACCACATTTTAGGAAACTTTCGTGCAGAAATACAGATTCCCAAACTTTTTCTCACAACTGTGTCTGTTTGTCAGCAGGGAGTTTTGTGTAGTGCTTTTGTAGTTGACATTTGAAGTGCTCTTTAAATGTTTTTTTGGGGGGGAAGGAAATCTGTAACTTCCTTTCTGTTTTATTTGATATTAACACATAGCCGATCCCCACTTGGTGTTTGCCTGTTACAGTAGTTATAGTCCATTTCATTAGTGTTACAACTTAGCTTGTTTATCAGGAGCAACCAGTCAGCATGAATCTCAGTTATCTCCCAACACTCCTGACCCCAGTGGAACAGAAATGTTTTATCTGATTACCTGACAGAAATAAAAGTCAGCAACCCCCCCCCCCCCCCCAACTGTCAGTGTGCTTGATCCACTAGTTTATTTGGCAAGACTATTTTTAAGTGATGTTCCTGCTGTAAAAAAGGTCTGACATGAAACTACTTATTTCACCCTGTCATCTCTGATACTCCTGGTTCTCACCATTCAGATATCAGTGATCCTACATTTTTTCTGGAATGATCTGGCCGATGTGTCAGATCAAATGAATTTTCTTTTTTTTTATCTTTGGTTTTTGACCATGCTCCTACGACCGCTGGATCATAATACAAAGATTGTAGATCATAAATTATGAGAGAGTCAGTTAAAAGATTGAATTTTATTGTGTATTTTAGGTTTTTGGTTTTTTTTTAGGCAACAACCAGAGCATAAAAATTGTTTTTTAGACTTTGTCGAATGCCAAAAGGCATTTTTACCTGAGCAGATAAAACGTGTAAAAGGATGAATCAAGCTGCTTTTCATGTATTTCATAAACATTTTTATTGAATTGATGGGGAAATACGGAAAAACTCAAAGCCAGCAGCGGTTAGTATGCAGTTTGCCGTAATATTTTCATGAAATTATGAAATTATTTTTTTTTTCTTAGGATTAATTTCATACTGAATTGGAGTTTTTACAGATTACTCCCCACCCCTGTAATTCCTGTCAAATCTTCTCCTGAGATGCACACCCTGATTGCAAGATCCTGAAGGGTTTGTGGCCCCATGGTGTCATTTGGAAGTCGATGTAGCTGAGCCCCTGTGAGCACATAGCTGAGCCCCTGTGAGCACATAGCTGAGAAAGCATGTTACGTTTACATTGTTTACATTGTTGCATTGTTACATGGTGTTTGACAATGATGAAAATTTGTTACATTTTGTTGTGTTATTGCATAATACACTGTTGCACATACATTAAAAATACTCCTTTGTTATTCCCTGGACACACATTTCAAATTTCCATATGGTTAGTTTTAATTATTGTTTATCGCCAGCTTAGTCACCAAGACAACAGATGAATGCAGAGAGTAGGGTCACAGTTAAAGGAGAAATGACTATGAAAGAAAGGAGGTTAATGCAGAAAAGCCTCCATCGCTATTTAGTCACATCCCCTCTGGTATAAATGAAACACAAACACGACATTCCAGTCACATTGAGGTCAGCATGAGAAATCAGCTGACTCAAGGTGTCTCTGACTTTTCTGCAGTGTAATATGTAGGGTGCAGGATTTCCCGTGTGATTTACTACAGTATGTAAAGCAATCTAACTGGTTTAATGAAGGCGTCACATACAGCCCAAGGGACTGAAGTGGCGCGACAGGATCAAACAGCTATATCTGATGACCAGGGAGGAGTTGATTGGCATCGCAAGGATGATGACTGGGGCTCCCCGCGGCTTGTCTGGGAATGAAGAGAGGGTCCTGGGGGGGAGGGGGGGTGCAAAGACCAAAGACGCAGACCTGAGCTGTCAGGCAGCCATGTGTCCACTCCATTGACTAGAGTAACGATTAACAGTCTATATTGCTTATTTACACATTCGGGCAAAAATAATAGGCAGCTTTGGCAGTTAAGGGCACAATCTTCTTACCTGAAACTCTTACCTGGTATAGTTCGTAAGAAGAGCCTTGATATATGACTTTGTGCTAGTAAGTTAAACTAAATTTCTCCAATACAGCATCCAGCATATAGGTCGAAATGTAAGCTGCATTTGGATAAAGACCAACGTAATAATACTAAACAAGCACCTCTGGTGCCTGAACCCATGAAAATATACTACAAAAAGCCATGTCAGAGTCTTCAAATGTCCTTCTGGCTGGCCAGTCTATAGCTAGAGGCTGTGCAAAGTTGGATCCAACCTTTGATTGCAAGCGATCTCTTCGTTCGGCTCCCTGTCGTAGTCCTGGGGCCCAGGCTGTTTGCAGGGGTCCCTGAGGCCCCGAGAGGCCCTCCTCCTGGTCACCCAGTAGCCGAGGAGGACAACAACCAATACCCCCAGCAGCACACAGCCTGCCAAAGCACCCCAAACTGCATGCAAGCTGGAGCTGGCATGGGGGGCAGTGACCTCGCCCACATACAGCAGGCGATGTGTTTGGCTCGCGATGCAGATCGCGAAACCGCTGTCTGGCAGGTCATCGAGATCATAGCTGAACGGGTAGTCGCCATCATCCAAGACTGCACAAAAATACTCACCCTGGTCCCCAACAGACAGATTGGAGAGGGAAAGCGAAAAATCGAGTTGGGACATGGTCACCCTGCCTCTCAGTTCCTCAGGGACCTGTGGATTCTTTGTGTCCAGAAGCAGGTCATCCATCTCTGGGCCTCTTCTACGGTACCACTGAACTCTATATAGCTCCACCAGGCCAGGATTGCAGATCAGAACAGCCTTGTCCCCATGCATGAAGGAGGTAGTGATGGGCTCTATCGCAGGGCAAACAGTCAAGGAGTATTCCTTGAGTGGCAAGGGAGAGAAGCATTTATACTGCCCAGAATGTTCTTCTGAGAGCAAGGGGATGACAAAAGCATAGCTGTCCTTATCAAATTTGTATGCCTTCTGTATGCTGTCGGGGTCGTCCCTCTCAGGCATTTTGCTGGTCGCAGTCCCTGGCTCCCAGTCAATAATTCCTAATGGAGTGTCCCAGAAGAGCAGCTCTGGAATTGTGTATTCAGAGGAACATGAGAACATGACTTCCTCCCCAGTCAGGCGGAGCACTGTTTTAACATCAGGTTCATTGATCAGTGGTAGCTCCATTGATTGGTAGCTGAGGCAGTTCTGTCCCTCCAGCAGCATACAATAGAAATTCTTGCTAAACTTCAGTGCAGTGCTGGAAATATGTAGAGAGGAGCCATTGTTACACACCTGTAAATGGCCTTTTAAGTCATCTTGAAGAGGTTCCATGGATTGACTCGTGTCCAAGAATAGAGTCCTTGTAAATTCGGGGTATGTTTCACGATACCAGCGGATAGTTCTTCCCTGAACGTTCGAGGTGTGATTGCAAAATAGCTGGGCATTGCCTCCAGGCAGTAGTTGGATGTCCAGAGGATCCATCTCACGGAGACAAACCACCAGGTTATATTTCCTCTGTCTGCCGAGCTCCTCATCCTGCCAGCATTCCCGTATGTAAATTCCGGAGTCAGGCAGTCTGAGGGAGCGGAGCTCCAGGCCAAGGAGTCCTGCAATGTCCGTGGTGAAGCTGACTCTGTCGGTGATGTTAGCGGGCAGCAGGGCCGAATGTCTGCGCGGCTCAGAGGAGTTAGCCAGCAGCAGGTCCCCATCCGAGCTGGATCTGTAAACCACAATGTAGTCGGCCCCGAAGCAGAAGCCCATTTCTATGGACCTACCCACGGCTCGGAATGTTGGTTCTGGCTCCTCGGTCGTCTGAACTCCAGTGAGCAGGACAACCAAGAGAAGTCCCGCCTGGTTGACAGTGTTCATGCTGTTTTCTAGTCTCGGTCCTCGGGTGTGTGACACGTGCTGGAACTGTTTCTCTCCAGTGTCACTCACTGCCACTTATGTGCTGCAAACTCCACCCATGTTATGTTTCTCTCTCTCTTGGTATCATTCCTCCTGCCCGCATCTTTTATTCCATGCATTGTGTGTGTGTGTGTGTGTGTGTGGATTCAGTTTATATTACCTTGTGGGGAGCAAATTTCCCCCACAATGTAATAAAAACCATTTTTTTTTGTTGTTGTTGTGGAGACCATTTTTCAGGTCCCCACAAAGATCTGTGAATGCAATCGAATAAGTAAAAAAATCCAAAAGTCTTGTATTTTGTTTGGTTACTTACGGCTAAGGTTAGGGCTGGGTAGGGGTTAAGGTCGTCATGTCGCGATAACAGTTTTCCCCAAAGAAATGAAAGGAGAGTCCCCACAAAGATATAATTACAAACCCGTGTGTGTGTGTGTTTGCGTGAGCGCATTTGTACACGTGTTCACTTGAAAAGCAGTAGCGTGCTTATGTGCGTGCGTTTGTGCATGCATGCGTTTCAGGGTGGGGTGCCATTGCGTGTTAAGTCAACTGATATTTGTCAAAGTGATATTTCGTTATCTGGGTGTATTTCAGTGCTCGTGTAGGAGGCGTCTAACCTCATATGAGGCAGGAATCATTTCATCTATGCTTATATTTTACACATGAGGCTTGAAAGCCTGCAGAGAACTTTGCAGAAAGGCTCTTTCCCCGGTAACGTTTGGTCCTGCGTCTAGATTCCGGCACAGCATATCATCATAACGCTGGCTGGTGCTTTTCTAGGTGAAAGCACACACGAGAAATAAAACACTGTAAGTGAGATTAGAGATACAGATCAGCATCTTTCACAATCCAAAGCTGTTTTTTAAGGTAATATGAGTTGACTTCTAAATAAATATGTATTATGGGATTCTGAAGCTTTCCTGCATTGTTTCTCAGAGAAGTGTAGAGTAACACTGTAACATATTTTCCTGATTTCGAATTGTGCATAAAACTGTAAAGAACAAAATCCAAGCATTTTAAATGAACTGGTTGCTATGTTATAGACATAATAGATGTTTACTGATACAAAATGACAATCATTCTTGCAGAAAAGGGCTAATTCATCTATTTCTGATTCACCTGTATCTTTTAAGGGATATTTGGATATTTTTTAGGTATGACACTAAAATATTATATACATTTATCTGTAGAATTAGAATTAGTTAAAATACACTAAACTTCAGGAAGCTGATCCTGACTACAGTTAGTACACATCTCACCTCCGGGATGAATATCTGAATGCACTAATTTATTTTGCAAATTATTTCAGAGTGATTTCTCTGTTTTTATGGAGGTGTAAATTACAGGTGTTTCTCTGCAAGCAGGCTGAGACCAGAACTTGAGTAAGAGAATTTTCAGAATCAGCCGCCAGGACTGTAATTAAATCCAGACTGTCCAAATATGTTCTCCGCCGAAGATTTGATTGCCCACCCTAACGCTGTTTATGGCGTTCAGCTGGTTGAGAATGGAGTCTTGGCAGTGTGGTCTAATTACAAGGAATCATTTATGGAGTGCTCTGTAAATCATAGCTTAATGGGGGCTGCTGTGAGTGAGGGGATGAGGCAGTGTCTAGGTCCCCTACGACGGAGCCACGCACCCCCGCAAAAAACATGCGTGACTGCAGATGCTGTGAGTGGTAACTGGAGGCGTGAAGCCTGAAGAGTTTCCAAGTCGACCGTAGAATAAACACTGCGGAGCGTGTGCACACGCTCACACACGCACCTGTTCGGCAACGGCACGCCATGCAGGACTGCCAGGTAAACCCACTTTAATGAACGCTGTCAGTCGCCTGTCACTTAAATCCCTATGATGCAAAAGTAATGTCTTCACTAGACTTATTTAGCTTAGTTCAGGGAGAAACTCATAAATCAAATAAGGATGAACTGGAAATGAATCACTAATAAGACCTGGGCGGGAACCAGTGAAGATCACACGGGGGGGGGGGGGAGGCTTAACCTGGGGTTCATCAGGAAAAAATATTGCACTGTACTGTATACAGTAAGCGGGCAAGAATATGAAAAGACTCTTTGAATAAAAGTGTCAGCCGAGCAATAAAATAATAATAATGTCATGGCTGGCCCGGGAAGGTATTATTTTTTTATTGCCTGAACAGTAGGGGGTTGGTGTTGGGTTCCTTCACTGCAAACACCTGCTTCTCATCCCTTATTCAGCAGTGGCCCGGTCCCTAGGTGTCTGTGCTTCTGATAACTAATAATGCTGGTCGTTGGTTGTACTCGTCTGTCACCGTTATGAATATTTCACAAAGTCCTCATTAGTACATTCTCACCTGGTTTGCTTTTTTTTTTGTTGTAGCTTTCTTCTGAAGTCACTGTGTGCTGAAGAAAGTTTCAGATAACGGTACTGTTTTTTTTATTTTATATACAGATTGCAGGTTACGTCGGGTGACAGCAGGATTGGGGTTTATTGCTGAAAATACCCTGTCTTACATGTGACTGTTTTAATTGCCTGCTTTCGGCCTTCCTAATATCTGTGCCACATCTAAGACATGTAAAATGTAAACTAGTTGCTTTTATAAAACAGCACTGTGGCGCATGTCTTTGATCCAGCTGGGTCCCTGTATTTGGACCACTGATCACAGAGCTTAATTGGAACTTAATGAAACTTAGTCAGTCCAGTAGATCCATACATTGTCCAGCCAATTACCAAGTTCAGGGCTGCAGTGAGCCTGGAGTCTGTCCCATGCAGCATAGTGCACGGAACACACAGAATGGGCCAGTTCATCACCCACAGACTTACACACTGCAGGCCAGTGGTTATCAAATTATTGTGCGTGGGGTATGTGGCGCATGGAGATATCAGTGCATATATGCATCAGTGATAGAATGAAAAGCGATACTTTTATCTATCCCAGTGGGGAAATTCTTTCTTCATTTTCTTCATCTCCCCCCAGTCTCTAGCTTTTACCACTGCTGCCCCCATCCCCCGCCTACCTCCAGTGGGACGGCCCCCCATGGACAGCCTAATGTTTTCTGAGGTGGTATGTTGTGCAAAAGATTTGAGAACCCACACTGTAGGCAACCTAATCACATTTTTTTTTGCACTGTAGAAGGAAACCAGAGTACATGGGGAAAAACATGCAACATGGAGACAACATACAAACTGCATATGCATGGAAGCAGAATTCATAGACATCATAATAAACTATCCATTGAGCCATGCTGATGCAGTAAATTGTATTATCTATCCCCCTGCTTGTTCTATTACTTGGCACCTTCCAGTGTGACTGCGAATGGGCTGGTGTATCCGAGCTGGAAAAGTTACCTTGATACAAAGTTTTCCCCTCCGGCACTTTCTGTATCCGTATCCTGGCAGCCATCCCTCTTTCATGACGACCTTCACTTTCTATTCAGTGAGCTCCCTCCACCCCAGCCCTTTCCATTTCATCTTTTCTGGAGGTGGAAAACAAGGGACTTGGGCCCAAATGTGCCCATCGCGGGATTGTACGTGTCCTGGTGGCCTGCACGATTTTTCAGGTCACCCTGCCCATGCTCTGGGGGCTGAGAGGGCCTCGTCTGTTCAGGTCACCCTGCCCATGCCCTGGGGGCTGAGAGGGCCTAGTCTGTTTGACTTGCCGTACCATGATCCCATCTGCGCACACCCTTCAACCAGCATCTCAATAAAGAGCAATTAATCCGACAAAATGAAAAGAGACAAACACTGTTATTACTGGACTGCGGCTAAGTAATGCTGGGCTGGGAAGCCAGAAAGCCTTTTCGACTCTTATAATTCAAGCGATTCTTTAGCTATCATTAACTAAATGGAACTTTTTAATTTTTCAGCTGTAATAAGCATAGTTAGCTATGTAATGGTGTTGCTAAGCTAGTATGATTCTTTTTTTCATTTAAAAACTATATTAGGAGTCAATAGCCATATTTAATCCAGCAAGAAGATAATTTTTGTACATCGATTTATCCTCCAAAGCCATTTATCCAGTGAAGGGATCCAGTGGGCCAGGAGCATATCCCACGAAAGCAGAGGGCAGGGCTGCACTCCGGGTACAGAGCCAGCCGATTACACTGCAGACACACACTCACAGCTACATGTTATTGGAACGCAAGAGGAAAGTGAAGCCAGGAGTTAGAATCAATTCCAAAGCCTAAATGTGTGAGGCAACAGTACTAGTGCTATCCAGAGATCTGCGGGTTCTGGCATGAGATGTGAAATGCAAACCAAAATACTGAAATCCTGAAGTGACACAGACCTAACCTCCTTACTGTCCTTTGTGTTTTTGTTTTTGAGAAGCTTACTGAGTGTCACGTCTCCAGATGATGGAGTGGGGAAGCAGGCACAGGAGTCCAGGAAGTCGGGCGAATACGGGGTTTATTCAGGTAAG
>JAODKE010000068.1:15870995-15882446 GCA_026779605.1 Mormyrus hasselquistii
AGGAACACGGAACAACAGGAGGGAATGACTTCAATGAGCAGACTGGGGAATCAGAAACTCACTTAAATACACTAGTAACAGCCGACAACACGGCGATTCCACAGGAGGTAAATGAGGGGGTCTTGCAATCCATATCAAATTTTTTTTGCTTCCAACATTGTGGGAACAGGTTGGGGAAGGTTCTTTTCTGTTACAGCATGACTGTGTCCCAGTGCACAAAGCAAGGGCCATAAAGACGTGGTTGGGTGAGTTTGATGTGGAAGAACTTGTTTGACCCCACAAATGCTCTTTTTGATAAACGGGCAAACATTCCAACAGACACACTCCAAAATCTTGTGGAAAACCTTCCCAGAAGAGTATCAGCTGTTATAGCCTCAAAGGGGGGGTCCAGCTCCATATTAATGCCTATGATGCCATAAAAGTTCCTGCAGGTGTAATGGCCAAGTGTCCCAATGCTTTTGTCCACATAGTGTATGTATAACCTCTCCCTCCCTGGACTTACTGCTTGTATAAACCCGGTGTTAAATATCACAGTATATGTTTTGTGGTTTGCTTGATGGACCTCGTGTGTATTGTAAATGATTATGAAGCGTATTTATATGTACTGATGGGTCTTAAACCTAATGACTTTTTCCCAGAGTAACTGCTAGCTGGGTGGGTTATTATTAGAGATGAGTAAGTAAATAAAAATCTCGCGAGAGGCTGTATTTGGACATGCGAGACATGCGACGCGAGACATGCGTTCCTCCTGGCTGCTGCTCCACTGCAGATCCTCTTTATACCTGTGGAGATTTTTTTTTGTTAGTTAATGCAACATCTTTGTCTCATGAGCTGTTAGTTTTATGGATGAGAGGATTCGCTCAGTGTTCTGTGTATCTGCTGGAAATCTCTGCTAAATAAAGGTAATGTATTCATGCAGACTCAAGCTGTCAAATTTTATTACTGACTGAGACTGATAACTCTACTGTAATTTTCTTAGTATGATCCGCCAAAGCCTTCCGTGGACCGTTGTGCGTCTTGCTGTGGATCCTACTTAAGAAGTGATTTCTCAGTAAGACTCGGGGCGCCTTACAGTATGTCAATAGTCCTAAAGAACCCAGTAGGTCCCAAATCACTGCTCACTTGCATGAGCACTGGTGTTTGATGCTGGCCAAGCAGGCAAGAATATGCAGGTTTTCATGAATCACAAAGAAATGCTGTGGGTTCATCATAAGCTGAAAAAGGCAGGGGTGGCTAATCTTATCCAGAAAGGCGAATTGTGAATGTGGGCTTTCCCTTCAACTCCGTAATTAGATTGATAATAGGGGACTGATTGGCTGAAAAGTTCTCATACCTGGGTTTGAATAGCTGACATAAAGGTGATCCCAAAAAACCTGTATACACACCAGCCCTTTGCGGATAAGATTGACCACCCCTGTAATAAGGGGATGAATCTGTACCTTCTTCACCTTAACCAGAGTGTGGCACACTTTCATTCTGCCCAGGTCACCCACAAGTCTGGAGGTGTCATGTTCTGATAGGTAGTTCATTACCTGAACAAACCATTCTGTTAACTCGCTGCCAATTTCCCAACCTCAGTATATGACCCATTTAAATAAAGGATGAAAAGGATTAATATATATATTTTTTTCCAGCTTTACTTTGTTTTATTTGCCCTCTGGCTTTTTAAAATTAACTAGATTCAATGTGATCAAAGCTGTATCTGACTTATACTCATAGCAGAAAGTGGAACTGGAACATGAAAGCTGAAAAAGGTTTTCTTTAGTCTGGAAAAAGAAAAGTTTTTCCGAAAAAGTATAATCGCAAAACTGCAATCATGGCCTACTTTTCTGCAGAGTATGTCTTTGTGCTTCCATATGTGGGGGTCTGGACTGATTCAGGCGTTCATTTCCATCCCCTTCGGCCATTATGGACGCTCACTCTCCATCGATAATAGTGCTGGCCTCCCTGAGGGCCATGTGTCACCGCACCTCGCTCACTGACATTTCTGTCGTGCCACCTCCTTATCCTCACATGTTGGCGGGGCCCTCTCTTGCCCGCGAGGAAGGGGCTATGCAATTTCCTCTGCTTACTGACGTCAATCATGGTGACGGCCTCCCCCCCCTCCCCCCCCCGCATGCGAGAACCCTCACAGCACGTGTAAAGGATGTGTTTTGTTGTTACGTGTTTGGATACGGGGTGGTCTATAGCTCAATGGGTTGCACTCTGTGCCCGTGATCAGAAGGTCGTCAGTTTGAATTCTGTGATCAGTAGAATAGTTGCATTACGCTCTTGAGCAATTCCCTTAAACTAAACATGGTGCCAGATAAATGGTGGTGCCAGGTAAATGAAATGTCTGATGCTTCACTCTGACCTGCATGTGTGACCTGCATGAGAGCGAGACGGAATATGCAAAAACTGTAAGTCGTTCTAGAATACTTGTGCAAATAAAGGATCATCCCTCTGCAGAGGGGCTTTCTCAGGTTATATCTGGGGGAGTGTCTTGCAAGTGAGAAGCCTGCACATCACCATGTGTAGAAGGTACACAGTTTGGACTGTGTGCCACAATTGTGTCAATGGCACCAGAATCCCGCCATCCATGCCAGTGACACATCTGGGCCCAGCCTGAACCCACCCACGTCTTGGCAGCCTAACAAAGATCGGGCTTCGATGTGAACTCTACACTGGCACAAACATGTGCCATGCCCTTGCAGAACAATCAGAGCATGTGCGGACACACCCCACTCCCTTTGGGGAGCAATCGGTCTTAAACAGGTTCTCATCTTATGTGTCTATCAGCCACATGGTGCTGTGTTCAGCCTGGTTATGTCGGAGAATAAGCCTAAGCCTAACCCTAACCCATTATCAGACCGCTTATCCCGCGGGGCCACGAGGGGCCTAGAGCTTATCCCCATCAGCACAGGGCACAACGCTGGTGCATGCCCTGGCCGGGATATCAGGGGGAGAATTATTGTTTGCAAATAAGTTTCTATACAGTTATGGAGAAAACTGTGATTATAACAAAGAAATGTGGAAAATTCAAATAAAAAGCACAAAAGTGCTCGCAAGCAGTTTGAAGACGAATGGATGACGGACACCAGTTTGTGGTAACGCTTGGCATTATGATCGATCCATTCTTCATAATCCCATAGCAAAGCAGAAACGTGACACCACCTACTTTCCCTGCGGCTTAATCAGCACAAGAGGCACAGAGAGCCTGAAGCCTTTCCCAGGAACAGGTCCACCTCAGGTTCACAAAGTCACATTATTAACAATGCGGAGGTATCGATTAGCCTACCTACTCACACAAACATGGAAGGAACATGCAATCACCACGCACATGACAGGCAGGAATCATACCTCTTACCCAGGGGGGGCGAGCGCAAGCCACAGGTGAAAATTATTTTCCCTTCAAATTACTAATGGCGATTAAGCATAAGAAAATTATTTAAAAAGACCTTCCAGACCTCCATGGGAGTAGCCTCTGTTTTGACAGCTGGTGCTAGTTTTAACTGGTTCACCATAGCGCTCCTAGACTGGTATTGTCAGTGTCACGGAGACAGGCGCAGTGTTACGCTACATTCTCAGCATTCCTGTCAGGGTTCTTTTTTCACATGGGCAACAAACAGGAGAATCCCACAGCTATTAGCTGCTTTTTCAGGCGAAGTCATGGAGAATATCATTAATTCATGCTAATGTAGTCTATACACACCCCAGTTTACTGACTGAAGTAGACTAGTAGTTCACTAAAATGGTGTGAGGATCTCACGTTCCTCAAAAAGACGCGTTTGAGTAATTTGAGCATTGCACAGGGGCGCCGCTAAGGGGGGGAAAGTTGGGACAATTCTAAGGGCCCACGCCCTTTAGGGGCCCCCAGAGATCTGTATGTTTTGAGCGGAATGGGTGTGGTGGGGGGGCCCAACCTCATATTTTGTCATAGGGCCCAAAATTGCTAGCGGCGCCCCTGGCATTGCAAATGTAATTTCACCGAAACTCGCTTTTTGTAAAACGACATTGAGTATTGTTTTCTTTTTAAAAGAGTTCATGTACATTTGCAGATGCATTGTTGCTTTATCCCTTAGGATCCTCTTACAGCTAACGTCTCTCACAGTGGCAGTACACTGTCCAGTTTGCATTTGTGCATCTTGAAGATGCCCGGGACTTGGATGCAGAGATGCAGGAAACCCAAGATAGATTAATTTCCTCCAGGGAGTATTTAAAATGGGATCGGAGAATCAATAAGTTTGCTTGTCATTGCTTTGCAAATGTCTCCAGGTAGATTTTCAGTATTAGAAAGAAGTTTAAAAAGTTGTGGAAGTTTCTTTCATGACAGAATTTTTAGAAAAGACTTTGAGTGAGAGTTTTTAAAAGTTTCGTCAGGGGAAGGGAAGTGCTTTTTAATTGGGCCACAGAAGAGCCGCTAATGCGTGAGCAGCTGCGAGTCGAGTCACGCAGACACATCTAATCGCATTTTTATTAGTGCCTAATGAAAAGTTCCCCGACTCAGCCGAGGCGTCGTGGGGGGGGGAGGGGGGTGGATAATGCTTTTATCAGTTTGACTCCAAGTTCCACGGTGACATTTGCCAACATATTATTAAGCTGTCACTTAAAAGCTTCACCGGCCCTGGGATGTGCTCTCAGGTGCAGAGAGCCCCCCTTTCCCAGTTATTACCGCCCCTCCTTAGAAGGACAGGTTTCTCACAGTGTGTCATTATGGGATACACAGTGTCTCTACTCTCCTTAGACTCCCTTCAATCGATTGGTAGTTCCAGCATGAATGTGTGAGTCTGACACTCTATGCTCTGTGTTACAATGTGCAGTGCATTTTGAGAGAGCACAGGAAATTCCTACCTGAATAAACATACAATATACTATAAACTGCTATGATGTATATACTCATCAAGTACAGTAACTGTGAAAAAGTCTAAGGAAATGATGCTTAAATGATCTTTATGTCAGTGTGAAACAATGATATTATATCTGTCAGCTTAGCCACTTCAAAATCCCTACAAAAGTAGGGTATTTGCAGCAACCATACAACACATCCATGTGTTTTTTGACTTGACCAGTACCCCACCTTGTATAGCTAATCAACACCTCATTGACTTGCTCGAGCTAATTAAATTAATGAATTAACTGAGCTGACTGTGAAATGTAACAAACACATGGAACGGCTGAGGTGCCCCTGAGGAGAGGTTTGGGAACTGAAGCCGCGTTCATCTAGCCGACCGACATGTTATCGGTATATTTTTGAAGAACAGAGGAAATTCATGCTAGTTTTGTTGTTACTCTTAATGTTCACATGTACCGTTACTCCGTAGATAAATTACTTTAAACATTTCCTTTGGCTTTTCCATGGCATCATACATGCTGGTTCTGGTTTCCCAGTGAATGAGAAAAATTGACAAACAGAGGCAGGGCAGACTCAACCCACCATTCAGCATGTGGATTCTTCCGGCATAAAACCAGCCCATGCATGCAGGGCCCCACCGGTCCATATAGAGAGTTGCCATCCTTTGGTCGTGTGGTTTTTCTCGACCCCCGGCCCAAAACACCATGCATCTACAGTGTAGGAAAAGCCTCACTGGAGAGCTCTACATTTACAAGCCCCCCACCCCGATGTGGGCTGCAGTGTCCCAGTCTGCCTTGTGCCCAGTTCCAGCCCTCTCAGCTGCCTCAAAAACTGAGAAAAGTGAGAGATGCTTTTGGATCCAGAAGCGAGACCGGCAAGTCCAGAAGTGGGAATCTATTGTACAAGAAGATCAGCTGTGATGGACATAGAGCTGAGAGGGTATGGCAATTAACTGTACTGATTCGAGCAGTTAACCACGTCAATAGCAATTAAAACCTAAAAATCAATGACAGCTACAGTTGATTGCTAGATCAAACACTGGCCTAAGACAGTCTACAACTTAACCGGTCTGCATATTTCATTTAGTAATGCAGTCTTAAGACAGTTTGTTTCTAATGACCTCATTATACTTTATTCCATGTATATATTGTGGCTCCCTCACTGTCCCCCCTGTTTGGATCTCACACTCGCAGCTCTGTTTAATTACACGTGCACCATAATCTGTCTTATTTCAGCTGCACCAGCTTCCCCTTGTACAGCTTACCAGCAATTTTGTTTCAGTTGAAGAGCAGAGAATCCTGTTTACTGCCACGATCATCCACTGCATACTTTTATCCTGAGGTGTGCCAAGAATATTGTGCTAATGATTAATCACTGAGGCGTGTTATTCTGTTCTGAGCCCGGTGCCCTAGGCTTGGCATTAAACAAAGATTATCCGTGATTGCCTGCGAAGCATCTCCAATCGTTCACTTACACGTTCCGACTAGCTGTTTGTCATACAGTCTGGATGTTGCTGTTAGAGCTGATTGTACTTTACAAGAAAAAGAAAAAAGTGGCTGATACTCTTGTGTTGGGCATTTCATCTGAAATGTCAGAGATAGGGGCTGGATTGAGGAAATGAGTAATCTGATGTGCGGATCAGCAGAACTGAAAAAAGGCATAGAGCTGAGGACTTGGCGTTTTGTGCATTAAAACTGAGCAAAGGAAAATTACCCAAAAATGTATAATTACATCCCCACACCATAAGTCTGCAGTTTCTGTTGTTATTCAATCACAGCTTTAGGATTATGCATTGAACCTCATCACATTTTACTTAAATAGCATTTTCAAATCGGAGGATTTATTTGTGTTTTGATGACGTAGCTCTGAGGGATTCTTTGGCCAGCTTTTGGGCAAAGCGGCTTACGGTTTTTAAACGTCTACTACACAATATAGTGCAGTAATTCAGGTTATTTTTCTCCTCTCTTTTCACTGAATCTAGACTGGCTAATTACCACTATTTCTCACACCCACAGACGACGGCTGGGGGCCAGCGATCGGCGGCCGGCTGGGCTTGGAGGGCACGGGGCTCGCAAAGAGATGCGACACACCGCATGCATGGTTCCACCGGCAGCATCGCATCACCCGGCTAACAACAGGTGTCGCTGTGGAGGGACGGAGGGGGGCCCTGAGAGAGGGAGGGGGCTGCAGTGGCCTAACCCAGCCAATGTAGCGCGAGCAGGTCTTCACCTTCGCTGGGCCTCTGTGCCACAGACGACTAATGTGCTGCAGCGGATCGTGAGGCCGCCTCCGACCGCCAAGTCACCGGGGAGACCCCCACCTTTCTGCTCTAATTGAACAGATGTTGTGGTTTCGCTGCTCTGCCGATCGACTGGTTTCCTCCCCGCCATTAGAGATGTCCTCCTTGCAGGGTGGACGGCCGGGCTTCACCAAACAAACGTGGAGGAAACCACAGGAATGCAGGACTGGGATGTTAATTTGATAAACTTGGGAAATAAACAGAATACAAAGAAATCTGAAAAAACACTAAGAGGTATTTATTAAAGCAGAATCTCTCTTCTCTTTCTGATATTTTTCCATTTATACTCCTTTATGGGATTTACTTTCCTTCTTTGCATCCTCTCTCTCAATATATTGCCATTAGTCTTGTGATTAGAGAACAAATGCACTCTGTCTCTCTCCAAGTAAAGAAAAGACCTTATAGGCGGAGCGATAACAAACAAAGGCTGATTCATCCGTGGCAGCCTAATGAGATTTGCTCTGACAGGGGCATGCTTTCTGAGAGCAAATTCTAGCCAAAATGCTCCTTGATCGGGGGGGGGGGGGAGTATCTGATGTGACATGTGACAGAGCCGACCAGGATTTCGGCCTTTTTGAAAATGGCCCCCATTTTTCATTTTCCCATTTTCCAGACACACTCAGCCAGTCGGCTGGTCATGTAATTCCTCAACTCTGCATGAGAGACGCCACAGTTCCAGTTAGTGCTCAGAATGAAGAGGGAGGCGCCTCCCGTCGGAGCGTCGATACCTCCCGCCTGTTAAGCAGGTAATTAGGAAACCCCCCCCTTGCCTTCTGATGGGATGGGGCCGCTGGGGACATGCTAGCTGTTTCAATGCCTCAGCTATATGTGACCATTTGTCAATTAGTGGGAGGTTCTCCGATAAAGAAACTCAGTGTTCAACTGCGGTCTGCAGTTAGCATAGCGGACACACTCCTCCAAGGTCCTCCAGAAGAGCTCATTATCGATCAGCGCTTATGTAGAGCTGTCACTTGTGGTCATCTGTAACATACGGTAAAGATTACATCATTCTCAACAGGGATGTGCTGAAGTTTGGGGAGGGGGGCTTTTCTCCCTCTTTTCTCCAAATGATTGAAATTGTCTCCCTTTTGAGGCCCCGAGTGTCTTTTTTCGATCATTGACGATCACACGCATTTCGCTGAAGGCTCCCCCAGTCATCACTGAGGTACTGAGGGGATCTAACCCCCGGTCAATCACCTGCCCAGTCAAGTCAAATATTGCCCCGGATTGATCCATACATACTTTATTTTTTTCTTTCATTGTAATGACCCATCAAATCGGGGCAACACAATCTTCTGTGACGGTGAACAGACCCACTAGACAATGGGATTGGAGATGGATTTTATGAGCAGCCTCAGGGTAATATTGGCAGGCAAACTGAACCAACAAAATTAACGGGATGAATTGTGAAGCCAGGAAAGCCAGAACACTACTACCGGTCACCGTCTCTAACATTATCACCCCCAAAACATCCGCACCCGGCCAGTGTCGCAAGCCCAAACAGTCTATGAAGAGATTCAGTTAAGAAAGATTTGTCCCCGACATTGCAGATCATCTGGTTAACAAGAGTTTTTCCAGTAATTGTAAAAAGCATAGCGTTTGGATTAAAAACCCTCTCTGAGGGAAAGTACAAGCAGAAAACAAAGAATCATGCTGACTCCATGAGAGCGTGGGGATCTGGGCTTGTGGGGAGGAAATGGAGCGTCGGAGGAGGTGCGGAGGTGGGAGCGCAGAGGCAGGGAGTCCTCGGGGAGGGGAGGCGTTCCTCCTTCTTCCATCTCCATCCCAGTTCCTGCTCGAAAACGGCCCTGTTGTCATGGTGAATTCCTGGCGATATGGAGACGCGCTCTTGAAGGTCAGGCTGGGTGGGATTGCATGGGAATATGAGAGGCTCTTCATGATGTCAGCAAGACGGAGCCTGGGATGAGCTAAAGCGGCTCCTGGCCTCTGCACAGTTGCTGTAGGATATTTCTGACATTAACCCTTTTTATGCAAACAGCCCTTTCAATTAAATCCCTATTCAAAACATTCTAGGCCCTTTGCAGGTGACCGGCCACCAGTATCAGGCACATGAGTGTTCATTAACATGTGTTTGCAGGCCCAGAACATCCCGATATATTACACCGCCGAGTCTCAAATTACGGACTTGTGAGAAAGGCTGTAAGTTCATTGGTTAAACAAAAAAAGGGAAACAACAGGGATCCCGCAGGTGTAAATGACCTACATGAGGCGAAGATGGAGATCGGCGCTGTCCCAGCGGGCAGGTTCAGGCAGCCAGGAGGAGGAACACGGCTGGGGGGGGCGTAGCTGGTAGGAGACATCTGTCACTTTAACCTGGAAAATCACGAGGCGGAAAGGTGCCCATTCGGGCGGCTCGGCCCAGAACACGAGTCCATTTGCCACCTTTTCTTGGAGTCGCACGCTTTCCCTCTAGCCGAGCTACTCCTCACTCCTTAGTCAGCAGGAGGTGATTCTCGTTAGTGCTTCATATTTGCATTAACGAGTCAATTAATCGCTCGTTATGGCACCATCATCACTTTCCGTCGAGGGACATTTCTGGTTCTGGGTGTCATAAATCCGGCGCGTCGACACTTCTCCTGACCCCGAGATCCGTACCGGAAGTGAAAAAGCACACGGAGTGGCGCTGAGAGCGCATGAAATGTACAACAATCCTGACAGACTGCAGCAGCTCATTTGGAATTTTTATCACCCGCCCTTTTTTTCCCCGTTACTCAGAACATTCTGGTCCTTCAGAATACTCGAAGTCAGAAAAGCTTGAGACTTCGGGTTACCTGCTGAGGTCATGGTGAGAACACAGCTGCCAGTGATGGTCTGAACTTCCAGGGGTCAACCATTTCCTTCAGGCTGCAGACAGAACTTGAAACCACAAAAAAAGGGGCTTTTCCTACGAGGAACCAGAGGAAAGAACCATGCAGTAATGGTGACGGCGAGGCGTAATGGACAGTGTTTCCTACCAGTGAAGACGAGGGAGTACAGCCACTGTCAGTGTGCTGTAACCTAACCTAGAGTGACAAGCATTTAAAACTGCCTCACTGCATCTCACACACCAGGCAACAGGTCATTGCTTCTATTGCGATTGCGATTCTATCTCCTGTGAGCAATAAATCTTAAGGCACTGGAGGTTAATAACTGGAAATAAAACACCCTCTTTTTTAAAATTTAAACACAGCACGAAGTGTTATTACCAAGTGTTACACACTGGTTTAATTGCACATAACTCAATATGAAAATACAGGACACATGCAATTAAAGTCTTAAATTTTCCCCCAGCAGAAAAAGCACTGTATAATATTAAGGTGGTAAATATTCCATCTTGGGGGTCTTAATGCTCTGCTGAAATCGATCACGTAACGTCGGCTCAACGGTTTGTCGCAGGTGGAGGGGCTGGGTCATGGTCACAGAGAGCTCTAACCCATCGAAGGATGCCTCGGGTTTTTGTCCCTCCAAACAATCTAGAAGTTGTCTGTGGGCACTTAGCATTCTCAGAAAGGCTTGTGGAAATGCTCTGGATGAAACAGAGAGCCCTGGGTGGGTTTGGTGACACGCGTTGGTGACACAGAGTGACTAGACGGGACCCACTGCGACACTGTGTGGAAAACTTCACAACCGTGCAAAATGCCTTGAATGGAACATCATACCCTGCTGGGACCAAAGGAGACACAGCAGACGCTGGAGAAACACAAAGGGACCATTGCAGGTTCGTCCTATGAACCGGCCGTCCTCCACTTCATTAACAAATTCACTTATCATTCGTACAACTGAAACCACTCCAGTGCTGTAATGTACACCCTGTCTTCTGTCGCCCAACCGGCAACCCTCCAGAACTGTCGACTCCATTCTTGTGAAGTCAGTGCTTATAAATAGGGTGCAATCCTCATTGTTGACTTTGTCCAATTATGGGTTTAGGGTAAAGCGGATAACTAGAGATGGATCGAGAGAAAACAGAGCCTGACAACATAACACATCAGCGATGACAGAAATGACTTCTGCTGACACACAGATGAGCTCACATGTTTGCCTCCATCTCTGCCGGTGTCATTTCTCTCCTAATTTACGGTTTGCTGGAAATCGGGAACCTTATAGTCAGTTTTTTTGAATACCTAATTCAGACAGTCATCTAACAGTATAAGTCAAATAATAATAACACATAACACACGCACTGCACATATGTGTACAAGCCTGTGTCACGATCTGTTTACATTCATAAGCCCTGCAGCTCACTTCAAAACAGTCACAGGCAGAGCCACTGATCTGGCACAAGCCACGATAAAGCAGATAGGAAGGCGTGACCCCCCCCCCC
>JAODKE010000068.1:15976468-15989823 GCA_026779605.1 Mormyrus hasselquistii
TCTGTCCCCAGGATGGTGTTTCCTGCTGAACTTTTCCCAGTCCACCTCCCTCCCAGCAGAACAATCCTCAGCTCTGAAAGATCTTGCATTTGCCCTGTGTCAAAAAACACATTTCATATCTTATTAGTTGGCCACATAATTTTGATGAGTATATCACTTTTCATAGGATAGTTGTGCATGCAGAACCTTTGCAGTTTAATGAATTGTAACAATATAAAAAATACAAAATTATACACTTTGTTATTAACATTTAGGCACAGACTCAAAGTTGGAAAGTGCATATATAATTTTTGAGTAAGTTGTCCACAAACGGCAGCAGTGCCCAGGTAGTTGGAGGTTAAGGGCCCTGTTCAAGGACCCACAGATGTGTTGATGCTGGGTTTCAACTGGTGACCTTGCGATTACAAGCCCAGGGGGTTAGTCCACTGAGCCACACGCTGCATACAGTTCTTGCTATTTCAGCATCGATTGTCGAAGTCCGTCTTTCCATCTATTTCCTTTAATCACTTACCCCTCCCCTATTCAAATCCTGCCCTTGATTCCAAATAAAACCCTTGTTTTCAAGTCTCCCAGGTAGTTAACTTAATAATGTCTGGCTCTAATTGGCCAGAGGCTTCACAACTGGCTCTCAGGTAAAGGAAAGCTGGAAAAACAGGACCGTGATTTGAATATCCCTGGCTTTTCCTGTTCAGGATTAAAAATTAAAAAAGCTCTTTCGTTAATTGTACCAACAAAAACCCTTCAAACCTATTCAATATTCTATTATCCATCTCTCTCTCTCTCTCTCTCTCACACACACACACACACACACACTCACACACAGATTACATATTCATATGATTTTTATAGGCGAAACCCTAATACCTGCTTTGAGAAACTAACCTTCACAGTAAGTATGAAAAAAACAAAACACAAGACTTTTGGGTATTGGAGCTTTTCGATTGCATTCACAAATTTGTTATTCAACCATGGATTATATTGTGGCTAAATAAAATTAAATGCTTAATCACATTGTCAGGGCATTTTGGCCCGATAATGTGGTAAAAACCACCCCCCAACACACACATACAACACGCAACAAAGGTGCTCACATATTTTAATACAGCAACATCAGACTTCATTTATAATTACTCCAATCAAAGTGCAAAGGGTAAAATAAATAGATCAATGAGAACAAATCTAAATGAAATAGTCATGTCCAGTAAAGTTTTGTTTAAGCAATTAGTGACTATGGGGGACACACCACTTGATTTTCAGATTATGTATCTCTATATGCCTTTATTAATAATAGCACTGTGTCTTCTTACCCCAGTGACTGTGAGCGAGAGACAGATCATTTCTGCATCTTTGTGGTCTTTCCAGCTAATTTCGTTGTCCAGGCAACTGTACAATGACAATAAAACGTCTAAAGTCTATAATAAAAATAAAATGCACATGAAAACAATTAAAATACGCCGTAATCTGCAAAATCAAGCAGTGTGCAACAGGTGCTATCAGAATTAGGGCTATACGATATGAGCAAAATCTCATATCCTGAAATATATCAAGGCTGCATATGAATTTTACCTACAGATCAGCTGTAGAAGGAATTGGACAACAATCTTCAAATAAAAAGGAGCGCGGTCACAAATGTGATGTGATCCATAAATAGAATGGAAGTGATCCACAAGTGTGCAAAACCCTTTTCACATGTAGAAGTCGCTCTGTGTCACAACCGATAGCGCCCGGAGCGCAGACAAAGTTGCAGGATCCAGGGGTTGGAGCAAACACGGGGTTTAATAGTAGCAGCAAACAGAAGGAGCAGGCAAAGCACAGGCTGACAATAAAATGACCGGACTGGGGAAACAAACTGAAACGCAAACTAAATACAGAGGACTAATGACAACAGTCAGGAACAGCTGGGGATGACGGGGATTCCACACAAGGTTGATGAGGGGGTGCGGCACACGGGAGGAGCGGATGAGCGAGGCATGACAGATAATATATATGTGTACTGTTACGTGCGCATATTTTTGTAGATGTGATTTTACACAAAAATACACATTTGTGGATAGTGATGTATTTATGATTTTTTCAGCTCAGACTTTTTCAGATCAGCTGCGGTAGTTGGAGCCCCTGAAAGGTGGGAAAATATTTTTTGAATATCCAAGGATATTCGCTGGAGAGGTGCAGGACAACATATGGCGGCTTAGAAGAATATACAGTATACGCATGTAACAATACACATATATATTATCTGTCATGCCCCGCTTGTCCGATCCTCTCCCAGTTGTCCCCTCTCGGACAAGGGACATCTTGGAAATAATATCCTTGTTCAAGGATTCGCACCTCACTGGGGAGGTGCAGGACAACATACAGCGGCTTAGAAGAGGGGCAGCAGAGTCGATGATGCGGTGGGAAGCCCTGGACAGAGGACTGCCTTACAGCTTCTTGTCAGAGCTACCAGAAGTGCCCCAGACTTTGCCAAAAGCTGCATGAAGGAGAAAGTGGAAAAATTGAAGATTTTGAGGAAATGCTGGAGGTCCTCCTGGGATCCATCACAGTCTCCTCTGCCTCCCCTGCAGCGAGTCGGGAGGAACCCCTCCCGATTCTTAATCCGGCAGTGTTCATGTGTGTCGTCACCGCTGCCACTTCGCCCGAGCGGGCACCCGAAGCAGACGTCACCGCTGCTATGGTGCAAGCACCAGCTGCTAGCCCCTTCCTGGGGATGTGCCTGGCCTTGAAAGGGGCCAAATCTGTTGGGGATCTTATCCTGTGGGTCCCTAAGATCCCCAAACCACCAGCGCCCACTGCCAAGATGCACACCCTAGACCCACCCCCCGAGGTACCTGTGCCAGCGGTTCCTGCCCCACCCTCCAAGGTTCCTGTGCTGGCGGTTCCTGCTTGGCCCCCCCGGGGCTCCTGCTCTGCTCTCCGTGGTTCCTGTTCCTGCTCCAATAGGTGATCCTCTAGACCAGGGGTAGCCAATCTTATCTGCAAAGGGCCAGCGTGTATGCAGGTTTTTGGGATAACCTGCAGGTCAGCTGTTCAAACCCAGGTGTGATGTGAGGACTCTTCAGCCAATCAGTCCTCTAATTAGTAATCTAACTAACTTAGGAGTTACAGCGAAAACCCGCATATACACCGGCCCTTTGCGGATAAGATTGGCTACCCCTGCCCTAGACCCCGTCCCATGCCCCTGGCTCCCGTCCCAGAATAGGTCCCTGATCCCCCGGACCCTGCTCCCGTGCCCGCGGATCCCATGACCCCAATCCCTGTTCCTGAGAAGGTTCCGGACTACCAGACTACTGCTCCTTCCCCCTTGGTGGAGGAGGAAGTTGAATGGGATTTTCCTGATGGCCCCACGGGACTCCTCTGGTGGAGTGCCCCAGCCACCACCCCAGCATGGCAGATCCTGGTCAGGCCCCTGCCTCTTGGTCTCCTGGAGAGGAAGAGGACATCTGCACCGGGGTTGTGTCCCACCCTCCCTGTCCCTGTGCTTATCTGTGTTTCCTGTCGTGTGAATTGTCCTCCTTGTGTCAGGGTCAGCCCCTGTTATCTCACTCTGTGTCCCTTCCCCGTTTGACCAGCAAGCATTGCTGGTCTTCCCGTCCTTCATGTGAGTCTTTGTTTTCCCCTTGTGCTCTCATGGCTCAACACGTTGAGCAGCCAGTTGTCTTTGTACCCTTTTGTCCTGCTTCGAATCCCACCTCCTCTGTTTTTGTATTTTGCTCCCTAGTGATTCAGTCCAATTTCTCTAATTCTTATGTCTGATTTTGTAGTTGGTTTTACCTGTTGTAATTCCTTAGTGTTGGTTTCTATTTTCCTGTTTCTTTGGTTAGTTCTTAGTTTCCCTGTCTTGCTCCTTTTGAGTTTATTAGTTTCACCTGTGCCCTGTTTTCCTGGTCTCTGTTAATTAGTCTCACCTGTCCTGTGTTATTATCCAGTTTTGGTTTCTGTATTTAAGTCCCTGCTTCTGTTCTGGTCCCTAGTGGTTCGTTGTTTGATGGTGATGGTGATTTGTATTCAGATGGGGGGGGGGGTCCTGTCATAACCCGCTCATCTGATCCTCCCTTGTGCCACGCCCCTTCATCTACCCCATGTGGATTCTCCATGTTTACCAGCTGTCTCTTGTTGTAGTCATTAGTCCTATGTATTTAAGTCTGCATTATGTAGGTATGTTTTCCCTAGTCCAGTCATTAACATCATCGTGGTTGTTTTGCCTGTTCACCGATCCTGTTTGTCTTCCATTTTATTAAACCTCGCATTTTTTGTTTCACCTGCAATATTATACAGAAGTGTACTGGTTAGTTATTGAATTTTGCGATGCAGAAACATTGAAATTACTCAATTAAATGTAACTGAAATACAAAAATAATTTCAATTCTGTTCAAATCAATTCAATTCAATTGTATTTGTATAGCACATTTTCGCAACATTACATTGTCTCAAAATGCTTTATATTATCCCAGATCAAAGCCCCTAGTGAGCAAGCGATCCTGAGAAAACAGTGGCCAGGAAAAACCCCCTTTAAGGAAGAAACCTATGTGAATAACCAGACTCAAAACGGGAGCCCATCCTCCAAGGCAAAGGCAAAGGAAGTCAGTCAAAACAGCAATTCATCTGCTCAGTTCTTTACATTTCCATGTAAAACTTTTAGGATAGAAGCAGTGCTTGTGGTCAACTAACCAGCAAGCTAGTGCTGTTCTAATGAAAAATACCTAGCTTGGAGTAGGTACTAAAAAAGGGTTCCAGACCTGCCTCCTAGGAACTATAACTAGGCACCGTGAGGCACCAAAACACTGCAAAGCAGTACTGATTTCTGTGTGTTTGTCGACAAATATATTGATAACTGCTGTATGTTGTCGACCTGAACTGTTGTCCATTTCCTTTTTTTCTTCTTTCTTCTTCTTCTTCTGCTTCCCTACATTTCTGGACATCAAGAAAGAAAATACTGCTCCATTGTTTTATCGCTTTATTATCATTATTATTATTATTATTTTTATTATAATTAAAATTATGCATTTTTTTTGTTTTTCTGATTTGGGTTTGAAATGGAAAAGTCAAAGAATGAACGATACGTGGATTAATATGTAATGTCAGTTTCACCAGTCGGTTCTGCCTTTTACACAGGCTCAGTGTCTATAAAAAGACCTATGTTTAGCTGATGAAGTCTTCTATGTATCACGAACCACAAGATACCACTGCCTGAGCATGCCTTTTGAAATTAACTAGAATGCTACTAATGGGCTAGCAAGTCAATTGACACGTTTTGGAGCACAGCACTACTCTTTCATACAGTATAATGACAATCAGTTAGCAATATCTATATTTTTTCACTACATACTTTACCTTAAGGCAATTTGCACCCGGCACCAAAGCAGGTTCTATTTGCATCTAGCCAAAGACGGTGATAAACTAGATTTTAAAGTCTGTAAGCCTGATGATGGTACTGGTGAAGGTTCTTAAAATGACAGAAAATAAATAAAATAACATATTTATTCCCCAATAAATATTTTAAACACAAAAAATACAATCTACCAAAGTATTTTGTAACAAATTACATCTGATTTTTTTCCCATCTGTATTTCCAAATCAATGTGACAAGCAAAAACAATGGCCTACAGGTACTTGTCTCCGGTCATAATTAATTAATTAAATTAATTGAATTTAATTCACTCCTTGGTCCAGCACCTTAATAGACGCCAGAATACCTGATTATCTATAATCACCTGATTAGCGTATCTTTCAGATAGCTGTTGGCCCAGACTTTTGATTTAAACTGAGATGGTGATGGAGAAATCTTGGCACACACTTGCCCATTCATGATAGGACCGTGTCAGGATTGCACATATTGGTCCCCTAATAAAATCAGTCAGCGTGCTACTGGGCAAATGTATAAACAGTAACAATGGTGACCAACATAATTACAGTAATCTATGTTAAAAGTGATATTTAAAAATCAAATTTCAGCTCTCATGGTAATCTAAAAATCATTATCTCATGGAAGGAGGTTTGTAACTGAAACAGTCCCCCCCAACCCCTTTGTGAAGTGGTGGCTTTGAGCTACTTTTTGTTTATTTGTGTGCGTGTGTGTGTGTGTGTGTATGGTCCAAATACACCTTACCTTGTGGGGACCAAATGTGATGAATATACAATATTTGCCATTATGAGAACCAGTTTCCGCAATTCTAATAAAAACCCATGACTGCAATCAAAACTAAACTATGAACTAAAAATGCAAAAACTCTTGTATTTTGTTTGGTTACTTTTGGTTATGATTAGGGCTGGATAAGGGTTAAGGTTGTCATAATTAGCATTAGTATTTTACCCTTAGAAATAAATGATGAGCGATCCCAACAAAGATATGATTACAGGTCTCTGCGTGTGTGATATCCATAAACACATACAGTATTTCTGATAGTTTGATATAAACACCAATGTCATTCAATGATAATCCTATTATAAAATCATAATAAAACAATACCTGGGAAATCAATAACACTGCTCAGCAAAGATTTTGTCACAGAACAACTAATGGGTGTGTTTTATGTACTATTTATGCTAATTTCATAAAATGCACTCAGAATTTTGCTATCACCCATAGTTTTTGAGTCTTGTCATTTTTAGACTATATTGATAATATATCATTAAAATATATGGGTATATCAACATTTTAGGAAAAATGTTTTTATTTCTTTTTGTGAACATTTTTAAGACTTTATGGAAGGGTACAAGCTACTAAACATCTGTTTTTCCAGTTTACAAGCAATAACAGGTTTGCCTATGTTGAGGTACTTGAATTGAGCACAAAAAGTACTACTGTATAAGATTCACCTTTGATACCATGATGGTATTATAATCTGATGTGACTTGGATGAAACAATTACAGCATGAATTTACCATTTTTGGAAGAAGACATTTCTTTCTTGAATGTATTATGGAGTTTCCAAAATGAACCCTGTCCTGTTGGAAAATACTGGGAGTCATAAAGATGTGGAAAACCATATTTACACTGGATGTGAAGCTGCAGCATAAGCACATCAGCCACAAGCAAGTACTTCAGAGGGACAGCAGAGCTAAAGAAGCCTACAGGTTCTTCTATATCCACTGACTTTCAGCACAAGTTCTGCCAGAGTTACACCCTGGTCAGAGTATACACTGGATGATGTTAACTGGATGGGGAAAACAGTTGGAATACACCAGCTAAGGTTATAGGTAAATCCCCCAAGATCCCATGTGATCAGAACGGACACTGGACTGGTCAATCGTTGGAACAGGAGACATCTTCAGGTGGTGCCAGAGTCACCTTCTCCAGAGACACCAGAACAGCAGGATGGAGGTGTTCCAGGACAAACTGGAGAGACCAGCCCACCATCTCAGCCTGAGATTCAGCCAACTACATACACTCCACCTATGTCTACTGAGCTGCCTGGAACCCCTACGGCAGCAAGACGTACCTTGAAAGGTAGAGAGATTAAAACACCTCAGGTTCAAAGACGCCTAGAAGGGGAGAACAAATTTCAAGTGACCCTTATGCTCTGTAAAAGGAAAAAAACTAAAAAAAGAAATACTTCAAGAACAGCAACTATTTGAGGGCAGAATAATCCCCATGTTGCTTTGGATGGAGGGAAATCTACTCCGATATTCTCATTTAAAATTTTGCTAAATAATGTTAATCAAAACAAAAAAAACTGCATTCAACTGTTTGAAAATTCCTTCTTTGTGTTCAACAGTCTGCAGGAAATGTTAGCTGGGGAGGAGGTGATAAATCATTCTTTGTTTCCTCTGAAAAAAGGGAGATGTCTAGTTATCAACTTAATCTATCCGACCTTGATCGTACACCTCATGCGACATTACCCTCTAAATCACCTTTACCGTGCCTTGCAAGAAACTCCTGAGAAAACAGCCGTAGATAGTTAGCTCCCAGACTGCAGTTGTTCTGTGTTGTCGATCTGTTAATAAACAGCATCTTCAGCAACAATCCTCTCTCCTGTCATGACAATTATACCAGTTTCGGTACTGTGCGGATGCTCTGGTGATGCTGGAAAATGAGGACACACTTTCTGCTACCTCATCCCACTCCTGCTTCACCTCAAAAGGCTTAGGTGGAACGCTGGTGGTCCCGTAAATCATGTTCACGTTCATCTTCACCTCTAGCATGAGCACATCCGTTTCCTCAGACGAAAAGTGATCTGGCTCTCTGGGAATACATGCCACTGTAATTGCAGTCTGCCATTAGTACCGGTGAGGTGACATGCCATTTCAATTGGTTCATTGCATATTACTCCCAAAACACACCTCTGAATGATTAAGAGAATTAGGACAAGCTTTTAATCCCTTGCACTGGCACAAACGGCCACACATTTTAATTGTGCTTTGTGTTACATCATCAAAATAGAACCCAATGAGTTTCCTTCAGCTTTAGCACTACATACCGTATTATCAGGACGTATCTGTCGTGCTCCCATATGACCAGAAGAGGTCACTACTGGCCATCCCCTTCCGTTTGAATCTGCTCCCCAGTAGCTCCCCATTGATGTCAGTTATCCTCTCCCTTGTGCCCTTCCCTGTGCTAGTCTTCCCGTTTTGACCTCTCATGGTCCTGTTTCCCTGTGCCAGTCTGTTTAGTTTCAGTAAACTTTTAGTTTGCCTTACGCCAGCCCCTTGAGTTATTCCTTTTCTTTGTTGTGACACATATTTTCAAATAAAATAAAACATAATAAAACAATTTGCAAACAAAGCAAAAACCACGTGTAGGTCTATCCAGCTTATAGCGTTTTAATTATGGTGAGCTACTGCCAACTTGAAATCAAATACTTTCCTTTTGCTATAGGTCTTTAAAATAAATTGAATAAAAACTCTTTTAAAACAAACAAAAAACTAATCATAATCTCATGTCGGACTGTACCTGAGACTCATCATTGTCATTGTAATTCGGCCTGCTTTTAAAGGTTTGCTTGTTTGGCCATGTCTGATTCCTCTCGCTCTTTAATGTTTGCTGTTGTGGTGAATGCACCTTAACATAGTAAACGCAACAAACAACAGTTTTCTTCCACGTAAGCCTATAGCCTACACATTCATAAAAAAATGAAGATTCCTTTTTGGAAATGTTATTTTAGCCCATATTAATACAACTCAAATTGTCCTTAGAGGAAATTATTGTCACAGCACATTTTGACCGGAAGGATTTAAATTTGTCAAATTTCAACAGATTTTCCCAGTCAAAATCCGATAATGACCAGAAACTGAAACTTTGGGCATAACATTAGAAAATGCAGCACTCTGTTTTTATTGAATATAACCAATGGAACAAATGCATTTAAACAAATTGAAGTTGTGTGTGTAATGGTTAATTGCATACCCCTTACACGCTACAACTGCCTCTGGTCTGCGTCCAATTAACATCACCAGACTCTTGATGTGTTCCTTTGAGATGTTCTGCCAAGTTTCTTTCAGATATTACTTGTTTTGGCAGTATTATGTCTCAGGTTTCCTCTTCAACAAGTTAAATTCATGAACAATCAGATTTAAATTAGGAATGATGATTTTTCATTAATTGTACTGTGTGTATTTACATTATGTGTAAATTCAATCTGTACAGTTTGTCTTGCATGTATTGCACCATAGTACTGGAGAAACATTATTTCATTCCACTGTGTATTGTACATAAATGGATGACCATGCTATTCTCTTCACTGGAGTATGTTTTGGTTTCTTGTGACCACACCTTGACCTGTCCCCATAAGAAAAAATGTATTATGGCATTTGAGTCTATATTGATTTTTCAGGGACCCCAAAGCTATTTTTACTATATTTTTGTATTGAAACACTGTTTCTGTCACGAGACAGATCGGGAACAGGGACCCCGACTGCTGTGCAATTAAAGAACCAAATCACTCTCCAGGTAGGAACAGGGCAGAAATGTGTAGGATGACATCTCAAGACGAAGTAATGCAATGTCCAGTCTGGTTCTCCCGGTTTTATACTAATGGAATAAGAACTAAAACAAATGTCAATACTCTGGTGAGTTAGATCGGGCTAGGGGGTGTGGTCACTGCAAGTGATCGGGGCTTGTCCTTTTAAATGACTGTACTTTAAAATAAATATGTCAAGTCTATTCCAAAACAGTTCAAAATTACCCTTAAATAAAGCAGGCAGTCTGTACTTTAGCCTCAGATATTGATCTGAAAAACACATTTCACTACCAGATGTCCTTCAATGTTCTCAAAATAATGTAAAAGAAAAAATGAGTGCAATGTGGTTTCCCTACAAAAAATCTACTTTATTGGTAAATATCTACCTTGTTATGATTGTTTCATCACATACTGTACATTAAGCTCACTATCATTATCATATTTAGGTTGCGGTTCATACCTGAGAGAAGCCTGGAATGGAGAGATCGACGTGACTGTGAGGAATCCAAGGTAAGTCCAAAGGAGACGTCTGTAAGCAGGAACCAGCACTTAACTTGAATTCTGAAGTAAGAACCAAACGCTGAAATCAAAAAACACTAAAGGCAAAATTGGCAAAGAATGAAACAAGCAAAAAATAAGGAAGGGAGAACAAATACAAGGTTAAAGACTGATGAAACTAATGACAACCTGCAGGACAGGTTTGTTGTGCAGTTTCTTCGGGCGTGAAAACCTTCAGCTTTGGTTGCCGTCGGGAACTTGTCACTACATGCCGTGAGTACAGATATTTTTTATAGACTTTATCATTCATATAATACAGTGCAGAAAAATGCAAGTCATACCATCTGTGTTCAGGTGCACAGTGGCATGAAATAAAGTTCCCCCAGGACCATGGTGCAGCATACAAACAGCAAGTGGGAAGGAGAGGGATTCCACAATGCCTACAGTGTGAAGCAGGGGGGGGCACAGGGGTTTATACATGAAGTGCAATTTGTATGCAGACAATACATACATACAAATGAGGGGTGGAGTAAATGTGGTGTCTGTTGACTAGCAAAAAGCTGAAATAGAGTAACAAGTTAAAGTGAACAGTGCTGGGGGGGGGGGGGGGGGGGGGGGAGGTTATTATTCTGAGAAATGCGCAGAGGGTAAGATGGGCAGCAGATTATATGAGTCCAGGTGAGGTCATCTGCTAGGTGATTCTAACTCTCCCCACCATAGATCCCTTCATGCACAATGGGAAGTGGGCAACCAGGGCCTTCCTGAAATTTACAGTCTTTCCTTTGGTCTGTGTTAAGAGACCGACTGTTGTCAGTCTAGATTTTTACTCAACACTGTTGTCATCAGCATACTTGATAATGGTGTTTGAGCTAGACTGCGCAGTACAGCAAAGGCCAATTCACACTGCACTCTCTCTAATGTACTTTCAGGCTGTGGATGGTTGCCCGCATGGCAGTTTGTATTCATGCTACACTGAGCTTCTGATTTGGATGGTAGCAGTCGGTACAGTACAAGCATAAAGCCGTGATATTCCACCAGACCAGGACAGGACAGATGTATAGCAACAAATACAAAACAAGCATGCAGTGTTGTGAAACGTGTAAAACTTTATGAACAGTTATCAAGTTCTAAAATTAGTGTAAGGTTGTGCTTTTTCACGGTAATATGATATACTGCAGTATTTTGAAATCCTTACAACAAAATTAGCCAGCCCCCAACTCAGTATATTTTGTCACCAAGACTTCAAGATGCCGGAATAGAGCTGCTTCTTAAAAAGCAATAATAGATATGCGGATACCTCCAATCCTCCTCATACAGCTGCTCACCACAACTAGCACTACAACAACGACAATTCTTCCTCTACTCTTTTGTCATTGACCACTGATCTGTGAAAGTCGGCTCTGCCATCTACTGGAAATACCTAATCAATTATCTTTCTCAGGCAGGAGAACAGCCACAGGCTGGAGAGATTCCTATACCCTCAGCAACAAATAAATTAGGTACCTAGATGGATTGGTGCAAATGAAATGAATCTGCACGTGTCTGGTGAAAGGTCATGTGACTGTATCGCAGTGATTGTAATATCAGAACAAACAGACACACTGCTGGTAAAGTAGAAAACACACAATCTCCAGTTGCTGCACCTGTAAAGAGGAGGGAAGGGAAAAAGCAAATGATCAACAGCATCTGAAAGAAGTGCAGAAATTGATAAATTCATAAACACAAAAATAAAGAATAAAGAAAGTAACAGCTATACAAACATACAAAAGTGTTGCGTGTGCTTGGAGGGGTGCGTGCAAGTGTATGAACATGTACATGCGTGCTCAGTTGTGTAGGCGAGATGTGCGTGCGTTGTGTGCGTGTGTTTTCACCATGGAACGTACTAAATAGCGAGGGTGAGAGGCCACAACCACACCCCAGAAGAGCCAGAGGCCAGCGGAGACAGATCCAGGAGACCCAGGACGTCTGCAGCCCCCCCAAGAGCACGGAAGAGCCAAGGCCCTCCGTTCCCATGACATCCGCGCCCCCACCCCAGCCAGGGGAGGAGGGAGGTCCCAGATGCAGCCCCTGCAGCCAAAAGGGCGTGAGCCCCAGAGAACCAGAGGCGACAGGCAGCTGACCCCGCCGACATGTTTGATTGGGGAAAGATCAAGGGACCTGGCTGGACACGGGTTGGACCTCAGCATGACGCAGGCAGTCCATAGTCGCACATGCCATGTGTGGACAGGCATTGTTTTGATGAATGACTGTACCAGGGTGCTGTCTCAGGAGGGGTAAGACATGCAGAGGCAGGATGTCGCATAGGGTCAGGGTCCCCCGAATCACTACCAGAGATGACCTGAAGTCATACCCTCTGGCTCCCCACACCCTGAACTGTAATGCCAGGAGTATCGCTGGTGTGTCTCTCCACAACATGGTCCTCATGGTCCTCTTCCCTTAGCGACGCACATACGGCATACGCACACATGACGGTCATCCGTGGTAATGAAGAACCTTGCAAATCAGATAATTTATATACCTATTGCTGGTCTGTACATGTACCAAATTATATCCAAATCGTACTGTTACTTCTAGGTGCTTCTTTTTTGTCACTGAGTATAGTTTGTATAACATACATTTATTAACGAAAGTGGCTCGGAAAATGACAAAAGGCAATTCTCAGATATTTTGGAACATTTTAAATTGATGTGACTCAATAAGTGGAAAGAAAATTCAAATGGAAAAATACTACTACTACTACTAATAATAATAATAGTTACTATAACAATAATAATAATAATTATTATTATTATTAGTTCCATTGCTTGTTCATTGAGCCAGTTCTCTCCTGTCATGCGAGATGCTGGGATTCATTTTTCTTGTAAATCACTTTGGTTAAAGGCATCAGCCAGTTGAGGGGGGGGGGGGGGGGGGGGGGGGTTTTGGGGGGAAGGAAAGGGGTTTTTTGGGGGATAAAGCAAA
>JAODKE010000068.1:16045807-16063307 GCA_026779605.1 Mormyrus hasselquistii
GATGGGATATGAATGAGATGGGATATGAAAGAGATGGGATATGAAAGAGATGGGATATGAAAGAGATGGGATATGAATGAGATGGGATACACTGCTAGTGAGACATATCCAGTGTCCAAACGTGTGAAGTTGACAGGCTGCAAAATATGCTACTACTGATTCAGAAGGGTGAATACTGATGAAATCTCATAATATTTTATCTTATAATCTTATATTTTTATATTACAGAATAGTAAGTTTGCTCAAAAACTCACAATTTGTTTACCATTTCACCGCAAAATCCGGAAAGAAAAATCCTTTAAAGACACTGATTTAATCTTTGATGACCCTACACATTTTAATTCATATACTGTGTTATTCTGCAAACCGTGTAATTTGCGGTACCTTTTTTATCCTATGCAGTGGCTACATAATTTTGCACTAATAACTTTTACAAGTACATTGCACAATTTAACTGCAGCAATCAATATGCAAACTTGTGTTCGACTATGTCGAATTTGGATTTGGCAGTCGGTTAGTTATGATATAATCTAAGCCTAATCTAAAACACGTCATCCTAAATAAAGCCTGTCAGACAGCAAAAAATAACCCTAAATTCAATCTGCCACCACTAACCACTGCATGGCTGTTCTTTACAGTATCTCATCCGCGACTGTTTAACAGTTAGCCAGCCGGCTAACCACCCAAAAACAGTGCACATAACACCACCTCAGTCGTCGCTTATCAGACTTCGCTATTGACCGTGTTACTTAACTTTCTGAAGTAAAATCTTTATGACTAAGAATTAACAAGAAATGCTGTGTAGACACATGCAAACCCAGCGCTATCCACTCCCGTGTTCGGCTTTGCTAACCTGCCCCGGCTGCAAAGGTGCACCACGCTACGGAAAGCAATACACACCTGCGCCGTCTTTCTCCGGGACACTTTCCGCTTCCATCACTCTGGGTTTACTCACCAAACATGGACAAAACGGGCCGAGCACCGCGAAAGAACGGACCAGCCGTACCACAGCATACACCGACCAAAATAGAAACTAAGTGGCAGAAAGAAGCTGCTGGCCGCGGGGGCGCGCAGGAACGCGACGAGGATGCGCGACGACGTCGGCCGCCATGCCGCCACGTGATCGCGTTCGCTGACACATGCGACGCTCCCCAATACTACCAGGAAAGTGCGCCGGTAGGGTGTCCGGTTCATATCTGCAGTCCTATTCGGTGGTGTCATCTGCACTATACATGTATTAAAAATACAAATAAACAAATGTAGCAGCTATTTGCAGCACTATAAGATTAATTTACAATGCTTTCCTGAATTTTAGAAACTACGTGTAACTTCTCTGTTATTAATTAGATAATTTCCACAAATAGTAATTAGGTCTTTTGCCAATTCAACTAAAATAACACAGGGGGAAATTCTTGTACGTACAGTGGGAAGGTACGTAGATTAAAAACAAACACAAGTAATGCAAAACAAACAATGCAAAGACAGTAAACACACTGCAAATAAGTAAGAAGTACACAGTACACAAATATAATATCTTGAAAGACAGAATATTAAGGAAACAATTCATAGTAACTGAGTAGTAGAAGGTACAATAAAATAGATAACACTGGACTATGACAAAGATGTGATGCTTTCTTGACTAGTTATATCTGGGGGTAGGGAGCGGCATGTTTAGGCTTATTTATTTATATATAACGCATTATGCATAAAAAAACTAATACGTACTGACAAAACATTAATTTATTATGCACTGTACATCAATGTAGAACTTATATGTTGCAGAATCGAATCTGCATTAGGGTACAACTATTTATACGTCCTTATAGAAACGATCGAAGTGCTATTTACGTTTGGAGTAAACCGCAACGGACGTGTTTTAAATCGTTAAAATTAATTTTAAATGTAAATATTGATTGATACGACTAACAGATACATACAGTAGAGTGGTGTGGAATCATTATGTTTATTATTGATGTTTTCTAATTATTTTTTCTAATACGTAATGAACTACGGTGAACTAAAACATCGATAACAAGGCATATAAGCGATTGCAGCTGTAGGTACGTTTCTTTATATATTTTGGACCTTATAATCTAGTTAACCAAACGTAACTTTACAGCTAGTATCACTACTGGAAAATAATACCGTGTAGCTTTATAACTGACCGATTATAGTTTACGGTATGTTTAGCGCTGAACAGTAAATCTCAAGCTTGCCAGCTTTCAGGCATTTGGCTTCACAATCACGCTTTCAGACTCCCAACCCAGGAGAAATCTTACGGCAGATTTATATTATTCTATTATAAAACTAAAATTAGCTGGGGTATGCAAACCCTACAGACTATTTGCATGTTTATGACACTGTTGCACATATGTAAATTAGTGTGCGGAATTGTCTCGAATTGAAAATCCCACGCCAGCCAGCTGACCAAATTTGGTGACACTGGTCAAATTAGCGATAGATATTTATGTTTTGCACAAGGGCGTTGGTTTGGTTTCAATATTTTTGATACCCTCAAGAAAAAAATGTACCAAAATATTCCTTTGAAGGTATGATTACTTGTCACTGGTGCTGTACCCTCAAGGGTCTACCAATTGTACCCTTCCAATTGTACTCCGAGTAACATTTTTGTAACATTTGGGATACGTTAATGTTGTTTGTACCGTTGGGATCAAAACTGTACCAGGGCTGCACCCTTTTTCTGACAGTGTAGGAACTAAATCAGCCAGAACCTCCACCTCCCTAAACACACACACTACTCCCGAATATCCAAATCAACGCCTTTGGTTTTCACCTAACAAATCATTCGCTGGCTGTGTCCTTAGTATACTGATATCAGTGAAGATTTGCCATAACGGTTTATAGGAGCGACTCATGGTTAATGCATGGTGAAATTCTTTTAATGTGTTAAAAGTATAATTTAACACTTATTTTATCAATTTTTAACGATGTTTTAAATGGGTAACTTAATATTCTGGCAGTTCTGTAGTAATTTCATTTGTTTTAATGTTTACAATGTACCCACTGATTGAGAAAAAAAACAGCCATCATTAAAAGTGAATTTTATTTATTGTTACTTTTCTCAGTTGACAGACTGGTGAAATAATTGGAAAAGCCTCTAATATATCAGGGGATTCATGTCAATCTGCATATGATGGAGGGAGGAGAAGGAACCTAATGCCAGTAGAATGGATATGCAAGCAGAAGACGATCAGTGCAAAGTCAAAAGCAGTGCTTTTAATCGAGATGTAGACCAAAAGAGACAATACAAAGATGCTGAAAAGAATGAGAAAGTTCTTTGTGAACCGGAGATGCCAGTAGGCAAACAAACAGCCCATGTTCTGCTGGTAAAGCATCGAGAAGATCCCCAGATGGGCCATGAAGACATGTGTTCTGTGGACAAACAAGCTGTGATGAAATCCGGTAAATATCAGGATGCAGCGGCAATTACAAAACTCTCATTTAACTCGAAAGACCATTATGACCAGTGTATGTTACATTTCACTAAAAAGATTCCCATTAGTCATTTCCCACTGGTAAATACTAAATGTTACCCTCCTGCCCCAGAGTCCACCGATGAATCTGGAAACTGTGATGCCTGCATGGATCAGCCTGGGATGAAGCCTACTGAGGACTTTCTAAGTAGACAAGGTTTTGATGACCAGCCTAAATTGCATTCTACCTATATAGTTAACAAAGAAGGTGTTAAGGGTCAGTCAATGTTGGGGTCCTCTGCTGAGCTGGTGACCACACAGGGTCAAGTGTATCTGCCTCTCCTAACATCCATAAAACTTTGCCCTAATATCAGGGATACAAAATGTCCCCTGAGAAAGTTAACTGACAAATCCGACCATGACCTTGTTGATCACCCCATGACAGAATTAACGCATGCATCACTACATACGAAGGTCAAATCCTCCAATGATTTCATGTATGGATTTCTTCACACAGAGGACCAGAGCGGGCAAAGTATGATTAAAATGATCAGTATATTATTAAACACTGAGGAAAAATCCATCCGACCTGCGCAGGAAACTAATGAAATTGTTTTTGTGAGTGAGGAGACTCAGGAGCTTCTGATTCCTCTAGAATCAGGCAGTCAAGCCGTTTTACAGCCACCTATAAATGTTTCATATGACAAAGTCATAAAGCCCATGGAAGATCGGAGTCATCACTGTGACCATGCCACCCCTGAGACTGGCCATTACGGTTTTAATATTGCAGGAGAAAATTCTGTTAAGGATGCATCACTTTTAGTCTCTGCAGTGGAATCCGATGACCAACCAAGCTGTACGAAACGCTACATGGACCAAACTCGGCTGGAATCTTTCAAAATCAAGGAGATCAATGGTCTGGAGTCTAAATTACAGCCAGGAGAGCAGGAGCCTGTCAGAGCAGGTAGTTTTTGCAATAGTCAGCAGTACAAACTGGCAATTATTATAGTCACTTTCTGAGATACAGTGGAATATTGTGCATGTAAAAAAAGCTTAATTATATGTGGAAGCCAGTGATATCCAGTGTGTTTCTGTTGCTTGAACATTATTCCATCCTGAAGCAAAATATTTCTTCTTACACACCAGCAGGTGGCATAGTGGCCAGAGACTGCAAACTGGTAGAATAATGTCTCAAGTCCTGAAACACTTCAGCACAGTATCAAATAGCATACCAGATTTAAAAAATATATTATAATACACAGGAGCTACTTTGAAGAAATGTAGCTAAACAATTAAAAACAAAAAATAATCAGTTAAGAATTAGTTATCTGTATTTGAATTGATTAGCATCCTGTCCACGGAGACATGGTGGTGCAGTGGTTAGCACTGTTGCCTCACACCTCTGGGACCTGGGTTCGAGTCTCTACCTGGGTTACATGTGTGTGGAGTTTGCATGTTCTCCTTGTGTCGTCGTTGGGTTTCCTCTGGGTACTCCAAAGCCATGCTGAGGCTGATTGGAGTTAATACTGTAAATTGCCCATAGGTGTGAATGTGCCCTGCGATGGTTCCAAGTGGTTGGAAAATGAATGAATGAGCAGGGTGTCCCCTCCCTCTTGCAGAATACTTTCTTATACAGGCTCCAGGCTTGCTGTGACCCTGTGCTAGATAGTTATGAAAAATGGATGGATTTATTTAAATTCAAGGTACAACATGGACAATGGCTTAACATTATGTCCTTTTTAAACATTTAGGGAGCAATGGAGAGGAAAGGAAAAGAGAAGAAAAGGCAGATGCACTGAATGAAGCGACAGAGGAATGCAATCAAGATGAGGAACTAGAGGCAACTGAGAAGATAATGGCACAGGGAACTCTGCTGGCTTGGAAAGTGCTTAGGGAGAGCCTGAAAGAGCTAAGGGAGGAGGCAGCAGAGTGGCTGGTTCAATTCTGTAAGGGGCTTAAGCAGAAGAAACCCATGAGACAAGGGAGCAGAGACAAGCAAAGCACAGAGGAGAGAAGGCAACAGTGGAAATCCTGGGGTTCTGATGATATTCAAGCTATGAGAGATGAGAATGGAGAAGTAGACAGGGAGAGGGATGATGGCAGGGAAGAGATAGACGGGAGTCTTGATCAGAAATGGTTGTCAGATAAATGCAGGACAGAAGTCATCCATGGCTTCTTTCAGAACAAGCGGACCAACAGATGGAGGAGCCTCTTGAGAACCAAGAAGAGCACCTTAGAGCATCGAGAGCTTATTCTGGAAAGGAGCCGCTTCGTTCACCGTCAGCGGTGCTTGCGTAGGCAGAGTATGTGCTCCACCCAGCTCACCGTGGAACAAGGGCAAAGTGGGGAAGCAGGTGAAAGTGAAGCGAAAGGAGCCCGAGAACCTGGAAATCACAAGTGGAACCTCAGAAATAAGGAGAAGGGAGGGGAGGAGGAACCGGAGAAAAATGAGGAACTAAAGGGACAGAAATGGCTGGGTAAAAGCAAGGATGAGCCTGGGAAGAAAAGCATGCATGAAAGAATAATGCAGAGGAGAGACATAAAAGTCATTACGACAAAAACCACCGGAGTGGTTGGGACTAAAATTAAAGGTCAGCATAGTAAATTACGGTAGGAGTATCTCTACAGTTTTGAATGTCTGATAGACCTTCTTTAAAGATATTCTTTAAAAAATTATATTTAAACATGCTTGTATTATTTGTGTAATATCTTATTTAAAGATGGTTTGTTTTAACTTAACTTCTAGGGATCAGAGAGTTGGAGAAAAATAAACAGACAGAAAATACTGGAAAAGCAGAGCTGAAAAAAGACACTGCTGTAAAAGCTGAGCAGAAAGCAAATGTGGCACAGGAGAAACAAAGAGGGGAACCAAAAAACCTAAAAGAATCAGGGAATTGGCTGGAGAAAGAGGAATACGGCATCACCTTGGGAGGGTCCGATTATATGGTGGAAGGGAGAGAGGGTGAAAAGATGACAATAGGTCCTTGTGTAGGGCACCCAGATACCACTAGGGAACAAAAAGCACGGTCAGAGTGCCAGAGATCTACAAAGTACGTGATGGAGGTGATGGTGAGAGAGGCACAAGTGAGAGCTCAAAGGTCAAAGGAAACAGGCAGTCAAGACTATCTCAGCGATAGTATGGATAATAAGGCAAAGGGCAGGGCAGTGGAGGGAAAGAAAGAAGAGGGGAGTTCTTTAAGGAAAGGAGTCCCAGGAAATATGGGGGATGGACCAGAGAGACGAGGTGATCCAGCAGACATGAACCCAAAAGGAAGGGATGGAGTTCATTTAAAGGCAGTGGCGAGAAGGGACTGGATGGTGGACTGGTGCAGCTGTAGTGAGGCTCCAGATATAACATCTGGACACGGTGTCTCTAGACACACAGAACATGATTGCCTTGTTAATAATAAACACCGATCTGTGAAGAAATGGGCACAGGAATGTCAGATGGAGTATGCTGGTGTTAAACAATATACAGATGCAGGAAGGACAGGCTGGAGAGAATGGAGAAGGGGGAAAAACAAGAGCGAAAGAGGAGGAAAGAAAAATTCCGGGGCTGTAAGCAGAGTGAAAGGTAAAGGCCAGAGAGATGGAGACCAGCGCTATGCACACAGACAGACACAAAGTCCAGAGGCTGAAGCTGAAGGATACGGTGTGACTAGAAGTGGTACAAAAGGTGAGATTTAGTAAGATTTAAAGAATTAACCTGATCACTGTCATTGGGGCCCGGAGCCCATCTAAGGCAGCACAGGGCACAAGGCTGGGGTATACCCTGGATGGGGTGCCTCTCCATTGCAGGGTACATGTGCACACCCATCCATTTCATACTCTATGGCCAATAAAGAGACACCAATTAGCTTTAAAGAAAGTGTAAACTTACCACACATACAGCAGATGCAATGTAACAATGGAGGTGTACTGTACTGTCAACCAAACCTTACAGTAGTAAACTACTTATAACAGAAGTTTATAATCTGCTTAAAAACAAAACAGCAGACATAACCCATCACCCCACACATTTTTGCAAATGGTATTATTATTTTTTAACGGCTAGTGGTCAGCACTGGTGCAGGTTTTGTATTTGTATATTGTACATGTTTGATCGAAAGACTCCATGCCGCCACGAGCGCAAGTATGGTGCTGACGCAGCTCCGGATTGGCTGTGTTGTTTGATTGATGTTTGGCCCGTGGGCGGGAAGCCCGCCCTCCCCTCCCGAGTTTAATGCCTTCACATCCGGCATTTCCCAGCGCTCACTTCCACCTCGCTTACGCAGTGCTGTCGCCCGCGTATCCTCCCGCCGGTCACTCATTAATACAGTCGTAATTCCGTAGGGGTAAGAGCAGAGATAAAGATGCACATCAAGACAGGTAAGGGCGCTACGCTGAGCCGTCTCGCGGGTATCGTTTGCTAGGGGTCCACGTTTTGAATGAATGGGTGATTTAGTCCGGAGAAACTTTTTGTGGGAAAACCTGGACGCGTAGCCGTATCTATGGGAGCCCGAATTAGACTCGTATATCCAGGTAGACCGAGCGATAGAGTTGTTCTGACGGTCTCCCAGACTTGTCACCGGACCGGCCGGGCTGGCTAGCCTCGCTGTCGCTTGCGCGTGAGGCGCATGTTAGCATATTAGCCACACGGTCGACGGAGCCCGTCGTTTAACCCGTGATAGCAAGTTTTCTTTCGTTCCCGTTTTTAAACCGGGTTAACTTCGTCTGATGCTAACAGCCGGCCTTGACGTTTCGCCAGTGGGTGAGCCGTCGCAGACCGGTCGTGGTCAGATGAGTCCAGGCCTGGGCCGTGCTTCTTTTCCAGAACCATCCTGACCGTCGGCTGGCGGCGGAGGGGAGGGGGGCTGAGAGGCATAACTCGTAATGATTGAGCGCTGGCAGGCTGCAACTAGATATAATCAACTTATAACACAGTAGTTAATCAGTCTGTTTCTTAATTACTTTTGTTGGTTACATTTAGGTAGGTAGCAGTGGTTAATACTGTTTATTTTTTTCAAGAAGGCTTCCAAACCCAGGAAACTAGCTAGCTAACTGCAAGTCAGCTGACCTTGCTGCGTTACTGTATCCAAGTATAAAGTTTATCATTGACAAAGTCCATGAGTTGGTTGCCTGTTTACTTGTTTGGGTTCAACTAGGCAACTACCAGCGCTGAGGCTTTCCCAAGTTGAACTAGTTACGTGACTGGTTAACGTTATTTAGTCGGTTGCGTAAAGTGTGTCGTCATCTCGTGTCGAGCAGGCTCCCGGCTGCACGCCGTCACCTGGCCGGCGGGGCTGCTGGCTGCTTTGACGTGGCGTTTGTTCGGCCCGATCGCACGGCGTTTTGTTGGAGCCTTCAGCTTCATGCTGGCGAAGGGTCTTTTTTAACCTTCTGTATCCTCAGATCTGTTAGCACGAAGTTCTCCGTAAGTTGCAAAAACCTCTGCGGTCCCATTGACTGGCAATAGTGTATTTAAAGGACAAACCTGATGTCTCAAGCTTGCATTCCCCGAAGATATTTTTTTCCATTTAGGTGGTGGCGGTATAAGGAAGTAAGAAGCATGCTGTTTCCTTTCAGCTTTTTAAAAATATATATGTGCTACTTGAAGACTTAGGAAATTTGTTTTCTGTTTTTTTTTATCATTTAGTGTGATTCACAGGGGGTGTTGGAAGTATTAAACTGCTAGAAATTTAAAAGGTAGTTTTATTCTTGATGCCATTTGTCAAAATACTTTGATATAACTGTAGTGAAATTGTGCCTTTGCTATTTTTGCAGGTACATGGGAGGTCAGTGTTTGTGAATCAGATCCTCTGTGCGATACTGCTGGTCTGGTCTCGCCACCTAACCCAGAGTCCCAGATCCGAAACAGACGTCTGTCGCCTGGTTCCGGCAACAGCGGCGGTGGCGGCGGAGGAGGAGGGAGAGTCAATAGGGACACATGTCAGAATTTGCCTCCCCTATCTGAAAACCACACACACAGGCACTCGTACGGCCACACCTCCACGTCTGACAGGGACAAAGAACGCAGGGGCCAGCCTCACAGCAGAAGCTTCCGGAAGGAGGCTCCAAGGGCGGGCCGGGCTACAGAGAGGGGACAGAGGGAGAGGTGGGTTGAGGACAGTTTGTCGCTCCTGAAGCCTCCCCCTGCATTTCCCGTGCAGGATAGCCCCGCCAAACTGCAGCCAGCAGTCAGCTACGCGTCAAAGGTGAAGCAGGGCGGAGCGGGGGGTGTGGCAGAAGACCTGCCCGGCATTGGGGTGCTCCTACAGAACCAGTGGGGGCTAAGTTTTATCAGCGACTCCCCCCAGAATGCAGACAGCTCAGGACCCACAGTGCAGAATGGTCCCTCCCATGGCTCCCCCCTCATTCCTTCGTTTGGTAGTGGCCCGACCGACCCCGCTGGCAACGTGTCTCTCGCCTCTGATGGGTCTGTTCCCACCATGTCCACGCCACTGGTGGGAAAGTGTGGGCTGGAGGCCGAGAGCCCCCCAGAGCTGCTGCTTGGTTGCCGTCATCTGGTGGAAGCACTACGCTACCACACTCAAGGTGAGGGCGGACGATCTTTTCACCGCAGTCACATACACACGCGTCTGCTCCTGTTCTTGTCAATAGTATGTGTCTAGACGTGTTATGGTGTAAAGTGTCTCCGTACTCCTTATCTGTATTGAGTTATGTTGATGGCATTGTAAGTACACATTAGTCTACTTTTGTATACCACAGGATTACATGCATGCACATTCGTTGACTTTGCGCATCAACAGCCTGTGAATGTGTGCTTGCTGGAATGAAAAAGAACTTGGTTCTTGTGTCAAAGCAGTAAAGTTTCCGTGAGGCTCAAAATGGTCCATCAATTTCCCCAATTTTTCCTTTAGAGAAGTGATAACTGCTCAGACGTATGGGTGCACTGCCATAAAAATCTGATTTAACATCTGAAAAGATTCAATATGTTTCCCTGATTTGCAGTAGGCCATAGTGTGAGCGCTAGATACTAAATATGGCTACATACTGAATATTTCTTTCGTTTCAGAGTGGGATGCCATTTACAGACAACATGAAGAAGGTGAGGTCTCCTATCCCTAACAAAAAGCAAAGTGAACACTTATTCAGGACAGTTGCATTGGGTTACTATTTAAACGTGCTTGAACTCTTAATATGTGACAGTCTGCCAATCTTTCAACGCAGAGCAGTTTGTTAGTATGACTTGTGAATGAGGATTTATTTCTCCCAACTGCCCCTCTGTACTCATGAGGTTCTCATGCCGTTAAGAACGTTGCAGTAGACTCCAGGTCCTCTTACAGGTCCCACCAAAGTGAAGTAATGTGAATGGTTGCATGAGTATTTGACAAGGGATCTCAGATGTTAAAGAACACTTGGGTGCCATCTCTAAGATGGGGAAAGCTACTGCCGTTTCCTAAAATAAAATTAACGGCTACCTGCTGCTCTAAAAGATCAGAGGTAAACTTGAGCTTTATCTTTTTGGGCTTTTTCTGTAACCAGCGTTGCCCAGTAGGTGCTTATTTTCATGTGGTATGAAAGAATGTGCTGCAGTTCTAACTATCCTCCAACCCTTCCAGATCCCACGAAGGTCGTCTGGTACAAGGACCTGTTGGACCATCCAGCTTAGCAGACCTACATAGATGATCCTGCTGTCCACACACAGATCGATACTTTTTACACATGCTTGCCCTCATCACTCATCTGCAGTGAAAACACACACACAGAAACCCCTTTAGACTAATTTCTTAAGACGACGTTAAAGGTGACTGGACTTCCGATGCCTTACAACAGAGCCTGCCTCAGATTGGACCTCGCTGCTCACAGCAAATTGTAACTTATTTTTTTGTGTTACGGAGATCTAATTTTAAGTGTTTTAATGACCTGCAGTTTTAAAGACAGCCTTGTTCCCCTCATTTATTGATGAAGCACTTTCTTCTAAATAGTGACCAAACTTTGTATTCCTTATCCGAACCTTACTTAGGTTTGATTCTTAGAGCTTAACTTAAATATATTTTTAACACTGAAAATGATCAGACATTTATTGAATGAAGCAGAATGATGTGCAGCACCGTCCAGATCGATTCCACAGTAAAGTTTATGGCTGATGTTTTGGCTTAAGTCCTCCAAGGATAATGGTTGAGAGTGTGGTCCACCATTTGAAACTACAGTACACTGGAAGAAGTTTTAGGGGAAATTTAGCAGTATTTCATAATAAAAAAATGAATAAACATGTTTTTGCTTATTCATTACAGCTTAATGTTCTTTGTTCTGAAATACTTTTTTCTCTGTACGGACTCCCGTTTCTGGAAGCGTGACACTGATGCTCATCTGCTGCCGTTTTCTTGTATGACCTATAAGCCGGTGATCATTCACTGAAGGTCCTGATTGAGTTCTGTTCATTTGGGCTGGTTTGATCCTTCCTTCTGAGGGTGGTGAGGGGTTTGGAGAGCTGCAGGCGACCCGTGTGTCATTCTGCTCTTCGGGCTCTGGATTAAGCCCTGCTTTCTGTCATTCTCTGACCCCATTTGAGGCTTGTAAAGTCTCTCAATTCTTGTTAACCCTGTTGCTAATAAAAGTCTTAGTTTAATGTAGACCTAGATACATTCCTCCCTTTTATGAACACTGAAATATAATACATTTTAAAATGTAATTTTTAACTCCTAAGAGAGCCATCTACCTGTCTTCTTCCTGCTAATTGCAGTCAGGTTAGTAAGAGCCTTTATGGCGCAAGGCTGCGGTTTACTCTGGATGGGAATGCCAGGTCATCATAAGGCACCTAAGTAATAAAGCTCATTTTGTACCTGGTTTTTTTTTTTTTATTTTATTTCAGTGAGGCTCAACCCATGGGAAATATTTTTTTAGGACAAACTCAACTGATTTTTTTTTCCACATGCATTGTCAGATAACACAGTTTTGTTATAAAGGACTGAATAAAGATTTGAAATCCCAAGATGATATCTTTGGTTTGACCTTAATTGTGCAAAGCTAATCAAGGCAGGGCTTCACTGGGAATGATACCGGCATAATCGAAATGTCTGGGTCTGCGTGTGCGGCCCCTAGTGTAAGAAAAGAGAAATGTGAATTCTCTTAGATTGTCTTTCGGTTCCCCCTCCTGGCTGCTTTGAAGAGCTGCAGGTGAATGACAAAACTTACCGAGCCTATTTCAAAAATCATCCCGTCTTTTAATTTTTTATGTCACGGACAATTGTCTGCTCAAAAAAATCATCTCTCCATTTTGTTTTTCAGCTTATCGACGATAAACTTATTGTATTGTTGCTAGTATCTGAAAGACATCACTCTTTTTTTTGGCTAATTTTTGTGGGGGTTTTGTATTCGAGATGCGAGGGAAAGGTTGCCATGGTGGCGCAGTGTTTAGCGCCGTTGCTTCACACCTCTGGCTCTCGTTCTCCGCGTATTGTCATGGGGATTTCCTTGGGTTATCTGGTTTCCCACCAGTCCAAATCTTAGAATTAGAATTTGGTGATTAGTGGTCATTGTCAACACAGTGCGCAACAACGAAATGTGTCCTCTGCATTTAGCCCATATGTGACTTTCGTGACATAGTAGGGAGCAGCTCAGGGTACCTCAGTAGTGACATGCTGGTGGGGGATTCGAACCTGCAATCTTTCAATTACAAGTGCGCTTCCCTAACCATCAAGCCACCACTGCCCACAAAAAATAAAAAAGCTCTGAAGGGCTGTCACCTGTTGGAGTGCTCAAGGGCCCGCAGACATGCTGAGGCTGGGTTTGAACCTGCGACTTTGTGATTACAGGCACGCAGGATTAGCCCACTGAGCCACATGCTGCCCCCATCATGGGTTATATGATAACCCATCATGCCATCATCTTGGGTTATTCCCATTGTCTCTGGGGCAGCCGCTGGTTGTTAGGAGCCACCTTCCAAACTTCTCATAACCAAAAATTATTTTAAGAATAATATCTGCAGTCACAGCCTTCTGATGAGGCCTGTTCATTCCAGGGATAAATATGGAAGCCATGCAGCCAGGGGCTGGGTTGGAGAAATGGGCTTTCGGTCCCTCTGTTTACATTGTGATCACTGTATGCAGGGTATTAACTTTCTGTTGCAATGTTGTTAGTTTACGCCGGAGTGCCAGAGGAGCTTGGATACCCTGGCCGATTCAAGGGGGCCCAGGACTGTCTAGGGGCCCCAGATCACGGACCCATTTAGCAAAATGTACCAAGGGGAGTCCCTCCCCAGCCTGGCTGGCAAATTATATGTCGCACCCATATTTCTTTAGATTGAAAGTGCCAACTCAAGCAGAGGGCCCAAGGTGACATTTTGTCAGGCAGTCCAGAATTTCTAGCTACGCCCCTGAGTATATGTTTTGTAGTGTCTTGGTGAATCCATTCATCTTCCAACTGCTAATCCAGTGCAGGATTGCAGGCAGCTGGGGTCTACGCCAGCAAACACAAGGCAGGGGGCACCCTGGATGTGATGCCAGTCCATTATAGAGCCTATCTTGGTTACATTTTGAAAAGAATTTTGTCAATAATAAGAGCATATTTCCAGAAAAAATGTTCACACTCTGGGATTTCTGGGTTTTCGTTAGAAAGCTGATATTTTTTTTTTTTTAGGAAGTTAAGTCAATAAACAAAGAGCCGAGTAAAGAGAATCACAGAGAGGGAGAGAGAGAGGAGGCCAGAGGCAGGAAGAAGATGAGGGGAGGCATTATACAACCATGCAGTGGAAACAGGCCTGTCATTGTTCTCAGAGCTGTTTGTGCTGAAGAGCCTTAAGAGGCCAAGGCACTGTGTCGCCAGCGTCAATGGGGATTGGCAGGACCATCTCTCAGCCGTGTTTACACCATTGAGATGTATCTTCATCAAGTCTACCAGGTCAACTCTCTCTGTTAGTGTATCACTGCCATAAAAGCTAATGTCGCCATCTGTTATTTTAGGTTTATTCAAACGTGCTGCCTGCTAGTTGCCCATTTCTGCAAGCAGAAGCATGTGGCTGTGGACTCCCTGTCATAAATCAGTCTTAAAGAGAAACTCCATAATGCATTTGCGTCCCTGGTGAACTTATTTACTAATTTAGGTGTTAAATTTATGTTATAAATGCTGCTTTGCATTCTTCCCGAGGTGCGGTTATTTAGTATAAGAGCTGTGTGCCAATATTCTGTAAATTGAGTGTATGTTTGTGCTGTACAACTAGGCAAATGGAATTGTGTTTGAAGAAGTATCCAAGGATACGGCTGCCCAGAAATGAGTTTTGAATGGGGATTTTTTTAGAGGGACTGAGCATTACACTCCTACATTGGCTTCATACTGACACTGCCTGCAGTCACGTCTGAGGCTCTTCCCCAGGTGGCGTCATTAATCTTACAAAATGGAATCACTCAAGTCTAGTCCTATCAGTTCCTGTTATGTTCTGCAAGAGATTTGGGGGCATTTAGCTATTTTGTTTATCTCTGTTTCATCTAAAAAGTAAAAATAATTAAAAAAAAATACAGAAATGGCAAGATTAATTTCTGGCAATTAATATTCATTAGTCTCGCTACATGAGAAACAACAACCGAAGACAGGGAGGGAAAAGTTGCAGCAGTTGCCCTGGTTGTACTATTTACACAGAGAGTTTTACAGGCCTGAGCCCAGAGACAGGCCAGACAAAACAGTCCCATTCCTCAAAGCCCGCTCTACCGTTTTTTACCATCCACTCTTGTTGTGGGCATTTTGAGGGTACGGTGTGGGTTTTCTTTCCCCAAAGAGACAGTAATTTTGGTCAGTTCTGGAGCTGTGAAGCGAAAGGCTTTCGGGGAGGAGTGGGGGCCTTTTTGTCAGTTCCAGGCCCCCGAATAAGCCTCGTTTCCAAGGGCTTCATTGTCATTCAGGAGCCATGGTGGCCCGGCGCTGCTCTTGAAGATTTTTTTTCTACCCTCTTTGAAAAGATCAGCTCCACCCCCCCCCCACCCCAAAACAAAAAAGTGGGAGAAAGAGAGAGAGAGGGGAAGAATTTCTGGAAAGAGAAACAAGCTGCCTCTTCGTAATCTCGAACCCTTGCTATCAGAGAAAACTTGTAGTGGACAGGGTGCTGCCCATGGAAACACAGGTGAGAGCTGACCAAGGCCGCCACAATGCGGCAGGGGGGCGGGGGGTGGGGGGGGAGGTATGGCAAGGTGACGGGGAAACACTATCAGGATTGAGCAATAAAACATTTTGGGTAGGAGTGGGGTGTTTTTAAAGTTACATTTGGCTGCGGCTTTGCCATCTCCCATCCTCAAAGATCTCTAACGTTCTTTTTGCCTCAAATATCTCCGCGCGTTTGCTTGCTTTTCACATGGTTGCTATGCTTTGCTTAATGTTTAATGTCTGGTATTTTAGTTTTATCCTCCAGCCATTTTCTGCAGGCTTATGTGATATGTAAAAAAATCAAAGATATTCATGATTTCTGTGAATTCTGTTAAACAGAATAAGGAAACTATGCATAGTTTGTAGAACTGTACTCGTAGAACATCTTTGTAAAAGGCTGTTGTGACGAGGCCAGAATTGCTCAGGTTCACCTGGTCTGGTTTGGGAGCACGGAAATCTTCGCCGTGTCAGTTAGCTACCTACTGGCAGAAATGTGTCTGAAATTAACTCTCTATCAGTATCATCCTTCTTTGCTTTTCAGTTATGAGCTGTTCGTTTAAGAATACGCGAAATTGAACATTTAGCTTTTAACAGTAAACTTGAATAGTCAGAAAAATTTAAATCCCATAAACACATTTCCTCATCTGGTTGTTAAGCTAATAGCCTCATCTTTTACATTTAATCCAAAAAATAAGTACGGACTCTATATTGTTTGTTTCATTACTAGTGTTTTTTGATTTTAAATGCCTTCAGACTTACTACTCCAAAAGCTTCCTGATATATCTGTAAGTTAACTGTGAGATTATGTTTGTTCACAGGGCCAAAGATCGTCGTCGGCCACCGCCTCCACAAGTCGTATAGTGCTGTTTATTTCTTTGTTTACCTGCTTCAGAAGAACACGGTGACGTCTTTCATTTCTGCAGTGAAGTTTCTTCTCAACGCAGCATGCCACAAGCTGGCTAAGAGCTTCCATAGCTATGGAGTTTGTAAATAATCACGTTCCAGAAAGCAATGTAATGTCCTCAGTGTCACCAAAACCTTGTCACCCCTCCCTGATTCACACCAAGCTAGCAGGCAGTTCTTGGGTGACTTGGGCAGAGGGAATTACAAGCAGCCCTCCCATCTCCCGGTTTCCTGACCCTGTCCCTCTTCCCGGTAGTTAAGAGTGGACCAGAGCACCAGGAGCCCCCCCACGGCTCCGCGGGAGGAGCTGCTGGCCCGGGAGGAGTTCAGCTACGAGCGTGCAGGTGCACAGGAGCGGCCCGGCGGACTAGCAGGACGGCGTGCGGAGCGGGACCGGCCCGACAGGGACAGCTACACAGTAGATGTTCACGCTAGCGACCTGCAGCTTCCACAAGCCCAGCCCCTGCACCCCTGCCTTAGCTACAGGGCCTGGCTCTACAGCGTCCTCATCGGGGTGAGGGGGGGGGGGGGTTACCTACAAGCCAAGGACAAAGTCAAGTCGAGTGCATTCCTGAGAGTTAATCTGCTAATCTATCACTGTTTGTTTTGCATCTTTTATTGAATAACCAGCCTTGATAGAGCATAAATGTTGAATGATCTGATTGGTCGACTGTGTTTATTTTTATGTCTTTCAGGGCAGCCTTTTGATAACGGCAGGCTTCTCTCTCTACCTGGGCAATGTCTTCCCTGCTGCCATGGACTATCTGCGCTGTGCGGCAGGCTCTGTGAGTACAGCTGTGCCAAAAGCATCACAGTAGACGCCTATTGGCCAACTTGCCTCAGTGATTTTGAATCTGCCAAGAGACAGCGGAAAATAACGACTTAGTGGGATCCCAGTTCCCACCACATATAATCATCATGTGCACAATCCCCTTGAGACAAAGGTGGCTGATTACCTTCCTTTACAGTTTCCTTTAGCAAGAAGTACTCAAGGAAGCAGCAGAAAACCGGCCTTCGGTGCAATACAAAAACCCTTCGGCTTAATGAAATGTGCCGTAGCTAAGACATTCAAAGATATCCGTGTCGGG
>JAODKE010000068.1:16068307-16079362 GCA_026779605.1 Mormyrus hasselquistii
TAGTCTTCTGCTCTGACAGGTTGCCATTCCTGGCAAGGGAGGGGCCAGGAGACCCCCTAAGTTTCACCTTGATAAATTCAGTCTCTGGGGATATATACAGTATATGGCCAAAAATATGGGGATACCAGCTTGTCAAGAATCTCCTACTAAAACTAAGGGTATCGATGTAATAATAAATATATGTTGGTCCAATATTTGTTGCTATAATAGCTGTAATAATTTTGTGGGAAAGCGTTCCATTAGATACTGAAACATTGCAGCAGGGATTTGCTGCTGTTCAAGTTGGGTGTTGAAGCCAAGATACAAGTTCCCTTTCTCTGAGCTTCTCTTTGACCGCTTCGCAACTCAACTTGCTCGCAGAGGTTTCGACCTTCGCGATCACTTCATTTGACAGTGATCACGACGGCTCAACCTATCAAGGTAGAAATGTAGTGAATGAACTTATTTAAAAGATGGCGTCCGTGAAGTAGAAAGTCATTCACCTCTTATGTCGAACCACCTGTTATGTACAACTTATGTACAGCTATGGCTAATGATTGCTGCAGATTCCATGCATGTGTGCTTAGTCTGTATCTGTATTAATCGGTATGAGAACTGGGTGTGGCTTAATTAGCTCATTCGTACGGACTTGTTAGTAATGGGGTCCTCATACCCCCCCAAAAAAACCTAAAATAAACCTTTTTATTTTGAATTTGTTTTATTTTTATTGGACAGAATGCATACAAACATAACCAAACAAGTTATCTGTTAGAAGTAGACTGACGAAATACATTCGATAAAAATCACATGTAAACTGTTAATACAAAATACAAATCCTAATACAAATTGTCTCGTTTTCATGGTTCGAGGCTAATGAATATCCTACCCTAACACAGTCAGGCACCTATGGCATCGAGGACTGGAAGAAACTCTTCTCATTTTCCATTTGTTTACGAAAGATTGAATTAGCTATGTGTTTATCTATTTTATGCTGATGTCCATCCAGAAGAGACTTGAAGCGCTTCGATGGGTCATATCCCTCGTTGTCTCTCTTGAAAGAATAGTATGCGTTGTTCTGTGTTATGTTTAGGTTCTGTCCCAGATAAGCCCAAAGCCTGGCACATGGTAGCAAAGCCACTGCAAAGTATAGGGGTTCATATCTCCGCATCACCTCATGGTAAGTGTTCACATAGGAGACGATTGCCGGCCAAGGATGGATGACTGTCTGGTTCTGCACAGAGGAAATCGTGCGATGTTACAATTAATCGCAAATAATCAAAAATCAATAAAGTTCCTTAATACAATTCAATGAACAGCCAATGATGATCAATGACCAAACCAAAGACAGAAGTGTCTTACCTCTAATGCATACGTGTTAAATAAAGATTGTGTGTATGCCTGGTAACTCTTAAATCGATTTGCGAAGAATACTCTGAGGTCCTGTGGCATTCCCTCCTTCATGCTCATCTTCTGCAGCATGTCCGTGACATTCCTCAGGTAGTACAGATCCTGCACAATGAACACCAAGTAGAGCTCCGCTGGAAGGCTTCCGTCCTGCATCCTCTGTAGAAACGTAGTCTGTAGTGTGTCGGTAACGATATCGAAGTTCATCTTCCATAAATCCTCATAAAGGCTGGAGCCCTTTGCAGTGTCTAAAAAAGAGCATTGGTTGATTAGCACACCTTGCCTTTAGAGTTCACGAAAAATCATTAAACATCAATCAAATGAAACATCATAGGATACTCGTTTATCAGTACAAAAACATTTATGACTGGCAAAGAATTCAAGAAAAATAGCATTTAGAAAAATAGGCCGTTTACTTACATTTCTCTGATGTCCACTTGGCATGAGGGGATGCAAGAATGCAACTTCATGCAAAAAATATATATATTTATATGTATTTTAAAGTCATTTTAAAGTGATTTAAGGTATAAATCAGATAACTTTAAATGCATTTATATAAGCGTGAAAATGTTAAGGCATAAACAACAGCTATGAAATTTAAATTGTGCTGAGATAGTTATTGCAACAATAAAACAATTACAACACACGACAATTACAATAATAAAAAGTTACAAATCAAGTTTAATTTTATCTGCAGAAATCCATTAGTAAATAAAATGGGTCATTATGAAAGGCTTGCAAGTAACATTAACAATAGATTTATAGTTTGATATAATAAGTTGTTTCGGAATTTAATTTCATTAGACAGCTTTATTGATACAGATAATTCAGACGCCAAATAAATTAATTGCACTTGTACTATGAAAGGAGAAAACCCACAAAAACACAAATGGAACATGCATAGAGACCCGGGGTAGGTAGGACTCGAACCCACAACCTATAGCTACTTAGTCACCCTGTCAAAATAAAGAAGCTACTAAATCAGGGGTCACCGACCTTTTTGTAACTGAGAGCTACTTCACGGGTACTGAGCCATACGAAGGGCTGCCCGTTTGAAACGCCCTCCTGAACTTATCTAAAATTCATGTATAATAGACACGTATAGCAAACGATGTTGGTGAGCTCTGTGCTAAAGGTATTCATCCTTCAGTTAGGACCTGTCTATCCACTGACAGCAGAAGCAGCGACACTGTAGTAACACAGGAACATCAATCTTACCAGATGCAGAAAAAGCTGAAGATCAGTAAAGACTTCATGCTGATGTCAGGCTTGTGATATGTTAATGTTCTTTAAGTGTCTGTGATTTCATTGTCTCTCTCTCTGACTCTGGGTTTGTATTTATAGTGTAACAGTCACGTATCCTTCATTACAAAACAACATCCTGGAACATGCAGAAACGGTTTTCCCCACATATTACAACTGCCACTCGTAATTCATTTCTACACATAAATGTCTAAATATTTCTACATTTATTATACCAGAGTAACCTTTTTAAGTAACATATAGCCATTGTTTTAATATTTCTTTTACTATCTATATTAGTGTAGTGCATTGGAGTGGGTGTCGTGGAGCGGGATGAGGTTAGATAAGTGAACCTGGTTTCTAGTCATTGAAATGCATGTGTGAGTGTTTGCCCTGTGGTGACAAGTGCAGCAGTCACTTGCAGGGCACACGCTCACAAACACCGTGAGGTATATATTCATTTCTTTTTTAATCAGACTTACATTTATGTACATACAGGCCTGGACTGGCCATCTGGCATAACGGGCGTTTTTTCGTTGCGCCAATGGGTTTGTGGGCTAGAAAATTCATTGTGAAAGATCCTTCCACCCCCCCCACCCCCACCCCCCCAGCTTGGCTCAATTTATTGTAATGAAATTTATCCGGGATCCCAAAGTCTGAGGCAGATTTGTAATTCCGGTCCAACCCTGTATACATATGTCCACTCAGCCATCCAAGATTGGAAATGAAAAGCTTGACTCTGCCAAACGCTGACAAATACATTTTTAGTATAGAATAGGAACAAAAACATATTATTTATTTAAAGGATCTATAATCAGGTCGAAACCAACAACTTATGTGAAACTGTTACTCAATTTCTTATATTCCTGGAAGGTCAACAAAGCACAGTTTGTACCAGTGTCTCCAAATCACTGGTCCAGTGGGTGTCACACACCAACCCTTCCGCTTGGTGCTAAGATGTTCACATAAAGGAGTAAAACCAATGGCAAAATTACAGTTTCATCACAGTTAGTTCATCAGCTGATTCATGCAACTGCTTCTCAGGACCCGCTCAATAGCGGGAAGCCAACCTCCAGAAACACACCATCTCCAGCATCTGGTAGCACTTGGCAGATTGGGCTGAGTCAGTCATTCTTCACTTGGAGAAAAAGATTTCCGTAGCGTCTAGTGATGAGATGGCTTCCATGTCATGTGACCAAGTGTGCGGCCCTGTGGGTTAGGATGCTGTGTTTGTCATCATAAGGTTGCCAGATCAAATCCTGCATGGGTGAACAAGGCCCTTAAGCCCAATTACTACCTTCATGTTACCAACATTTTCCACACTACACTGCCCACATCCATGATGTCCTAGTAAAAAAAATATATAATTTGTTACTTTTCTGTTATCTCTTATGATAAACATGATTCTCACTAATAATATCAATATCACAAGCATCATACCATAATATAATTATAAGGCACCGTTGAATCTAAACGCATCTGTTTGGGTCTAACCTGCAAAGTGATAAGAATGACATTTAGTGTCAAGTTTAGTGTAGAGAGCTGATACTTAAGTCTGATGACACATACATCCATGATAAGTATTTTAAAATTGTACTTCAGGAAAACCTGACAGTAGTGATGTTATATCTGGTACGAAGACTGTGAAGTGTGCTTCAGGTAATCAGGGCCGTATCATCTGGATCCAATGGCAAGCCAGATTGCTTTTCGCCTGAGGAAACAGACGTGCTCATGCATGAGATAAAAAGGCATGAGCACGTCATCTACAGGAGCAGCACTGTTCTACCTGAGCCTTTGGGGTGAAGTAGGCGTTGGATGAGGTAGCAGCAAGTGTGTCCTCATTTTCTGGTGATACCAGATCATCCGCACATTGCCGAAAGTGATAATGTCAGAAGACAGATAAAACAAGCTCGCTGCTGAATGAGAGCAGCAGCCGGGAACTCGTCTTTTTTTTATTTTCATTTTAGGTCAGCAGTTGGCTAAATATAAATAAAAGTGCAATCTTCGTTCAAACGAAACACGATGTATAGTTTTAAGGTGCTTTAAAGTGTTCAAATAAAAGGCAATAGGGCTGTTATTTTTCCGCATCTCCCAATTTAGATTCCTTAAGGCTACAGGTGATTCAGCTCTCCCGCCAGCTGATCCCTCCTCGCCCGTGCAGCTGCCAACGTACAGTCCTTTGCTGGCATCGGCACATGCAGTTCAGCATCAACTTCTAAAGTTCTGTAATATGTCCTCATCTGTGTCCGACAGACATCCATCGCGCATGGCAATGTTACACAACATACAACGTGCCACAAAGAAAACTGCCACTTTCTTTTAATTCTGACAATACACTCGAAAGGTTTGTTTACTTAATATATATTGTTTTTCGTTTGGTGTCTCATTAAACAGTATAATTCTTTGAGAGAACCAGACGTGCTCTGTGAAAAAATATACATGAAATAACAAAAAACCATTAGTGCACGTCAAGCTGTAACTCTGTCAGTAATGAGTGTCATCTACCTGCAAGTTTTTATTTTATTTATTTATTTTTTTCCCACACATTCTGGATTTATGATAACTGTGTTGAAATTTTTATTTGGTAATGCTTTTCATTACCTGCAAGTTCATAATGGCTTTATAATGCATTCGTAAAACATTCAGTGTACCTTCATGATGGACTCACAATGCGTCCTTAGAACATTCATAAGCAACATAGAAGTATACGATAACATCCTAACGTACCTTAACAGCTTTAATAACATTTATTAACAAACATTATACAATAATAGTGTTAGTTATTGTTGTCAAATAATGTTTGTTATTATTGTGTATTAAAGTTGTTAATGTATGCTGGGATCTTAAGGTATTCTTCCATTCTGCTTATGAATGCTTTATGTATGCATTATGAAGGTGCACTAAATGTTCTATGAGTGTATAATGAAAGCATTATGAAAGTGCAGTTAAGGTAATTGTTTTAACTTAAAGGTATTATTTTATAGTGCCATAGTCTGTAATATCATGTAATATGTATAAATTGTAATACAATGTAATCTTGCTAATTTTCTCCATTTATGAAATAGCTTTTTTGTATACTGAATTATCTGTGTTGGTTCATACATATGCATCTCAATACTGTGTTCAGACATAACCATTAACTAAATGTTTATAGATGCTGTTTTGGAAATCTTTCTCTGTTGCATTTGTCTATTAATGATACTTTTAAAAAACTTAAAAAAACAAAAATCTAAAATAAAACTCAGGGAGTATGGGAACAAACTAGGAATTAAACAATGCAAAAATTGGGAACTGTCGGGAAAATGGGATGGCCAGCAACACCTACTGGTCAAACAGGAAATATTACATACAGAACGGGGGAAGATGGACCGCTTCTGATATCTTTATTTTATGCTTTGTTGTTTCCTGGTATATACCTTTTGACCAACATATGTCCTCAGTGCTCACTTGAAGCTTTGAGTATGAACCTATTTTTGACACAGCTGGCTGGAGAACTTCAGTGCTCCAACAAGGCTTTGCCTTGCCATCACTACCTGACACTATTTGCAGCACAGCAAGAAGGGAATCAGGACATACATTCACCAGGCTGTGGACCACAAGAAAAACATGCACAAAACCATAAAGGAGGGCGCTGGAGCACTCAGCAGAAAGCAGTGTATGGCAATGCTCAGTAACTATCTATCAACAATTCCCTCCACTAAGGAAACCAGTCAGGCCGGTTAAATAAGAATGGCAATTAGGCAAAAATGAAACTAAAATAGAACACAGCTGTCAGTACTTAGGTGAGAGTGACCGGATGAGGGGGTGTGGCTGATGTGTGTAATTGGGAACCATACCCACAATTAGAATGCCGTGTAAGCATTATGTCATCATCATCCTCATAGAAGGATTGTCAACCACTCCCTCAGCTTACAAGCATTTTCAAATTGCAATTATAAAAAAATTGCATCATTAAACACCTTTATGAAATTTCATCTTTATGAAATCTATATGGAATTAAAGGTAGCACTTAAAAAGACCCACCTCAGTGTGGCAGGGCACTCAACATATGTATTAACAACTGTCTAGGCAATAAGGATTCACCAATGACCAGCAGTGCATCACTATAGCAATGGAGCTTCACTAGGTCTTTGCCTGCTTCAACATTCAAGGACCGGGGACTTCAGCCCCAAAATTCCTCACCAACCACATATTCACAGTGCAGGCACTCAAGGTGAGATGAATGCTTCGCACAGTGAATATATGGAAGGCTACGGGCCTTGATGGGATACCTGGAAGGGTGTTCAAGAATTGTTCCTACCAGCTAGCAGAGGTCTTCCGTAACATTTTGTCTCTGTCCATGCCAAAGCAAGCAATTATCATCAACTGTCATCAACTGTCTAAATGACTACAGACTAGTGGCTTTCATACCCATCATTATAAAGACCAACACCAGGTCGCCTGCAGAACAAATACATTGACAAAGGACTCAGGTTGAGCAGTTGGGTGATCAGCCTAAAGGAAATGGGTGTTTAATGCTGAGCTGTAGGCAATAAAAAGCGTCCTGACATATATCCCCCTCCATTCATGATGGGCACTGCCATCCACACTGCTCTGGCAAATACTTATTAGGGCACCCAGTGCCCATAAAGCTACTTTTGTGAATCAAATGCACGTTTTTTCGTTTAATGCTCAAATCATTTGTAATGCTAACATGATGGTCACTAATGTTGCAGCTCAATGGTCCAGGTCAGCCCATGACTCCTTCATTTTGAGATTGCATGGTTGGGAGAATATGCATACGTGGGGCTATATGTGATGATTAACTTATCAGTAAGATGACTGAATTAATATTGCAATACTACCTTGCCTTTTTGTAAGTTACAGCTACAACCATTTTACTCATTGTAGTGGCCTTAATGATTGCCTCACTTCTGCAGGGCTACGACTTCAGTTACTGGCTCCTAACCCTTTTCCATCACTCCTAGAGTGCAGAGGAGATGCACTACAATGATGTGCATGTAGTACCTGTCACGGCAGGGTAGCGGAAAATAAGGAGAACGCTACTGAGGTTCAGTCCAGGTCCAGATTTATTATCTTTGCCTTAAACACAGGGAGAGGGAGAGCAACAGGACAGAGACGTAAGTCCAAAAATCGAGGTCGATGAAATGGGCAGCGGTCAGGCAATTGCCGTAGGGATCCAGGGGAACAGGCAGGGCTCGGAATCTGGGGACAGGCAGTTGGTCAGGCGATCGTTGTAGGCAGTGAGAGGGCTAGGCTATAATCGAAGGACGGGAGAGGCGGAACAGAGGTCAGGGGAACAGGCAGGCAGAGGCGCAGACAGACAGGCTAATAACGGGACAGAATGCTTGAACTTAGCACAGAAGGCTGAAGATCTGAATAAGAAGGCTCTCCAATTACCCCAACGGGCATCAGCTGGTAGGGGAGAGCATACGGTAACCGGTTCCCGGGTCTGGTGTAGTGGAAGTGCTCCGGCCACTGCTCGACTCTCGCAGATTTCGAAACTTCTCACCCTATCTCTAAGGAAAAGCCCAGACAGAGAAGAAACATAATTATGGCCACCTGTATCCATGATCTCATTCTTTTAGTCACTACCCACAGCTCATGACCATAGGTGAGGGTAGGAACACAGATGGACTAATAGATCGAGAGCTTTGCTTTCAGACTCAGTTCTTTTTTGGCCACAACGAACCAGTTAAGTGTCTGCAAAACTGCAGATGCCGAATAAACCATCTATCCAGCTCTCGAATCTCTTCGACCATCACTCGTGAACGACACCCCGAGATAGTTAAACTCCTCCACTTGAGGCAATACCTCCTCCCTGACCTGAAGCGGACAATCCACCCGTTCCTGGCTGAGAACTATGGTCTCGGATTTGGAGGTGCTAATCCTCATCCCAGTCACTTCGTACTCGACTGCGAACCGCCCCAGAGCTCGCTGGAGGTCCCCAGCAAATGAAGGGAACAGGACCACGTCATCCGCAAAATGCAGCAACACAATCCAGAGGCCACCAAACTGGACACCCTCAACACCCCGGCTATGCCTAGAAATCCTGTCCATGAATATTATAAACAGGACTGATTACAAAGGGCAGCTCTGGTGTAGTCCAACACGTACTGGGAATGTGGCAACACTTACTGGCAATGTGGACTAAGCTTCTGCTCCATCCATATAGGGAGCGAATCGCCCACAGTAGAGGGCCCCAAACCACATACTGTGGACAGTGGTGGCTTAATGGTTAGGGAAGTGTACTAGTAATTGAAAGATTGCAGGTTTGACTCCCTGACCAACAAGGCACCACTGAAGTGCCCTGAGCAAGGTACCGCCCCCAAGCACTGATCCCTGGGCGCTGAATTAGCTACCCCCTGGTATGTCACATTGTCACATATGGGTTAAATGCAGAGCACACATTTTGTTGTGTTTTATGCTATGGTGTGTCAACAATGACAATTAATCACTAAATAAACTCCCTAAGCACCTCCCACAGAGCACCTTAGGGAACCTGGTTTTAAGTCTTCTCCAAGTCCACAAAACACATGTAGACTTGCTGAGCAAACTCCCAGGCTCCCTCCAATACCCTCACTAGGGTATAAAGTTAGTCCAGTGTTCAATGGCCAGGATAAAAACTGCATTATTCCTCCTGAATCTGAGATTCAACTATTGATCTCACCTTTCCCAGGAAGGCTGAGAAGTGCGATCTCCTTGTAGTTACCCTCGCCCGGAGCCAGGCCTAGGGAAGGGGCCCATTGGCAATCGCCTGGTGGCCGGGCTTTGGTCCATGGGGCCCAGCCGGAAAGAGGTACACAGGACCGTCCCCAGGTGGGTCCACCACCCGCAAGGGGAATGTCATGGGTTCGGTGCAAAGTGGGTGGCAGCCAAGAGAGACCCTAGTAGACCAATACTGCCTAGTACCAAGATGGTGCCTATGCTCCACATTTTATAGTCTGTTTCTGATCTTGACTTGGTCTAGCCTTGCCTTAGTCTTAGTCTTGTCTCGTTCTCAATACACTCTGGTTTTGTCAATGACTTGGACCTCTGATTAGATGGTCTTGACTACATCAATAGTCTGCAATAATGTAATTTAAGCAGTAGGGGGCTATTATAACGAGTCTAAAATTTGAGAACATTTTGAGATGTTGTACACTTCTCTTAGTCATTGCAATATTTGGTAGATATCAATTAATTGCCCCTTTTACTATAAAGTAAATATATCTAAAACAGAGACAAATGCATTAAAAGATGCTGTATCCAGACCTTAGACAGACACTTTAAACTTGAATATCGATCCATCTTCTAACTGCTTATGCTGGTCAGGGTTGCAGGGGGGTTCTGGAGACTTGTACAGAGTATAGAACTCAAAGATGGAGTACATCCTGCACAGGATGTAAATATCAGTGCGCAGCCACACATATATGTCATGACCTGCTCATACGATCCTCGTGTGTACCACGCCTACCTCCTCGCCCCCGGCGAGGTTTCCTTTGGCTCCGACCTCACGGTCGACTGCGGCTTCTCCGGCTGCCACTCCTCACCCGCTGCGGTTCCCTCGAGCTCCCCTTTGTCCGCCTGCCTTTGTGCCTCCGCCTCCTTCCTTCGTCCCTCTTGTTTCTGCTCCTCGTTCCTCTGTGTCTCCTCTGTTTGCTGATGATCCTTTTGCTCCTCCATTCTTTATGCCCTCTGTATCTACCTTCCTGGTCTTGCCTGTCTGCGTTCCCCATTTTGTGTCAGATTTTGTCTTGGCTTTTGCCCTCGTGCCTGTTCTGTGTATCAGTTTTATTCCCAGTCCCTTGTTGATGTTTTATTCCCTTGTTTTCCATGTCCCCAGTCTCTTCTTGTCCGACGCCTCCCTTGAGGCGCGCCCGGAGTGTGCGCCTTTGGGGGGGGTTCTGTCATGACCTGCTCATACAGTCCTTGTGTGTGTCACTCCCCTCATTACCCATGTGTACTACTCCAATTGTTCTCAGCTGTTTTGCATTTCCATCCCTTAGCCAGGTGTATTTAAGTCCACGTCTGAGTCTGTATCGTCAGATCCGTCATTAATATTCGTCGCCAGCTGCCCTGTTCGTCCCCTAATAAACCCTCATATCCTGTTTCCTCGCCTCCCTGCCTCGTCATTCCCCGCTTCCTGCCTGTTCACTTCCCGTTGTCACAACAATGTATTAGAAGTCAATTAAAAATATTGCTGCACTAGGGAAACATGGTGGTGTAGAGGGTAATACTGATGCCTTCAATGTTCAGGGGTTAATATTCAAATCTTGCCTCTGACCTATGTGGACACTGCATGTCCCATAGGTTTCTCCTAATATAATATAATATTGCTTCTATAAGCTTCTAACAGGTTTGGATGCTGTTGAACCAAATAGTTACTTCAGCATTAGTTCAAATACAAGAACTCGTGGCCATAGGTGGAAATTAGCGGGAGAACATATC
>JAODKE010000068.1:16115734-16140048 GCA_026779605.1 Mormyrus hasselquistii
TTGGGTCTTCCTTCTCCCTCACCATCTCCCTAACCGGGGGGGGGGGGGGGTCTGCATGCGAACGTTTAATGGAACCGACGTCCGTTCGTCGCCCCCCCCCCCCCCCCCCCGTCCACCACTCCAACACCTTCCCTCTCTTGCTTTCTCACTCTCTCTCTCAGTCCCTCTCTTCCTATAATGAATTGAAACATGCCTTCGATCTCTAGCCGCCAGCCTCGTCACACATAGAATCCCCCCTTTCCCTGTTAATACGCATTAATATTCAGCTAGCGGCCAAAAAATTGTTTTATGCACCGTGCGGTTATCACGAGTGGGAGGGGGATCGGACAGCGCGGCGTGTGAGCTCCGCTTGCAGTTGACTGTGTCTGTATGTACAAATACGTTATCTAGGCTTTTTAGGACCTGCATTAAGAATGTAGGAAGATTGATGGATATTAACTGGAGACTGAGATGTGCTGTGAGTGTGTGAGAAGGTGTGTGCGCGCGCGTGTGTGTGTGTGTGTGTGTGTGTGTGTGTGAGGCTGTTAGGAGACTGTGCACAGACCTGGCTCTGCTGTAGAAACCCCACGTACCGCTTTATTGTCAGACTTTTTCAGAGGCCGCCGGAGGTGTTAAAAACCCAGCGGCATCGGCGGGAACGCAGACGCAGAAGAACACCACGTCTTTCACTAACACTTTGCCGGTTTCTGTGGTTTTGTCGACTGCCTGCTCCTGCCACTGATGATTACCTCCGACTCCGGGTCAGTATGACACGACCCATCCTAGTTTCTTGGGCCAAACCAGCCAAGACAGGGACTCCGTCTCCATGTCTCATGATTGATCTTTGTTTCCTGACCATGTCAGGAAACATCTCGCCCTGTGGGTGTTTGCTGCTGGCCACCGCAGGTGCAGGGGTCTCTGGGAAATGCGTTTTGAGGGTGCAGAGTAATACTGACCTTACAGAGTCTGATCACAGCTTTGAACAGAGTCCCTTCGTAAACCAGGCACAGCTCAAAGATTCCCGTGATGTTCCTTCCCTTGATGTTCCTTTCCGTGATGTTCCTTCCTGTGATGTTCTATCATACAATGCTCCTTTGTATGATATTCCTTCCCATGATGTTTTTCTGTGATGTTCCTTTCCGTGATATTCCTCACTGCGATGTTCCTTCCCGTGATGTTTTTCTGTGATGTTCCTTTCCGTGATATTCCTCACTGCGATGTTCCTTCCCGTGATGTTCCTCGCTGTCGTGTTCCCTTCCCATGATGTTCCTTTCTGTGATGTTCCCAAGGTATTCTTTTTGAAGCTTCTGAATACATTATTCTCCACCCACACTGGATGTGGGGCAGTGGATACCTCATTAGGTCACCATTTACCCATTTGAGCGGAAACAGTTGAGTTGAGTTGGCAGGGGACAGGAGAGGACGTGAAAGCACACCATCGCAAGTGAAGAAACCAGTAGAAGTGAGTCTGAAGCTGGAAACCCATACGAATCAAACATATGGGTCTGATCAGTCAGCTTGGCAGAACTAATGAGAGCAAATACACTTTGGGGAATCGGTGGGGGGGCTTTCTGTTCACAGCCCCACAAACAAGAAAACAAACACACAGGTGACACAGCCTCCTAACCCTCAGCCCACACATAGGGGCAGTGTGCATGGTCTGTTCCCAGACCCCAAGCTGTCCTGTGTTGTGTTTTTATCCCGAAGCTCCCGACTGCTGTCTGTGGCACGCTGCCTGTTCTTGTTTTCACTCCACCATAAAAGGCTGCACTTTTCCCCTTCGGACGACTGCAGATGTCTGTTAGAAATGCTGGCGCTGAATGAACTCAGTTATTTTAGGTATGGTGTCGCAGGGTAACGCCTCGCTCCCGCTCAGTCCACTGCTGTCAGAGTAATTGCCTCACTGAGGAATTGTTTTTCATTTCCATCTGGACGGGGATTACGTGTCCCTTAAGCCAGGCCAGGAACTGGGACTGATGGGAGACCACTCCACGCTGATGATAAGTTACTGCGGTGTGTGTACGTCTATGTGTCTTTCTCTTTCTTTACATTGGATATTCTGATCAATAGCCTATTAAATATCCCCATAAAGTTTTCTGCTACATTAGGTTTTAAAGTGCAGGGTCATGTGTGCTAAATGGACAGTGCAGTGCTGACAGGACATAAACCATGTCAGTTGGTACTAAGTACTGTCCCTGGGGATCAGGCAACGAGAGCTGTAACCATGGCAACATGTACTAATATCTGTCCCATAGCAACAGATATTAAGATCTGTTTCCCAGCAACAGGTACTAAGAGCTGTCACCCAGCAACAGGTACCAAGACCTGTTTTCCAGGAGTGCGTTACTGTCCCATAGCAGCAGGTCTCCAAGCGATGGGTACTGAGATCAGTGTCCCAGTGACACATACCAAGACCTGTCTCCCAACAACAGGTACTAGGATGTATCTCCCAGCAACAGGTACTAAGGCGTATCTCCTAGAAACCGGTACTAAACGCTTTCTCCAAGCAACAAGTGTTGTCTTACGGCAACTGATACTAAGTGCTATCACCCAGAACCAGGTACTTAGTGCTGTTTCCCTGTAACAGTAACTATGATGTTTCCCAGCAGCAGGTGCTAAGTGCTTTTTCTCAGCAACGGGGACTAAGCACTGTCACTCAGCAACAGGTTCTAAGCACTGTCCTCAAGTAGCATCTCCTGAGAGAGCCCTCTTGACAGTTTTTGAGAGCTTCGATTGGGTCGGGATGTGAGCGGTGACACGGGCCGATGTCCCTTCGAGGTCCCGCATTACCTTAATTATGGGACAATCGCACCAAGGTCATCTCTAGCCTCCCCCCCCCCCCACTTCACTCTAAACAGGCTGACTCTCCCGTAAGAGTTTCTCTAATGGACCCAGCTTGGGTCATCCTGGTACCTCCAGCTGCACGGACGGGTGGGGAGGCTTGGGCCAAGAAACTTCACCGCGCAGAAGCAGTTTCTTGCCCACATAGTCCACACCACCGGCCCAGGAATAATCCTTGACTGACATGTTCGTTCATCAAATTGGCTGCGGGGGAATAGGGGGTGGTGCCAGCAGCGGCCTGGCAGGGCAGAGCGGCGCGGTCTCTGTGGCTCACCGTGGCCAGTCAGCCGCGACAGCGGCCCTCACAGAGACAGATGCTCCCCGTCGACCTGTTTAGCTCACACCGTGAGAGCGCGTGACGGCTCTACCTTCACACGGCCCCGCACCCCGTGTCCAGATGCCCGAGTGTCTGTCACTGTCCCCTCTGGGTCCTTTGCTGTGTCACGGGTGTCACCTGAGGTGGGGACGGGGGGATCTCTGGGGGGCTTTTGGGTGCGGTAATTAATTGCCATCTGATTAGAGATCCATTATTTGAACGCTTTATCGGGCGAGTGGGGTTTAAATTAGGAGCTCGGCAAAGTGCTTTACGGCGGAATGGAGCGGTCTCATTAATGGGTCAGCAACGAGCGCAGTGAGATAATGCCGTGGGGGGGGGGGGGGGGGGGGGGATGGGGGTTGTGGCCAGGTAACTGGTAGCTGTCTGTGTGCCGAGTCTCAATATCATGCTCCTTGTGTGAGTTGGCAGTGCTGGCAGGATCTGGGGTCTTGGTGTATGCAGCTAATGGGGAGGCTTACATCCGAAAGTGTGTCTCTGTTTCATATGTGTGTCTGTATGTGGATGTGTGTGTGTGTGTGTGTGTGTGTGTGCGCGCCTGCGCAGTTACCTGTGTCCATGTGAGGCAGCCAGACTGTAGGAGTTCATGTCCCCCTGGGGGGTTGAGGAGATGCCGTTGCGGGACACGGTGCCGATCATGGGGTCTGCGCCTCGCTCTAGCAGTAAGCTCACCAGCTCAAAGTTCCCTGCAAGGACCCCCCCACACCAGCAGTGTAAACTTCTGCTTTACAAAATCTCACAAGATCCCACATTCACCCTTTCCTATATGCACACTTCAGAGGTAAAACTGACTCAGGGTCAGTGTTAAAGGCTGTCGTTCTACATCATGCACCCAAACTTTGCATTGACTGCCTGCTATTCTTCATGACTACTATCAGTCTTACGCAGCCATAGTCACATGAAATGGCTTTACTCTGACATCAATATCATCAATTAAAGTGGTATACATGCACTTGAGAGCAACAAACAGCCATTATGCTGAAAAAAGGAACTGATAAATTTAGTTTACAACATATTAATACATACAATATAGCATATTGCTCATGTGTTGACATCCATGCTGTGGTAATAATTAATTTAGGGTGGCAGCATGACTTAGGGAGTGTCTAGCACTGTTCCCACCCCCGTGAGGTTGTGGGTTTTGTACCCTCTGAGACTGGAGTTTGCGTGTTCTTCTGTCATACGAGTTTCCTCCCGCAGATAATGAGTCAGGTGCCTGCACAGTTCCGTGTAAAGTGCACGTGCATGTGCCCTGTGATGACGTGGCACCCCATTTAGCGGATTCTCAGGCCCTGTGCATGCTGGGATATGCTCCAACCCCCCCCACACACACACCATGATCCTCTACTGACTAAACTGTAATTAAAGAAGGAGGGGTGTCCCAGGCCACTCCTTGCCAAGCCCCGCCCCTCAGCACTGCCATACCTGCTGCAGAGGCCAGCTGCAGTGGGGTTTCAGTGTAGTTCTCTGCCCCATCTTGGACAGCACCTTCTACGTTGGCTCGGGCGTCCAGCAGCAGCTATCAGGACACAAAGGCATATCAGTCTCATTAAGGAATTTGGAGAAGTGTGTGGGGGGGTGAGTGGCGCATGGCCCCACCCACCCCACAGAACTAGCTCTTAGCCATTACAACTACGACATCAATGCAGCGATGTCAGGAACATTAACCTCTACACAGCGAGTGAATGCTGAATTCATGAAGATGATTACTAAGGTCATACTGCGGCACCTGAAACCAACTTCCTGCCTCCATAGGTATCTCTGCCAGGAATGAATATGTGCTGCTTTCCAAAGGTCGCTTTAACAGAGGGTGGGGCTTGAATATATCTCGCGATTGCTTGGGGTTCTGGAGTTGATCCTGGAGGCCCGATCCAGACCTGCGCACTAAGCCAGATCTGGACAGAGATCCACCTTGGACCACTACAGATCTTCACAGATATGCCCAAGACCTCAGCTTTGAATCTCGTGTACCACCCAGGCAATGTCTATCCGGTTATGTGTCAAATGCCTTGTAAACCTTGTAACAGGTGTAACTGAAATGGGATCACTATTGGGCTTTTGGCAGCTTACCCAATGGTATGTGTCCCTTCCTGAACCTATGTACGTATATGAATCCTCACCATTTTGTCTGCAATGCTTTTTTGGCAAAAGCAATTCATTTTAGATATCCGTCACCAATCCACTGGGACTTCAGTAGAGTCCAGAGTCTATCGACATGAATAAATGAGATAAACTGTGTCGGGGGCCACCTCAGTGAGCACTGTGAATGCAGCCCTCTGCTCTTACTAGTCAAGCGTGCGTATCTGGTTCCAGACTTACAGTTCATGAGCTTACAATAGGGAAAGGAAGCATATTATCAGGGGATATAGTGCTCCACACACTACCATGGAAAGCTGAAGAGGTCTAGTGCAGAACACCCCTCCGCAATCATCGATTGCATTCAGTTTCCACTGGCTTATACAGTGCGAGCCCATCTGGTTATTTATATATATATATATATATAAAACGTATATATATATTTATTTATATACTAATATATATCCAACAAGAACAATCATATCTAAACAATACTATTAAGGAGAAAATTGACATATAATTACCATTATTATTATGATGTTACATAATAATAATAATCATTCAATGTACAGAAGTTAGTATAATTACAGGTCAAAACGTCACTACCTGAACAACAGGGACGTGTCCGTGTAACACAGCGAATGTGAGAGGAGTCCCCTGGCGCATTTCAGGATAAACTGAGGGGTACTTGTGTACTGTGTTTGGCACCTGGGAAGTCACAGGTAAGGTTCAGGAGAGAAATACAGCAATTAAAACCGCATAAGCACGTGGAGGGAGGGGCTGGATTAGCCAGCAGGACATTCGGATGTTGAGAAATTGGGAAATGAGCTTTTTTTTTTTTTCCTCCGGACACCCCCATCTCTCTTTCTCTCTCCATCTCCCTCGTTTCCCCTGACTGCCCACAGGCGTTCGCCACGGCTGCTCCGATCGTGACACATCCTGCCTAAAGTCTCGTCATGAGGTTCTCAATGGTTGTCACAGATACAGGAGACAAACAGACGAGAGAGCTATGATTATTAGCTGGGGGGTGACAGATGCACGACTGTGTGCTGATTCATGAACATGGCACCATAACCTGGGGTGGGAGTGGGGGGGGGGGGGGCCAGCATCTAGAGCTAGAGTGGAGACTGATTCCTTAGAAACAGTCTGATTTCCTGAGCGTTCTGATTCCGTTAAACGTAAAATGCACCTAAAGTACGTGTAGCATTTGTGCAATGAGATGCCTCATTCCAAATGCGTTAAACGTGCAATTATGATTCATATTCACCAGGGTTATATAAGGGTTACTAATTATCTGCTTGGGCTGTTTGCCAAGCGTGCCAAGATTTTACTACTGACACAAGATGAAGTAGTGATGGGAGATAGAGCCTCAAAACCCACGTGTGGGATTATCTTATGCTGCCAGACACTGGCCAGTATGATCCATCTTCCAGTGGTTAGTTAACTGGTGTTTGTCGAGCTACACCAGGCAGTGACTGATAGCTGAAGAAAGCCCCAAACAGCGTGGCTTTTGCAGCCCCGTCCACCATCCCTCCCCACAGGCACAGCGACGCTGAAAGCCAGTAGGCCGAGGGCCAGACCCTTGAAGCGTGACGTCACAGCTCAGGCATGCAAACCGCGGCCTGCCAGTGGGCCGAGATGGGCCACTGGCACGCTGTTCACGGAGCGTGTGGTGCTACGTTCAAGAATCACCACTCAAAACTCACACACATTATACTTCAACACTGATGAATGGGACAGTCACAGCCAATCAATACTGCGGTTATTATTTTGGACCCTATCTGTGAGGCATTGTCCACCACGGTGACTTGGTAATCCCTTTGATATTAAGGGGGCATTTTAATTAAATAAAGTTCAGTCTTTGCCTTTGAATCTATGTAAAACCAATTGTCAATGTTATTTAGCTGTATCTGTGCCAATTTCAAGTATAAACGATTGTACATCCCATTTAAACCGTTGCCCAGAACTAATGAAATGCTGGGTACGTTGATCGATGGCAATGTTTACATTTATCTAAGTTGGCAGTAATAGAATCTTAAACCCTGCTCTACGAAATAGAACAGAACAAGGAAAAAAACCTGAATATTGATCAGTGTTCTGATGATTCATAGGAAGCCATCAGCTGGTTGACTCGCATGGACTGAAAGCCAAAGCCAAACACTGAAGTGCACGCCTCAGATCACACGTGGTGGGCGGCGCCTCACGTGGACAGCCTACACAGAACATGCCAATGAGGAGTGAGATGGGAGAGATGAGGGACAGTACGGGGTCTCCTTCCGTCTTACAACACGACGAGCTCAGACAAACTAGTTCCACCATGACAACAAAGCCCCCCTCCCCCAATTTGCTGGCTCCCCTGAAACACACTCCCCCAGGAGCAACTGACCTCACTGTTGATGTCGGCACCTGCGTCCAACAGCATCTGCACCATGGCCTCGTCCCCACGTACGCAGGCGTACATGAGCGGGGTCATGCCCTGTGGAAAGGGGGCAAAAGAGTGACAGGGAAGTGACACCACAACGTCAAAATAATATAATAAGGATTTCCGCATTTCCCATCCATCCATCCATCCATCCATCCATCCATCCATGTAAGTGAAGGTTGTCAGGCACTAAGGACCAGAAGTTGTGTGCTTTTATTACACAGCCACATATAAAACAGCACCAGCTTCCTCCTATATGCAGCAAACACCAAAGCATGCAAGTCCAACGTGGCGGGGACCCACAGGATGCAGGCCTTGTCTCATCTGCCCCTTTCAAGTGCCGAGAACCCTTCAGGTTGTCATATTATGACCTGCATTCACATTCTAAAATCCGCCTCTCCGTGTCATACAGGCAAAAGTTGCAGAAGGTCAAACGGTAATCCCTTTATGTCTTATCTATTATGAAATGGATCTAGAAAATAAAAAGCTTGGAGAAGGAGAAGCATGAAATGAAGGAACAGCATCAGAGTGGGTCAGAGCAGAATAATCCTGACGTGCTTGGATGGAGATCATTTCCTTCCTGTCTCATGTCTGAATCCGAAAACCTTGGGTGGTCATAGCAACAAATATGACACATGAAACAAGGAAAAAAAATCCCGTGTCCTTCTGGGAAAACAAAACTTAACAAAATAAAGCCAAACAGAGATTACAGCCAACACTCTCACTATATTGCTTCCATATTTCCTGATTAATGTTCAAAGTATTTTAATCTTTCTAAAACTGAAACGTGTTTCGATCAGTGTTGCCAGTGGCACTCTCTAAAAGCTTTGATTTGTTTACAGTCAAATCTGTGTTTAATTAAGGCAGAACTTTAGACGAAATATTTTTTAAGACCATAGTGGATGGCACATTTCCTAAACTGCAAAACCTCTCTGCCAACTGTGAAAAGTGGGTTAAAAAAAAAAACAGCGAACTAACCTGCTGATAAAGATGCTTGACTACAAAGCTAGAAAGACAAAAAGACCATTGTCTGACCATGGCTGCTGGGAGCCAGTAATCTGATTAATCCAGTAAAGGATGTACAGCTCAACTGAAAACACGTGTGAATATGGGCAGTGAGAAGGACAATTTCAATCCCTGGAAGTCCCAATAAACTTCAAGTGGCGTGTGGAATCAGGAGTGGGTTTGGATGCCGTTCCCATGATCGGTCACTGGTCCAAATCACCTGGCTGCCAGAGTGGTTTCACTACTGGGTCTATGATCGAGGCACTTAACCCCCAATTGCTCTGGGGATTGGCCGGTCTCACTCTCTCAAGTGCACATTACGTTGGATAAAACCCCATGATAAATAAATGTGCATGAAGCTGGCCTCAGAGTTCTGGGCCTCTTTTCAGCCCAGGTTGTAGATCCGCAAGCTTTTGGGTTAACATGGCCTATAAATTCAGCATTGACAGCACTGATCTAAAATGTGCACAAGCGCTAACGGCAGATGAATGGAGGCCCTGCCCCCTTCCGACCTGCTCGCTCATGCTGTTGATTCCGTCTGGGCCCAGCAGATTCACCGCCTGCTTAACCAGGTCTGTCCGGCCACAGTTGAGCATACGAAAGCCCAAGTCCTGCAGGAATTTCGCCTCAGTGGAGGCGGCATCCAGCTTCCTTGAGGCACAGAAACAGTCGTCCGTCCTGCATGGAAATAAGGCCAGTTAAAATTCCAGACCTGTTCTCCTAAAATGGGTCCAGTTTCCACCTTAAAACTGCACAACCGTATAACACATTCCGGGAAACAGCGTAACAGCGAACACAATCTATTACCTGGAGGTGTCTCTGATCTGCCCTAATTGGGTCATTAATTCAGGACTGAAGATACTCGTGTTTTATCTAAACTGACTAACGGGACTGGGAACAGCAGAAAGCCACATTTTAAAATCAGTTAAACTAACATGATATAATAGATAAACCCGTTTTTCCTGTTTACAGAGATAACACAAATATGATACATTATATTTCTATGTACGCTACAAATTAACCAAGAAATTGTACATGGAAAAGAAACAGTCAGCTGATGTGGACCTTCATTAATATAACTATCAGTACATCATAAGTCTATTGATGTCCTAATATTTTCACAAACTACACATACTGGTTTAAACAGGGCTCTGAGCATGGGATTGAAGGAATCTGTTCTACTGGCTGCATGCACTTTTCTAATCAGATCAAGTTGGATGGTCGTACTTCAGCTGCCGTGGCTCACAGTCAACGCCGGGGAGAAGCAGCCGTGCTGCCTGCCGTACGTCGTCACTGTCCACTGAGAAGGAGCGCCTGTGCTCCGCGTGCGCCACCGCCACCCGGATCCACTCCATCAGCGGAGGCAGTACCAAGAACGGCCTGTAGGGGGAGACAGCAGAACTCATCAGCCCGCTGTCACCAGCTGCGAAGGTGGTCTCCATCTGTTTTTCTCTCGTTGGATTTGCCTGCCTGTATCTTCATCTGCCTGGGAGCAAATATTTCATTTGAAAACTACTGAGTATTTTGTTTTGAAAATTTCTGAGAATAAAGTTAAAAGGCATCAGTATAGAAACAGCAAACCAGTAAATACAACCCTGTAACCAGTGAGTTAACGGAAGGAGATTTGTGCACCACCTATTGACACAGAACTAGGAAAACTTTTAATTACCACTAACTGAACTGTTTTTAGGTTAATCTCTTACCTGCATTATTAATACTCAACGGACAGCTATAACTGTCTGTCCATCACCCAACTGTCAATCAAGGCCAAAGACACATGAAGCCTGTCTCAGGCAAGACAGGGTTATACTCTGGACAGAATATCAGCCCAGCCCAGCACACACATATAATCAAATGGGCAATCTGAAGACACTGATTAGGAAACTGCAAAAAAAAAAAAAAACATGCAGGACATACAAGAACCCCATACAGAGAGAGGCGGCAGGTTTCGAACCCCCAACCCAGGAGGCATGAGGCAACGGTGCTACCCACTGAGCCATAGTGCCATAAGCAGCTATATTCAGCTTATGTTATATTTACTTGTTTCTGATAAGCTTTGTTTCACTACCATTTGCGAAGCCAGGAGTGACTCATCTTCACGCCTACATACTCATCCTCACCATTGACAGTGACTCCATCTGCTGTTTTCAAGGTATGTTTGCGATGTGGAACCACTTTCCTTGATGTACCGATCTACCAGCTACAGGATACCATAGTCAGCTTATATTAGATATATATATATATTTTAAAGGAGAGATGACAGTCCCTTATCTGTTAGTGAAGGATCCAGTTAAGAGTTGGATGCCATGTCATCCGCAGCCACAAGGAGACGCTGAGATGCAACTGGTACAGGAGTGTTTATCCAGGGCCTCTCCTGTGACCTTGTAGCTGGCCGCCAAGTGATAATGTCTGCCACAAGCCATTTCTGTTTTCCAAGCAAACACTCAGCGCACCACAGCCAAGCCATTGATTATAACGCAACTTTAGTTTCACCTGACTCTTGGTTTGGTCTCCATCCAATGAAACACCATAGACAAAATAATTTACTATCCTAGAGCGTCCTGGCATCTGCAAATTAATAGCATTTTAAAATGCAAATATTTCCCGCAGACCCAAAATTGGGTTGCTGGGCTAAACGCAATTTACTGCCAGAGGAAACAAGTATTTTTAAAATAATGGTGTGGCTTTGGTAGCTTGTCCAGCATCCAAACATCACCGGAAGAGGCTATGTTTCACTGGCCGTTTTATATGGGTACTCTTATTCCACATTTATCAATGATACATTATCAATGGCCACATTCAGCTTTTCATTTCATTAAAGATGACTTCATGTCAACTTTTTACTTATCAATATCATCTTAGAATTCTTAGAACTGATATATGTCCAAATATCAGAAACATTTTCACGTATAATTTTACATGCTGCATATATATTTCATCTGGTTTATGCTACAAGGTGAAAACAATAGGAAATAAATGCTTATTTTGAGAAGCTTGTAGCTAGCAGTTAAAGAGTAACAACTTACTAGTGTGTCATCGGCTAATCTGATTTTCTCATTCACTGCTCCACAGAAGGCAGCTGTGCCAGCATGGCGAAATGATGGAGGTACCTCTTTACCCAGTGCATATCATAAACATTAGCAGCCTAGTGACTATTAGCACCTTGATAACTGAACCGAAATATCAATGTAGACCATAACCGGATAATTATCAATGCTAAATGTCTTACAAGGTACATATATGAAGGCTCCCCCTGTGGATGCTTAATGAATTGCCACTCCTAAGTTCAACAGGGAGCCTGCACTCAATAGTTCAACCCCCCATTCCAGATCCAATGGAGCCACTACTAGAGGAACCGAACATAAAAACTGAACAAACTGCAGGGCCTTCACAGCTCCGCCTCCACTTTTAATCATCCGCCTTCGGGGTGAACGGGAAACGCCAGACATTTCCAGTTCCTTTGGCATTAAGGGCCTGTCTGAAAAGGAAAATAGGTCTGCTGAGTGTCACTTCTCGACATCCTCTGAGAATTACAGTGCTGGAGCTCCTTCCACATGTGCAAGTGTTGTTCTAAAGTAAAACTGAAAAAAATGACCGGTCTTATGTTAGTTAGAGTTTAGGACTGAGCCGTGTTAGGTAGTGCTTCTAAAAACCAGCTCATTGTAGGGCAGGAAATTATATTTTGCAATGCAACTGACTAATTTATTTCTGAGTGATTCACTGCATATGACAAAGTGGGTGTATTACTGTGTACTACAAAGATGACAATAATGCTAATGTATGAAATAAACGCAGCTGTCGGCAAGTTTCAGATATCACATAAATGACCTGTATTATGAGAAACTTATTTTTACAGTTGTATTACTCATATTTTAAAAAAAAGTACTCATATATATATTCCAGGAAAACATTTCCTGCCTTTACAGAACTTTCAGTATATTGGCCTGTAACATAATGGTTAGCTTAGTGTGATGATTATGGTAAATAAGCTTTATTTGATTACTTAATCTTAATGGCTAATAATAAACTGAATGACCTTGTTTGCACTATGAACCGCAGTGAAGGACCCAATGTCAGACGTGTGACCAGCTTGTCACGGGACACTTGTAACCACACAATGTCACCTCCATCCCAAAAGCGACATGCCGTCATGCACACAACATCACAAGGTCATAAGGGCCCCTGTGTTGACATGAGTACCAGGGGAAAGACAGTGAGACATCACTGAACACAAAGTGCAGCCTGTGGAGACAGGGGGAATGGAGGGGGTCTGCTTGAGTTGCAAGAAAGGATTGGCCTTCCATTCCATCCGCGACAGATCGACAAAGAAGAGCATTCAGCACTTCCTGGATCAAGGCTGGAAGTGTACATGGCATCAACCATGCAACCATGCAAGGTGTCCATTCACCTATGTCTTTAAAGAGCCAGCGGTCATTCTGCACTTAACAAGATTCCCTACTTGCCAGTCAGCATCTTATTGTCTTTCTTGCTTTAGTCCTGTGTTTCTGAAAAACAGCAGAGCCGGTCTTCAAAGAGAAGCCCCACCTTACTGCTTCAGGATGGTGCAAAAGCTACAGGGTCCCTTTTCATGGTTGAATAATAATCTCAAATAACAGCATCTTTATGGTTGTATTCTTTCTACCTGAGCTCTCATCACCATGACTCCTGTCAAGCTAACAGCACTCATTGTGATCTCTCCTTTGAATACATGAGACCCTCTCTGTAGACGAATCTCAAAAAAAAAAAATCTCTGAAATTGACTGACTATTTTCTTACGGCTTTGGATTAAAATACCTGCATAACTTTTCACAGACTTGGCAGCTTCTGGGCATGGATGTTAAACTTTCATTGCTAATCAGGCTCTGGCTCTGAGGCCATCTGCCCGTATCTGAGCAAAGATATTTGCAGTGATTCATTAATATTGGCCAAACTGAGTCACCCCTCTGATTTATGTTTTTGCATCTGGCATGATGTCCTACAGCATGAGAGACTGGGAGCTATTCTTCCTGACAGTTTACAGGAATGCAACAAGAAAAAAGCCCAGGAATGACGTTCCTAGCACCTACAACAGAAGCCTTGTAGGGATTTTTTTAAAGAACAGACGAACCCCCATCTTGTTTTAACGTCCCTAGCATACATACACAGAGACAGACACACATAAAAACATAAAATGTACTCTATTCAAAATTATTTTCAGCCTGACTAATGAACAGACAAAATATCCCCCCCACACACACACAAATCACTCCCTTCAAGAAACTACAGTATCTGTTAATTATCTCCTTCCATATATCGGTGTATGAGAAATCAATTTAAAACAACGCGCCATGGCTTATGATTAAGACAATACATATTTTTAAATTAATTAACTACTACTGATCCATATATATGCTATATGTGTAGCATTCAACTGTCCCCGATGTCCTCTGTGTGGATATCTATGGACTGATTCCTTTTCAATCTATTATTTTTATAAATATCGATAAACATTGAAAACGCCATCGGTAACTGAAGCTGCACATGAATACTGCTAACCACGTGCCTAAACCTTAGCCAGGCAGAAACTGGATGACCATTACGTCGATTGGTTAACAGATGAGAAATTTCTTGCCCGCTTGACATTGACGAAAAGGCCACTTCAGGTCAAGACAATGAAATGTTCTCCTGTAAGTCATACTGTCGTGAGGGGACGTGGGTGTAGGGCCGCCGGTAACCGGCGGAGGCGTTCCCACCTCTCCGTCTGCAGGGTGACCTTGGAGGGCTCCACGTTAGGGTTCTCCCACTCCATCTGCGGACAATGCATGAAGTAGCACAGGGAGTAGAGGGCTTCGGGCTCCCAGTGTACGCAGGTGGCCTTCTGGTGCAAGGGAGTCCCGTTGTTGTGGGTCCGGACATGCAGGGGCTGGAGGTAGTGCATGGCCCGGGACACCAGGTCGCCTGCGGGTTCGGGACAGAAGCGGATGAGGCTGTTAGACGTCGCTAGGTCGTTAGCACATTAGCAGGCTGAGTGGGGGGACATGCTTGATTAGCTCTATACTTTAGCGGCGACTCGGTAATATTATACCGAAAGCGTTTAGTCACCTGTCACGTCAATCGATAAAATCCACAGTTGCTTTGCGGATCAGTCGGCTCTGAGTGCTCCCACCCATTAGGGTAAAACACACAATCATGTGCCACTCAGCCAGATGAGGCCACATTCTCCAGCTGTATTCAGACTCTGTCCTGTTATTAAGGGCCTGATCAGTGAACAGTGATTCACGCCGTTGAACTTCTGAACCTTTAAGGGCAATGTCTACCTCCTTAGTGAGACCTACGGCAACAATAAACAGTACAAAAACTGAGCAATTAACATCTTCCAACATGTAGCTTGCATGAACATGGTTGGAGTATCACCACAAAGACACCCTTTGACCCAGAAGAACGAGATTTCATTTTAATACCAATTTTAAAATAACGCTGCATCTAAAAGAAAAGAATGACATCACTTAGGCCTTGCATGATTTAAATTCAAATACCTTATAATTCACCTATATTTAAAAATATATATTTTGCCAAAATTACTGCTGATATTAAAATTATTGCAAATTGTTTTAAAATGTCTTCAAGCTGTCCAAGCTGGGGAAGGTACATCACTATAATTAATCTTCAGTCGTCATACTACATGTCACAGAGGACTCAGATATGACACTCCATCTATGACTATGACTTATGATTAAACTTCCTGGGAAAGTCACTATACTCATATATACTCATATATACTCATTTTAATCCACCCTGAAAAGTTTCATTGTCATTTGCATTTAAATTACAGTTGAGCAGCACTGAGTCGTATGCAGGTCACACAGCAGGAGTAAAATTACTGATTAAGGAAGCCAACTGTTTTTTGACAGAGCTGTTGTTTGGGTACACGTAATGGGTTTATAACTGTTTGTGTTTTGTATATGTGTAATGAGTATGTAATTATTCTTTAAGGTTATTTAAGGCATAGGCTCCAGACCCCCCACAACCATGAATAAGAAAAATGGTTTCAGAAGATGGATGGATGGAGGGTTATCTAAGGCAGAAGGTTAAGCCTGGATGTAGAGCTGGTGCGTGTTGTTTGATAGCTATTAGGTCAGCACTGATAAAACAATAAGAAAATATTGCTTTTGTTTATAAGAAAAAACAATTGCCCATCATCACAGAGTCAAAATGATATATATTTATATAAATTGTTATAATTAGATATTTCTTGAACAAAAATATGGGTGGTACTGCTTCACACCTAGAAGGTTGGGGACCTCCACTCTGTGTTCCTGGAGTACCCCCAGTACAGTGTGGGTGTCCTCCAGCCTCGCTGATTTGCTCCCACAATCCAAAGACCAACAGGTAGGCTTACTGTCATCTGTACTTTGCCTGTAGTTTATGACTATAGGGAGAATGAGTTCATGTATGTGTCCTACGATAGACTGGCATCCAAAGGCACAATAGCATGGTCAGAGGACCATAGGCTATTTGAGTTGTCTGTTCTGCCACGGTAACAAATAAACAAATGAAGTTGTCCATCGGGGACCCTTTTTAGTGGAGGCCACTGGACTTCATCTTGGGTACGTCTGGGTATTACAGTGCCCCCGCTGGCCTCCCATCAAAGGTGCACCCGGCCTTGTTGAAATGATAAGTGAAAAAAATACAGCACCAAATTATGGCTTTGTGCTGGGGAGGATGGGGTTCATTTCTTGTTATTTGTTTTGTTTTTGTTCTTTAGATGGCTCTCTGGGTATAATAGGAATAGGTTGTAACAGTACGCTGCTATGAGTTTCACTCTTGGAAACGCTTATTCCTTTAGAGTTATTTATAATCAAACACAGATGCACCCCTAAAGAGTAGAGATGCATAAAGATAAAACCCAACAGTGAAGAAAAATCTCCTGTTTTTCATGGAACTCAACTGTTGTCAGGAATTGAAAGTCTGTCTGACCCGAGCAAGTATTCACTGTCATGGAGACCAGAGATGTTTCTACGTCATGTAAAAGGAGCAGTCCATTTTCTATGCTGCCCCCTCAGGCCACTCCAGGAATTGTTCGGTTTAGAGTGCCATTCTGTGCACGTGTATCTTTGGCACAGCAACCTGTTATGGCCTGTTCTACCCAGAATGAGCCTTGAGGATGGGTTTATTACTTGCAAGTATTTCTACTGAGGCTCCAGAGTGACAAATTACAACTCAGGAATGTATTTTTGCTTATTGAGACCATTATTCAAATTTTGTTCTGCTAATCAAGGTTTATAAAATTTCAAGACAACATTAAGAGGAGCTGCAGTCTGCAGTTAATTACCAATTTTATCCAGCAAAATATTGCTAATATTTCAGTGTATAATGAGTTTTTTAAGCAATGATAATAAAGCTAATGAAAATCGCTCTTGAAGTAGTATTTTCCCATCTAGGCAGATTCTTCTGGACCCTGGAGATAAATCAACAGACTAAAAATACATTTGTGTGTGAGAGTATGTGGGAAAGAACGATCCTTTGGAAGAAACCACAGCTGAAAAGAATTGGGGAGACCTTCCCAAATCTAATGCCCAACAGTTTAAACAGCAGCACTTCACCTCCTGAATTGCTTAAACAGCAACACCTGCACTCACATTAATGGATGTGAAATGCTTGCATGGAAATAAGTCCTTCAACTGAATTTTACATACCATATGCATGCACAACATTTATTTATGCTGGCGGTAGCATTGGGAAAAGCCAATGGACAGTTTCACCCAACACCCCTCAAAACATAAGCTCCACAGCCTAATAGCATCTTGTTTAAACGCAGACTAAACACTAATCACAGTTACCCCTAAATTAAGATATACCCATTTGTTGTTTTCTAGGCTAGCACCAATTAGTACCATTCCACCATAATTAACACAGATGGTGATGCAAAAAATATATAACATTTTTTAATATTAAAAAAAAATATCATGTTGAGGTTTGAAGCATCTGCTTTGTGGATAAAATAGAATATAATAAGCAGTGAGGGGTGACATGGTGGTGCAGTGGTTAGCACTGTTGCCTCACACCTCTGGGACCCGGGTGCGAGTCTCCGCCTGGGTTACGTGTGTGTGGAGTTTGCATGTTCTCCCTTTGTCGTCGTGGGGTTTCCTCTGGGTACTCCGGTTTCCCCCCACAGTCCAAAGACATGCTGAGGCTAATCGGAGTTAATAAATTGCCTGTAGGTGCGAGTGAATAGTAACAGTGTGTGAGTGTGCCCTGTGATATGGGCTGGTCCCCTGTCCAGGGTTGTTCCCTGCCTCATGCCCATTGGTTCCGGGATAGGCTCCGGACCCCCCGTGACCCAATAGGATAAAGCGGGTTGGAGAATGAATGAATAATAAGCAGTGATGCTCCTGACCAATTCCTGTGAATATTGGCATCGTGTGTCATGCAGGTAAGAGGCATTAAAAGCTACTTAAGATGAGTTCACTCAGATTGTTCCCTAACCCTTATCTCTAGCGGGAGATCCCACTGGGACAAAGCAATTTAATAATCATTCCACATATGGACACTTTGGAGGGAGTCATTTTAAGGGAGAAATCGATGCCAGAGTTCCTTTAATTCCTTTCATTATGCTGGATATCTCAAAAGATCCTCATGAAAAATGGAAAATATGGGCCTTCGTCCCAGGATATGGACGTGAAACTAAACTGATAAAAACATCCCCCTTGTTGGCAAGCTGAGATGTTTTTTTAAGCAAACATGGCTGCCTTGTTTAGACAGCTATTCGCGGCCCTTGTGGTAACACCTAATGGATAATTTCTGATTTAAAATGACTACGAAGACTGGATTCTGGGTGAATGAACAAATGAATCCAGTAGGACCAATTCTGTAAAGGACAGGGGCAGGCTGGCCTCTTATTTCACTACAGATTCATCGAAGGGCATGTCGATTGTGCCCTGGGTACTTTTCTGTTTTCACATACTGTATCATGGCTGCTCCAACTAAGGAAAAATGTGCCTCATTCAACCTGAAATCATTTCTTATTTTAAACAAAAAAATAAACAGGTTAATTAGAGAATAAATAATACAAAATCCAAAAAAACTCTGGAAAACATATAAAATTAGAAATGACACTTGTAAAGTAGCATTTGGCATTCAGTAAGCGCAGGCTATGTAACTCGTGCATGTCAGGAAACAGGGTTAGCTCCATGCCTGCACCCTTCAGCTGTAACTACATCTTAAAAGTGTTTTTAAAGTTTTGGTTTTCAGATGTACCATAAAAACATGCCCCTCCCCCTTAAAAAAAACTTCTGTTGAAGTCATAAGTTTTTAAATTTTTTGACAGCCCTCAGTAAAACAAATCAAAGCTGTAAGTTTCGTTGCACGACATCATGATGAAACTGAAAATGGTTCCTTTCAGACTCACATCAAGGCATCCAGGGAAACCATAAAGAATAATAATAGCTATAAAAATAACATCCATTTCAAGACCCCAGAGGTCAGTTTGTTAGACATTTATTAAGCTGTCGCATTCCTTGACAAGCATACGGTAGTTCACAAATGTTAGATTTACAATACTGGAACGGCTCTTCTCTCGTGAAGGATCTGCTTAGCGTACATAATTTTCTTGATATACAGAACTGAAGGTAGACCTAAATCCAGTTCCATCTCAAAAGAAAGAAAACGCTATTATGACATCTCTCTTTTCTGTTCTGGTTCTCGAAGATAAAACTCATAACACTAGATCACGACCACCCCAGGATGAGACTTCCCAAATGTCTTGAAACTTTCATTGGAGTTGGACTTAGACGACAAAACTCGCCGGTATCGATTATCCTAGTAAATAAACTTCAATGCAGTTTCCTGCAAGACGTTTGTTAAGACATAGATTCCTATTAATCAGTGCACTTTCTTCCACAGAATCGACATTTTCCCCTTGGTTGTTATTACTACGTTAAATCAAAAATGTACATTTTATACAGGGTGTGCATAAAGTCTCTATACAATTTCAAAAATATATTACAAAGGCAACTGATGAGGTATCTTCATCAGATTTGTTCTATGTGCTCAGTGCTTATCAAGGTTTTTAATCACACTGCAAACAAAGGTACAGGGCATCACTAATCTAAAGCAGAGGATCACTGACGCCATGTCACCATTGATGAGGGAGCGCTACAGCGAATATGGCAAGAAATCCAGTACCGTCTTGATTTGCTTTGTGCAACTAATGGTGTCCCTATAGAGTTGTATTAAATGAGGCAAAAAAACTTAAATATATACGTCTCATTTTGTAATTATTTCCACATATCTGTCTTTTCATTTGCCTTTGTGATAAATTTTTGAAATTGTAAAGAGACTTTAGGGACACCCTGTATTTCATTCAAGCCTCAGCACGTCTGTGGGTCCTTGAGCAAGGCCCTTAACCCCCAGCTCCCTGGACGCTGCCCTGAGCGGACAGCTAGCGTACGAAGTGCAAGTCGAGGGGAGGAATAAAGTGAGTATTAATATTATTAATGTTCTGTACAGTCAACCTTTGGAAACGTCCATCCATTTCCCGTAACTGCTTATCATGTTCAGGGTCACGGGGGGTCCAGAGCCAAACCCAGATGCTATGGGCACAAAGCGGGGATGGGGGTGCGATCCCATCTCAGGACACACTCAGGCATCATGCACTCTTACTGGCGACTAGGTAACTACTTAACCTCAGCATGTTAGCATGTGGAAACCAGAGCACATGGAGGAAATCCTACGAGAACATGGAGCCACGGTGGAGACGGAACCCTAGTGCCAGAAGTGTGAGGCAACGGCACTAACCACGTGCCTCTGTACCGCCCCCCTCTGGAAAGACTTGAACAAGTATAACAATTCTGTCAGACCTAGTCAATATGGACCAGGAAATCATGTGGATTGTATTTATCGCCGAAGGCACTACAATGTCATGATACAGAAGATTCAAAGTCTTCTGGATTCAACCTTTCAACCATATGGTTTAAAATGTTTGAACAAAATGTGCATGAACCTGTGAGCAGCTCAGGCCTCGTGTTCAGATTCCCGTGGCATTGCTACAACGCTATGGCAACAAGAGTACAGCACTGCAGTAAATGGGAGGTTTTTGTCCACCCATCTTGCAGTGCATGATCGGCCCTGCACTCACTGGCACAGCCAGCGATGTGGTTTAATTAAAAGCCCTAATTACACATTAATTAAATCCTCTGCATACACAGGCCTCCCCTGTAATTTACCAGTTAGGAACGAATGGCAAGATAACAAAATATCCTTGAGAAGTGAGAGAAATACAGCTGTTCTGGGAATTGAAGTGGCTGGATCTTCATACTTTATATACTGTATGGGTGGCTGGTAATAACAAAAAAGACTGCGGCAAGTAGATAACTGGCTCACAAGTAATCGAGTCCCAGTTGCCCTGTTGATAAAAAAAACAAAAAGCTACGTAAGGGTAGGGAGGATTCCTGGCCTTAATTTCACCAATTAAAACAGAAAAAGATCAACTTCTCGATATTTCATCGCATTCAACCTGCACAAACAGTAACCTAGAATGACGACTGAGAAGGTGGACCATGTGGAGAAAAAAGTATGTTTATGTAGCTATTGATTAAGCCTGTTATGTTGAGTTTCAAACCAACCTATTGCAAATTCATGCATGCTATGGGAGATTTTTATTGTTTCATTTTCAAAGAGCCTAATTAAGTATTTCAATTTATCTCTGCATCAGGGAAGAAAATCACGTAGCTAGCAAGTTGCAATATTCCACAGCTGTCCACACTAGTTTGCTTGTTTAAATGGAGAAACCCTGAGTGTCTGTAAACGACTTCATCGTCTAAGAGCCAGGCCACACTAACCTCAATCTCCAACATCAGCATCACCTGTCCCTACTAGCTACTGTCAGTGTGACCCATTTTTTTATTTTTATGGCACATGTCTGGATCACCATAAATATTCTGTTCAGTATGTCTTCCCCAGCCCCTGTTTGGTTTTTAACGAGGTTTACAGCACTGTCGGTTCGGTGGGCAAGTCCAGGACACCGCGAGGTATTTTTGTACCCTTTGATGGCATCGGGTAGGGGCGTCAGATAACTCGAGGCATATCCCAGACACGAGGCAGGCAGTCAGTGGTTCTGGTGTAACATGAATCACCTGTCGGAGTCCTCTAGGTGTTTGAATGTGAATGTTTCACACATTTTTTTTCTACAAATGAGTGTCATCCTTTGATAAGATGGTTACCTCTGGATATTATTCCATGCAATGATTCCTATGAGTCAACACCACCTCAGCTCTATGTGTTCAAAGTACTTGAAACTCATATCCATTCTGATTCATTCTTAACCTTATGCTGACACATACTGTACGTCATGAAATGAAAAATAAAGCGACAACAAAATGCTGACAGCACATGCTGACAACACATGTCATCAACTCAATACCCTGTTAAGTATAGGATACTTAGCCGATGATAGAAATTCAGACCATTTCATGAGGGTTAAGACATCAAGACTGATGTGACATCAAGAACACGAGCAGTTCCAGAGTATCCCGTGACAACCAAAACATAACATCAGAATGGCCACAGAAAAATCTTTATTCAGGAAGCAGAAATCTTACACAGGTTATCTAATGACACACAAGAGATAATATCAAAACATCCACAGAGAAAATATTCTCATTTTTCTGACCTTTCCTGTTTGTGAGTTTTTTTAATACATTTGCAACCTAATTGACTATATATATGTTTGATACCCAATTGCTGTGTTAACTTGGTAACATTGCAAAGCTTGCTTGTTTTTCCTAAATCCCCACAATGGAAAATGGCAGACAGACCCATATGTGTGTGTGAGAAGAATTCCTGTTGTGCTGGGACTGCAGACTGGACCTTCAACCAGGAATCTGGCCATTCCCTGGCTGGAGATGAACCATGTGATTTCCACATGCTTGAGGTGTACACTAGAGATGTCCTCACAAAATGTGAATTGGTTTTCTTCTCAGATCTTGTAGATCTGCCCAAGATACTTGGGCTGTAAACTGATTATTGCCAGTATGGAGAGCAACGCTGTACAGAGGATAAAACACAGATAACCTAGCAAGGCATGTTTGTCTACAGAAGGCTGAGGTTACTGGATGCTGTCAGGCAGCCCACTGCAACTCAATGAATTGATTTCCATTAAATAATGTAAGTATCCGTGCAATGAATGCAAATGATGCTTACAAGCGCAACCACTTAAGAGAGGTTTCATTTCAATATAAACTATAAAAAGTTCACCTGGCCTAAGATCTTCAAGAGCAAAAAAGCAATGCCATGCTGACTCTATCTGCAGAAACCAGGAGCATCATCTATCAAAGCGTGCGGAGAACAATTCCTATAAGTGTGTGTATGAATCTCTGGTACACACAGGCAAATTGGTATTTATCACTCGTGCGTATTAACAGCTGCATGAAGTGAACGTTGATGAATGTCACACATTCTAAATGTGACTAAATGTAAATGTGACTAAATTTAAAGAAACCCCCTCGATGAACATCATATAGGCATATTACTTCAGCATAACACATGTCAAATGTATTGCAGAAATGAAAAACTTTGAAGAGACATATACCCTCAGATCCAGAGGTGGGTGGGTCGGGTCCAGAAAGTAAAACTCCCAACCAAGATTATGTTTCAACCAACCAGTTGAGTACTCTACTCTACGACTGTGACTCTTTAGACTCAACTGCTTGGTTGAAAGAAAATCTTGGTCTGGATTTTTACTTTCTGGACCTGAACTGTCCACCTCTGGTTATATCCTTATTCCTGTTTGTAATAGTATAGTAGCACGTGTAGTATGCTTTGTACTATATGCTTGTATTGTGATTTTGTAACTGTATTTTGAAATTAAGAAATAAATTAATGTCAAAACTGTGTGTGGGGTGAAAACCAGAACTTCACTGAGAATGAGATGGTTTTGTTGAATGTAATAGACAAAAAAAAAGCATATTGTTTGGCGATTTTAGCAGTGGCTGATCAAAGAAAGAGAAGTACAGGTGACACATGCAGTTAATGCCGCGTAAAATACACACAGCAAAAAATGTGAATATAAAATCACACTTCATAATAAAATGAGATTTCACTTAAATTTTGCAAAAATAAGACACTAATTGCATCAAAAGAAGCACGTGATAGCAAACAATGCGAAATGAGAAAAAATATTTTGCTGCCTAAAGCTGCAGCAAAATATTCTTTTGTACAGTATAATGATTTTCTTTATATGTAACAAAATATTTAACACAATGCAGGTTAGTGCTGGGAGACTGCAAAACAATATTTTATTATTTCAGGTCACTGTATCGATACTCAATACTGTATATATCGAGATTATTACATTTATTTAAAAGTTCGGATAGAAAGTCAGAATGAATTATGGATTTGTTTATTAACATCAATATTTCCCAACTGAAAAACACATGAGCTAAAATTAAAAAATGAATTACAAATTCACTATATAGGAGTGCCTAAAATAAAACAAAATATGTCAAGTATTTAAGAACTAGGTAGTTCAAAAGTTAAATGTGTGGAGACAAATTACAGCCAGCAAACAAATGTATAGTAGCACCAACGGGGCGCATGTCCCAGCATGCGCCATGTCCCAGCATGCGCCATGTCCCAGCATGCGCCATGTCCCAGCATGCGCCATGTCCCAGCATGCGCCAT
>JAODKE010000068.1:16148935-16171151 GCA_026779605.1 Mormyrus hasselquistii
GTGTAATCTTTCTGAGTATGACAGCACATATAAACCCCAGTGTAATCTTTCTGAGTATGACAGTACATATAAACCCCAGTGTAATCTTTCTGAGTATGACAGTACATATAAACCCTAGTGTAATCGTTCTGACTATAATAGCACATATAAACCCCAGTGTAATCTTTCTGAGTATAATAGCACATATAAACCCCAGTGTAATCTTTCTGAGTATGATATGAATATGGGTCAGGATGTCAGTGGCCCAATGACCAACCAGGTCACACAATGAACAGTACGAGGGGGACTGCAGTACCAGACTAAAATTGGTCACAAGTGCTAATGCTAATGGTTCGTCTGAGCCCTTGAAATAGAAGGTTCTTTTCGAGAGGGACAGACATGCACATTTTGGATTTCTCAGAACTCTGACCTGAATATATGCTTAAATATAATGGATTTTTGCCAGATAATCATAAGTCCATTTAAATACCTCACTGCTTCTGATCATTCATTCAGCAATAGAGAAAAATATATTGGAAGCACAGACTATTTTTCCAGTTTAGATGTCATGAATTGTGATATGAAAATGAAAAATGCCAGGAATGCGGGGGGTGTGTACTATTTTTAAGCACAGAGGCAGTAATGGAAAGTGGTATGGAAGCTGACCTCAATCAGGCAGAGGGGCCAATTACCCACAGTGCAATAGAATACAGATACCCAATCAAAACATTCTAGTGTGCCTACCTCTTTTCCTGAGCCTGGCAATATGAAAATGTTTATATGAAATTGCTATAGTTTTTTGCTGGAGAGCTGAAAATTGATATAATGCAGATATCTGCCTAACACTCCTTAGAATTTTGTTGTTGAAAAAAATTGAAAAACAATCTCACCCTTACTTGAAAAGAACTACAGCGAAGGATGAATTTTGTTGTAAACAGTAACACAACCCATTAAACCAAAACCAAGATGCAAATATGAAATGCAATACAGAAAAACAGATACAATATGATTTGTGTTTCAAATTTCAACCACACTTATTTTGATTGGCTGCTTGATTACTGTTGCTGCACCTATAAAACTCTCTGTCCATCTGTCAAAATGCTGCCACCAGGGCTGAGATTAAATGCAGTGTCACCTGATACTGTGTCAGCTGCTTTAATAAATAGGCAGGTGAGGCAAATCAGGACAGACATGACAGCACTGGGTTAACAATGTAAAATTACCCTAAATCAATGGCTGCAGCGTCCACTCTGAAACCTCTGCGTCTCGTGGTTTGCACCCCATGGGGGGGTACACTTTCAACCCCCCCCCCAAGTAGATCCTGTTCCAGTTAGTTTTTGTTATATTTATTTCCCCCCTCCCTCCACCCTCCATTATGTTCCAGTTTATAAATGCTAATTTGTCAAATATCCCTTCTTCATGTGTGATACGCAGCTCGGGGGGAGTGAAGACTGATCTGTTAGTGCTATTGACCCCACACACACACACACACACACACACACACACACACACACACACACACACACACACACACAAAATCGTTCACATGCAGCATCACCCTCCAAAATCACTTCAGTCTAAAGTAACGACTCAGTGGAGTTTATATCACCCCACAGGCCTACTGGGCTTCCAGCTGACAGTGGGAGGTACCAGTGCAGGGTTATGGCAAGGGGGGGGGGGGGGTTCCCAAAGTGTCTGCCATACTCACTGAGCTCGGCAATGCTCCCCACGCGCGTGGCCAGCAGGCACTGCTCCATGGTGCGCAGCTCCGACTGGCCGAACACGTGCGCGTCGCCGGCCTTGCCGCCTCGCTGCTGGTCCCGGTGCAGGTTGAGGCTGTCTGGCAGACTGAGGACCCCTGCGGAGCAGCAGGACACAAATCAGCGCCATGACTTACAGTACAGCCTGTGTCCATCGGTCAGGCAGTTTGCACAGATGCCATTAATCGCCACAAAACCATGCAGTTAAGAAATGCTTTATTTGCCATTTGCACAAGTTAGAGTACAGGTACATTAGAATGTTGCTTTTCACATATCCCATCATGCTCTCCTTTGAGACATGCACACATATACAGTACATACAGTTAAGAGTGAAGCTTGGGGCCCAAGCACGAGGTCAAGCCATTTACCCAGCACCCCTGGGGGATAAGGGCCTTGCTCCAGGGTATACTGACATGTCACTATTCTGCCGAGGCACAGATTCTCAACCTTTTGATCATAGATATAGAGGCCTAAACTGCTCAGCCACACATAAATAAAACATATCACTCCTAGTGATACTCTAGCCTTTATACAAACGGAATCTCTGGCTACGGAAACCGGAACACTCATTACTCTGTCAGTCGGTTTAGTCGATGCAAGTTTTTTATCAGTCAGACATTATTTAGAAAATCCTTAAGCCGAAACGATGGAAAGTTATGTTATTGACTCAGCATAACTGAAACGCCTCCGCACCACACACTGATCTGATGACAGACCTCCTTTGTTGTGAAAGACACCTGTTACCTCTAATGAGTTCCCACCGCAGAAGGACGGCACTCCCTAACTGCGTCCCCATTTGTGGAATGAAGGGGAGGGTCAAAATTAATGGGTTCCATACAGTTCTGATGACCCAATGCCCCCTCACCCTCACACATTCCAGAACAGGGCTATCAGTATTTGGGCTAAACATCCACACACCCGCCCCCCCCCCAGCCCATCACTGTCCTCCCACACGCCTCTTAACAGAACTCATTTAATCTGCCCGCCGGTGAAATACATCCCTCGATAATCAGGAGACTGACGGCCGTGGACCCGTTTCCATTTCTGCATGATGTGGTCACGTGACGCCGCCGGCCCGCGAGGTGTGAGACTCGCCGTGAAGGCTGGCCCCGCACGCAGCCCGGGAGTGAGGCGTAAACACGCAGGCTGACTCACCACGCCTCACTTCCTTAATACCAGAAAAGATCCACTTCGAGTGTCTAAAAGCCTGCATGTGTTTCTGTTCAGGCTTATAAACACATTTAGGAAAAGACACGTCAGTGACGAGTGCTTATCTTATTATTTTTAGATGGGGATGCTAAAAGGTCAAAACAATGTCAAAATGGGTAAAACCAGGTCCTCACAACTTCAGTGATTGGGGTGGAAATCCTTCCCAACTTATAAGATGATAACGTCATGTTTGTTTCAGCTTAGCTAAACAGAAGATGAAAACAGACTGGCTGGTACATTACTTCACTCTTACTCTTACGCTTGAAGAGCAGATTTAACCAGATTTTGGTAAATATCGTCAACTTTGCGGAATTTCAAGCAGCTGGTCATCTCTGAAACATGACTTTGTCCGAAATAATTCCTTTTTATGCCCTGAAGGCTGTTTATGTATAATCGCAGCAGATCATGCGAGGTGTTCTCAGTCCTGGGTGGGATACACCACAGCCTCAGACCTCTAGGGCTGCAGGTTTTATTCCGGCCCCCCCACCCATCTCCGTGCAGGTAGGCTGCTTTTCTGAAAACATGTGGCAAGGCACGCTGGCGTCTGCGGGCTGCCTGCGGCGCTCGTGATTGAGTGCGTGCCCAGTGATGGACTGACAGCCGCTCGGGGGTGCCCCCCCCCCAGCATCACGCCCCATGCTTCCACGCCCCCCGCAGGATGCGCAGCTATGAAAAATGGCTGTGCGTAGCTGCACTGCTGTCGTAACGTTCACTGATCGCCAGCGGCCTGCTCTACAGACAGTGTCCGCACATGTGGCTCTTTCCTCATTATACAGCAGTGAAAGAAGCTCCACTGCACTAAACTGCAGAAGACAGATTTAAATACTAACACCTCCTACGTGACCCTATGCTGCTTCTGACTATGACGCCATGGTAACGGCGAGTCTCTCGCTCCGACGCCGACGGCTGGCATGCCTGTCGTCCCCAACGCTCCGTCATGGGACCCCTGACGCACAGGAAAGCCGTTGTGGCTCCCTCTGACCCCGCAAGAGGACGACACCGGTAATGGCAAAAGAAAAAGAAAAAAAGCAGCACGATTATTTCCTCAGAACACAAGCTACAAGAAAAATGAAGACTCTTCTCAAGGTCACAGGTCCATCTCGGCTGATTCCTTTCAGCTTCCAGTGCTTGGTTTGAATATGAATATGAAAAGACAGGGCATAGAGTGAAATAGGCTTACACCCCTAACACTTGGGTCATTCTGTGGTGCACTGCAGCAGATTTCTATATCCAATGCTGCCCTTTCCAAGAAAATGTCAGAAGGAAATTAAATAATTTCCTATATTCGGCTTTTTTCTCCGGGGGGGGGGGGGATTATTTAAAGAGTTCATTTTTGATTGGCCTGGACAATAAAACCCATTAAGTAAATTGGATTTTGTTTTTTTTAAACCATTGTAAGCCCCCTTAATCATTAGCTCTGCATTATTCATGATTGCCTAATCGTACCATGAAAAATGAACATCAGTCCTCCTTCAGCACCCCAATGTTCTGACTCCATCCTTCTAGGTATCAGACGGCCCATGGAATTCCACTTAATAACCACGAGAAGGCCACGTTCCACGTCCGTCACATGTCAGACCTGAGCATACACTCGCTTCCAGAAACACGCCCTGAAAAGGGGGGGGTGAGAGTAAACCAACCGGGAGCCGAAACCACCCTGTCAGAAACCTGTAGGCAGCATATTGACTGTTTCCGGATCTTTAAAGCGCCACCAATGACAGATTTGGATTCGAAAGAGATGATGAGACGTTTTGTACCGAATGTGGGTAAAAACTGTCTCTAGGTAGCCTTTCTTTGATGGACCCCAATAACAATCGTCCTTTGTAACCTTCTCCTGTTAGCAACATTCTGGACCCGGAAGCTTCTGAAGACTTCAGGAAGGGCATAGAGTCGCTCTACAGTATTACGGTTAAAGTTAAACATCTGTAACACACCATTTTCTTCCAAGAATAACAGCTTCTCTATCTCTAAAACTAGCTAATCACTGCTACAAATTATAGCATAGCGGGTTACTACATTGAATCTCAACTTCAAGTCAGACATACAATTAAATCATCACCATGGAGTCAGTTCTTAGTTATGCCAATGTGAAATACTTGATTCAAAACAGCTCATTTTCTTTAAAAGCACTTTAAATAACTCACTAATACGAAATATAAATACTCAACAACTGAATATTAAAAAATTGAGAGTTAATACCAAAAGGTTACAGGGTTTATTGTCAGTAATGTTTATAATGCGTATTCAGTAATCACAAGATTTCCGTCTGCCTCTAGCTGAGATCATACATCATTCTGATACACAACTCAAAGCAGCTTCCAAATTGTGAAAGATCTTATCTGGGGGAGCCTCTGAAAACAAATAAAACTGTGAAGTTAATCTTTCAGACAGACTGCTGAAATTTGCTTGGGGAGACACACGTAAAGCATGATGCCTGACACGGCCACAGGGGTCCGCACGTCTTCCCAGCGCCTTCTGTGGAGCAATAATCCAGCGAAAATCAGGGTCCATCCTGCGGTCTCACTCAAGACACTCAAGAGGGTAAAAACGTCTGCTAAAGCTGGTCATTTCACTGGGCTGCAACGATAGGAAATACAACTTGGCTTTACCCCATATTTCAGAACTATCTGCTCTTATTTGTGAGGACGGTACTTAGCAGAGGGCAGTATTTGTAAGAGAGTGCCCGATTAAGGATGAGCCTTACGAGAAAAGAGATGGGGCAGAGAAAGAGACGAATGAGACAGAGAACATCAGCCTCACTGGGGGGTTAAGAGGGACACGACTGAGGGGGTTTGTAAGACATGCAGGCCTCCACACGCTGATGGCCAAGTGGTTATTAGCTGCAAAATACCAGGTGAACATTTCAGAACAACAAAGACTACTGAAGTCTAATGGCTCATACGGTACCTACAAACATGGCATGTAACTCTAATATGCAAAGATAAAAAAAATGTATAAAATAACTGATAGATTTGTTTGAACTTCTGCATTAATAAAAAGAGACTTTTATAAAATATTCTGAAATATGCAGTGATGGCAAACAAAGCTCAATTTCTTCTAGTTTTCTATTAGTATTTATGTCAAGATTCACTGATGCTTTAAGTGGATTGCCGGTTTGGTCCGTTAACTTTGAAAAGATTCTGGTCTTGGCGGATGAGGGCAATTTTACTGTAAAGTCATGCACTGTTGGTCCAGACAGTGATGTTCTAAAGGCTACCTTGACAAGCAAGTATTTGAAAATATTGTTGATGTTTTTTATGAGTCCTGCGGATTTTAATAATGATTATAGAGCAGAATGCTACAGGGAGGTCACGCGGCTGCTTCACAACTCCAGGGCCCTGGCTTTCAACCCTCCTGGAGTCCAAAGACAGTTAGTTAACTTCACTGATACCTGTAAACAGGGGCATGGCTACAGGTGGGGAGTGGGGATAGTGCTGATCCAGAATCACTAAATTAATAATTTTTTACTGTCGCTACCCCCTCTTCTCCCCCAATCAACAACAACCCATCGCTCAAGCACAGGTGCCAACCAAAAATATCCAAACACACAAATGCCAACCACAAGATGGTATCCTGGTAACGCTGCTGCTTCTAAATCGCCAGGTGTGTTTATATGCTTTGTCACCAGCCAGGGTGTCCCCCCCTGTCGGCTGAGGTAGGACCGCCCCCCCCCCCCCCAGCCAATCGGGAATAGCAACTAGAGGATGGAGAGATGGATGAACTGAAAACCAAACCTTGGGGACAGAATCCTGTTTTTTAACCCGAGAATACCTGAAAAAAACATCACTGGCTAGACTAATCATAAATCTTGAAATAACTTCAATCGACTTGCACAGAGATTGTGTCTTTTTTCCTTCTTCATCTACATTTATATTTGTTGCATCTCGGCTCATCCTGTGCTAAATCACAGCCCGTTGCGAAGGCCGCTCGGAGCTCCACACAGGCTGGACGCCACGGAGGAGGTGGTGCCCGGCCCAGAGCCCATGCTGGGAGAGGTGGAGGACATCCCGCTGTTACTGGAAACTTACAGAAAAATGACACTGAAGCACAGTGTCCATAACGTGATCGTCATTTACCAGCAAACACACACACACACGTTTGTATTCATATCTTTGTGGAGACTCTTCATTCATAACCCTGATCCTAACATGATAACCTTAACCCCTACCCAACCCTAACCTTAACCCCTACCCAACCCTAACCTTAACCATAAGTAACCAAACAAAATATAAGACTTTATCCATCTTTAGTTTTTTGATTGCAGTCACAGATTTAGAGGTTTTCTTTGTGGGAACCGGAAAAATGTCAACCAAGGTCAAAATAACTGGTTTTTATCACATTATGGGCACATGACCACACACACACACACACACACACACACTTCACACACACACACACACACAATGTTCCAATAGCCTCTTCCTGTAGACTTCAAGACTATGACATCTGCCACCAGTATATCCTAAACAACTCTGATCCAGTAAATGAGGAAGAGACACATTGGAAACTGGTTAAGGTCCAGTTGATGGCTTTTTTTTCTCCTTAACATTCTGAGATCTTTTTTTCAATAGAGAGACTCGCTTGGAATTTTAAAATCAAGTCACCATGACAACAGCAGCAAGTTGCACCACGGCTGTACTACTGCAGGAGAGACGCAGGTGCACCGTGGTTTGGATCCACCCCGCACAGGCCTCCAGAGCAGCCTCGTTTCACACCACAATGGGCCAAACCCCCACCCCCGCAAATTTGAAATCGCAGAATTACGACTGAGAGTCTCCCACAAAGTGTATTTTTGAAACATTTGAAAAAGGTGATTAGGGGTCAGTGCACTGCATTCTGGGATAAACGCCAGATTGAGACATTTGGTCCCAGTGATCAGAATGCCTAAAGGCATAATCTAGTTTACCGTGAAATCGTTAGCAAAAAAGAGGCAAATTAATGAACGGGTGACTCGTCCTCATGGGTAACAAGCTGAGAATCTGGAAATAATCGAGACATTACTAATGGCATTTCAGCCGGTAGAAAATGTGACGGCTGCGGTTTTGACTGCATAGGCAGACGGCAGCATATTGGCGTCTCTGGGCGTGGTTGGGTCACTATCCTGGCCACAGCCCCGCCGGGATACAGAAGCAGAGGCATGCAGGAGGTCGGCTGCTCGAACAGCTGACACACTGCTGGAATTTCTGGGCTTTCTGGTCTCTAAAGATCTGCCCCAATGGCTCGTGTAGGAGAAAAAAATCCTAGTCTAAAATCCTAAATTTAGAACCTTTATGTTAAACAAACACTGCTGTCCCAGCTGTGGTTGTAGCAAACAAACAGTGATTTGAGGGCCTTCTAGTCTTATACTACTGTATATAACCTGTATATCTGTTCTTAAGAGGAGTTTGCTGGTGAAGCTTTGGCCCCTACAATTGTGAAATATAACGTCTAACCACCTTTTCATGGGTATATCTGCTGGGAGGCAGTTTCTTCTTACAAAGCCTTAAAATCTGATACTTTACCCAATTTTCCCAGATAGCTATAAAATTACAGCGTCCATCCCGGTTAAGAACCCTTCCCAGGGGGATAACAGGGGTTATTCTTAGGCTCAAAAACCCAGTTCCTGAACAAAATGCCAACCGCAGTCAAGTTTATTGTCATTCGATTGCATTTCCCAGAGGACCTCATCGACATGCAGCTGCAGTGACTTCCCGGGTTTGAAATTCCAGTGAAAAACGACTGTAACCCATAACCAGAGGAGAGATTGCACTGGTCTCCAATCGTTTTTTTGTTTATGTATTACATAGCCTGTCCCAGAAGCCTGTATGCAGTTCTTGCCAGTTTCCATTAAATACATGAACTGTTTTAAAAGATAAATTTCCTGTTAAATCATGGGAACATTAGGTGGCAATCAGAGAATTTTCAACAGTACTCATGCATGGGAAATATCCATTATTTATTTATACTTCTGTGTATCATTTTTACATTAGAGAGTTTTATACAACCAGACTGGCCAGTAAGAGTAGAAATAAAAGAACGGGAAAAGGATGCAGTTACAGTGCAAAATGATTGGACAGTGGGTTGAAGACCTCCATAGTATCTGCAGGAAGCAGGAAACTAATAATAACAATAATAATAATAATAATAATAATAATAATAATAATAATAATAATAATAATGACAATAATAATGACAATAACAAGAAAACTCTGTTATTTTGTGGTTCTCCAGGGCTGGCATCTCATCCAGGGGGCACTACTGCCTTGTGTTGAGTCTTCCTGAAGTTAGATTCTAGCCCCCCCACACTAATCAAAATAGATGGAAAATGGATGGATGGATGGATAGATGGATAAATGTGGTTTTCTGTCTCTTATTTTCAGTTTATTGCGTCTATTGTAAAGACTACTGTACTGTAGATGCTTACAAAACCAACATAAAGCCACTAAATACTATTACCTCTAAGAAAGCTTCAATTAGATGTAATTGTGCAATTTTGTGATTATTCCCAAAAAGCAGCAAATTCCCGAAATGACAACGAGGATCTGGCATTCTGTACTTTCAGTCTCATCTTTACCAGCAGTTGTACGGATTTTAAAAATGTTAAACTGTAACCGTCGTTATATCGCTGGGATGCGAGTCTCCTTTAGCTTCGATTTCAATCGTTTAAACAGACAGAATGAAAGTCTACAGCGACATTTCACACTTGCAGCATTGTCTTCGCCCAGGTGAGCAGATCACGGGCCTGAGACCGAGGGTGGCAGAGACTCGATGGAGCAATGTGGTGAAATTGGGCCCCCAGCGAGTGCTTAGACACGCCCATCGGCCACATCCCTCCATCTCCTGGCAGCTTGGAGGCTTCAGGCATGGCCCCTCTGCTGGGCCCCTCAGAGACAAAGGGGCCTTCTAAAAATAGACCCGAAGGTCACATTCAGGGCTTTGGATTAAGGGGGATACCATTTTCAAAGGACTTCAGCTCATGTGTTCATGTCATTTATATACATTTCATGTGTTTAGTCCAAAGCCCAGAATCTCATTGACTAGGAAGTCAATCCTTTCAGCATAAAAAAGAAAATCCTTGTTTTGGGTTCACCAGACACCACCTGAGATTTATTTTGGGATATCTTATCTTTAAATTTGGCACATGCTCTGGTACGACAATTAGCAATGCAGTTACATACATTTGTCTGGGTGTAGCTGCTACAGTAAAATGTACAAATATTTTTTTCATCCCATAGCCTTGTCTGGACTATCAGCAGTAATCTCTGTGGCAACCGATATAACAACAAATTAATTTATACGTGAACATATATTACATATATTAAACAATGTAACTAACAGGCCATATTCCAACAGCCTATACACAGATGTAGGAGTGTGCATCGAAACTGAAATCATTACTTGTTTTTATATGTAATATATCATATTTATATTATCTTTTTCATATAAGTTTTGCAGATGGAAATATCATATTTATCCAAAGATTTTTTTTGGGGTCTTTGCTTGTTTGACAAGCTAAGTCGTGTCTCCAGTTAAACAGTATAACTATACACGGTTACTTAGAAATACATCTAAATCTTAGACAAGCACAGCACAAAAATGAACAGAAAAATCCTTTCATTATTTATGTCCTCACAGAGAAAAACAGCTTCATAACGAGTGTCATTAATATTCTCCAGAAGTGCGTCGGACGTCGGTATCAGAGTGGTGGGGAATGTGGACTCAAACTGAACTCTTTCTTTCCTGCCGATGGCGGAAAATCTGCATACCCCCCCCCCCCCCGTCATTTAATGGCGGATTCTGTTTCAGTGTCCCGGAGCTGTGCCGTGCGCCGTCGCGGGTGCGTATAATCCCTCTTCTGCAGAGAAGCGGTCCCAGAGGCTGGGTTTGCAGCATGCACGGCCCATTCAAGGGCGCTCGGAACTCATTTAGGATGAACACCGAGGTATGCTGATTAATAAAAGTAACCCCCCCCCCAACACCCCCCGCGCTCGCTGGTGTGTGGCACGGTACCTCGCTCCATAAAGGGATTGAGCTGTGAACGACTGAATAACTGAATAAAATGCCCTTATTTATGGAACGTGGTAATAAGAGTTTCCGTATTTACAAGGGTGCCACGTTAACTGGGTTTAATTAAATTTACTATTTAAATTGTATTAAAATTGAAAGTGTAATTAAACTGGAAATTAATTTGTCGTTCCTGATGTAACGCCAAGGGGTGTGTTTCGTATGCATGACTTGCACCCTGAAGACCAGATGTGAAAATCAGGATCTCTGCAGTGTGTTTGGACGTCCTTTGCTCCTCTGTGAGCTTCTGCAGCCACCCCCGTGCAGTCGCTTGCTAACGCCTTTTAGCCCCGCATGCCTAGCAGCATTCTTGTATGCTAAGATAATTAAAACGCCTTTCCATTGAATATACCTGTCTTCCCACACTCTCCTTGCCCCAGTTAAGCAACGGCTCATGCTTCCTGCTATCGCAGGTCAGTATTGAGCTGTAACTGATAAATCCATCCCATAATTTACTCAATCGCATCATGTTATCTGATGTCTGTTGTCACTGAAGGACAGACTGTAACCTTGTGGACTATACCAAAAAACCCACACTGCAGGTAGAATCAAAGAATTAAGAAGGATGAATTAGCTTTTATATGAATATATAACCTAATTATATAAAGCAGCAAAAACTGTGATATGGATTAGTGCAACCCCAATGGTAAATCTCCAATAAACAAGAATGACTCATCTATTTCAAAACCTGACTGATTCATTCACTAACTAATTTAATGAGACTGCCTGATTTAATTAAACTGACAGCCTCGGGAAGCAGGTAAGTCACATTTCCGCCTCCCCGATTCCCCCCATCAAATCAATAAGGTAGTGATGCACCTACAGTACCGTGTGTTTGACCTTCCAACCTACTCATCTCTGCCAATCTTGTATCTCACCATCGCAAAAGGAACAGAAAGAAAAGTAGATGATTGGTGGGTTTAGGGGCCAGTTACACAGCATGATTTTGGTCTTGGAAAAACATTACAAGAAGCAAAAGGCTGACTGAAACAGAAAAACCGCCGTTAGCCTAGATGCCCGGCCACACCAAGGTTCACTCCACTGAAAGCGGGAAATTGTCCTTGGGCAAGACAGCTGAAATGCGAGGCCTGGCGATGAACCGCTGCAAAGACATGGAGCCGGTTTAGTCCTCATACATGGGGGGTAGCAGGTAAGGTCGTGTCCGTGGACGAGGACCCAAATCCAGCAGGCTTTAAGAAGAGCACCTGAGCTAGAGTTTAGAAGTTCACTGCTGTGTAAATGGGAAGCGTGAAAAGCACCAAGCCATGTTTGGTAAAAATAAGTGACAAAAACGGAAATAAACCCAACCATATTAGAACAAAATAATCCTGTGGCACAAGACACCCCGGACGGAATGCCAGCGTGTAACAAGGCACAAAAACGCACATGCTGTGGGTGACTTTAAACACCTAAGCGTAGAGCAATACAACTCAAATACAGGGAGGACATGCAAGCGCCACAATCACAAAACGGGGCATGAGAACTTGAAGGTCGAGTTTGAGGGGTTTTGACTGTGCTAACTACTAAAAGTATGTAACAGAAATTCATGCCATATGCATTTTTACCAGTTGATAAAGCAAGCTTATTGTTACCATAGATAATACCAGCACTGAATGTGATCTAAACTAATATAAATACACAAATAAGAATTTGTAGAGAGCTGATACGATACCCCATTGTTCCAGCTTTTTCTCCATGTGTCGACTTTTACTATAGAGCATAATTATAATTACACAAAGATAATTTCACATTGACAATTGCTTCTGTTATAATTAGCCACGTAAAGTGATTTATGCAGTTTTATAAAGGCATAGTTGGGCACGTTCATTCGCTTTCCATATCAATGCAGGGTCTATAAATTGACAGGCATTTTTAACATCCGCTTCCGTTTCATGGTTAATATTAAACCTATACATTACAAATAAGATGGTGAATGATACCTTTGGGCCGTAAGGCTGACAACAACACTAGGACAGCCATATTAACAAAAAAAGAAAAAGATAAAAACACAATACTGCACTCTAGGTAGACCTTGAGAAGGCTGTGATTTATGTATAAGTACAGAGAGTGGAGTTTACCATCCTGGAGACAATATGGTGCTGAGTCTGTATGTGCTGCATGTGTTAGGATGCACACGCATGCACACACATGCATCACACGCATGCACACCTCAAGTGTAAGGCATGATGCTGCAGCACCTGGAGCCACTGCTGGAAAAGGCACCATCACACTCCTCATCCTCCTGCAAGCTTCAGAAGAACAAGCTTCTGAATAGAGAAACGTTCTTAACACCATCTAATCCAGTTATGGTGCCTTTTAGAAAAGCCATTCTAACGCGATGGCGTGCAGCGATGCTGGGAGCCGGAACCCAGCGTGAATTTTCCACCGCACATTGGCCCCCCCCCCCCCCCCCCCCCCCCCCAATAAACTAGACTGGACTGCTTGATACAATTTCTTAGGAGTGTATTGACCAATGTATGGAGTCATTCTATATTATGTTAACAAGTAAATATCTTGGTCCTTAACTCTACCCTTCAGAAAAGGTATTCGGGAGGACTCAGACCCGAAAACCAGCATATAATGTTGCCAAAGCCGAAAATGGTGTTGATGAGAGCTTTGAGGATTTGCTCATGAAGTATAAGCAGATCCAGCTGGAGTTGGAGTGCATTAGGAATGAGGAGAAGATGGCACTGAAGCCTAAGGAGGAATCTTCTCCAAAAGAGGAGCAGGCCGCCGTAAGTGTTAATGTTGCACCAGGGTCGAAGGAGGACAGTATTAAAACAGAAGCTGCTGCAGCCATTGAAGAACCAGTGTGTACAGAAAAGGTGAAGAAGGTTTTTCAGGCTTTTAATCTCAGGCCTTTGAGGCAGAAGCTGCCAACTCCTGCAGAGCGTGATAAGATGAACAAGAAAACCACCAAAGAACCGGAAAAAGCCGGTTTGGAGGGGGCCAGTCCCACTGAACCCAGCGAGACGAAAGGTACAGACCGTCTCACACTAAATCCGCTTGGCTTCCTGAACAGCCATGTGACAGGAGCCTGCTCATATCTCTGCTTCCGTAATAAAAAATCTGAAATCGGCACACAGCTCAGACTGTGGATCCCATGAAAAGCATGCTGGGTAATTATTCTAATATCTCATGTTTTTCTATGGGACACTTCCTTTTATCTTTAAGACAAAGAAGAGGAAGATGAGGAAAAGGACGAAACTGATATCGTCTTATCCAATATATCTTCTGTGAGTGACAAGGATCGTGCTGGTGTCCCTGTGAAGGTAAACAAGCGCAAACAGACCATGCTTAACTTGACAGGTCTCCTACTTGACTCTTCTTAAATGGGTTCACAGATGCCATGCTTATCATGTAAAATGGAGGTCAGGGGCCGCTGTAGCTGAGGATGCTGTTTTCCACGTTAAATTGACTGGCGTGTCCCATCTGCCTATCATCCAAACTGCTTCTCCTTTGCCTCAAAGGCTCCAAGAGGCATTTGTCCACCCGTCAGTCGCTGTCTTGCCTGTGGTCGTGTGATTGGCCGTCTGAGAAATCAAACGGGCCGGCGAGGACAGTGTTTGAGCGTTCGAAGTCTCCAGGCTCCGGCTCTTCTGGCAGCCTTTGGGGTGTTATGGATGGATGGATGGCTGCAGCATCAGAGGCAGTGCCAGTGATTTAACATTTCAGGTGCTATAGGCAGGTGCTTCCCATCCCGGCTCTAGGGCCCCCCGACAGTCCATGCCTTCCAGGTCCCTGCCTGACGAGTTGGAAGGGAGCACAGATATGGACACCCTTGGGATTCCCAAGGATCGGTTTGGGAAACATTGCTATAAGGCGCTAGATTATTTGGAACTGGTAGGCACGATGTATAGAAGCACAAGCTACGATAAGGCGTGTAGGTAATAAAAATACTAATGTTGCAGTTCACACAGCTTTCATGTGAAGTTTGGACAAAAATATACAAGTATGAAAAAGCAATAAAGGTATCATATGATGTACAGATTTTTAGACATTCTACAATATGGGGGGAAAAGCCGTTTTTTGAGAGGTGCTATCATTGTGGGAGTTGGAGCACCCTATAGCTCCTCCCTGGTACCACCACTGTGCAAGATGTGAAAATTGCTAGAAAATAGACTCAAAGATCTGTGCTGCTTCATACACATTCAGAATATTACATAATGTCATCTTTTTTTGTAGATCAGATTAATCCTGCACTAATTTAAGTCTGCCTTTAGGCTTCTTGTTGGCAGATAGTCACTCTTTTTGAAATTCTGCAGTAATTTCTAGGTGATGTCAGACATTTGTCTCCCAACCCCCAAACGTGGGAGTCGCATGACTTCCAATGTGGTGCAATAATGATCCTCCCTGGTTTTCACACTCAGACCAGTTTCAGTCTTTTAACCCAAGAGCCAGACGTTTTAATCAAAATACCCAAGGGATCTGGGTAACCTAACATGAAAGAGAAAGACGAATGAATATAACTTGGTAAAAACGTTGTCTTGTGGTGGGAAGTGATTTCATGTTGGTGACTGAAGACTCATACTTTTGGTATGAAAGTCATGCGGCCCTTAAGTATTTTGTTGTGTTTTTTCTGTCTCCTTCCTTGTCTGGTACATTCCTCATGTAAGATTCGCTTCACTTGTAATTAATTTACATTAAAAGGAGTTTGTTGGCCTTCCTGCATCGTGACTTTCCCCATCGCAGTTTTGATATATCGCAGGGCCAGCATAAGAAATTACATGGGTTTTTTTGGTGAGTTTTTGTAAAAGCCGCAGGCGATACTGACTTTTTGTATAACTCACAAATGTGGAAATATCCATGCGGTGCTGGTTTGGAGGATACCAGGTGTGTTTACGGCTGCATCTCCTGATATTCCGCAGTAATCTTGCAGTAATTTGCGTATCTAGTGTTTCTCAAATCTGTTCGCATGCTTGCTTTGTTTTTCAAGGGGACCGAAATCTTTTATGCAGTTTTGCCAGATCGCGGGAGCCCAAAACCCCCCGGTTGTGGGGAGGGTCAACTGTACATGCAAGCTGACTGCTTAAAACTGGCCTGGCTTCATTTTTACCCGCAGTAGTTGTAGAAAATTCAGCCGGGCACTTGGTTCCCACATGAAGAGTATATTTTATTTTCTCCTTAGACCAAGAAACTAAAGTAGTTCAGCTCTGCATGCAATCTCTCCCAACATTCTGATGCCATGCGTACACACACAGCAAGCGTCAAGGCAGTGCGCACAGATGAAGAACAATTTCTCAGGCAGTTGTAGGGCCTTCATCTCTGCATAATTCAGGGATACTGTTGTCTAAAGCTGTGCAGAACATTCTGTCTTAGGTTGTTACATCTGGGGCTAATTTTGAAACTCTGGAATTCCCTGTCTTACTATGTCAAGGTTGGGATGAATAGTGAAACGGAGGGGTTCTATTTTAGCATGTGAACAGTGCTTTTAGCACCCCCTAGTGTGCATGCGAGCAAGGACAACTGCACAAAAATGTCTCTGCATTTAGCTGTGTGAACCAGCATTCTGTTCCGTTCTGTCCCCCCCCCCCCAAGATATCATCTGGCATATAATAGATTTTGAATAATTTCTGTATGGCTCCTTTTTTCGTGTAAATGATCCTGCGATTGGCTACTTGTGCCAACTGGAAGCCTCTTATTGGCCGTCTCCGTCTCGCAACTACAGCCACGGGACGAGGACGACGAGCTCTCAGAGCTGCAGCTGCGGCTGCTGGCCTTGCAGTCTGCCAGCAAGAAGTGGCAGCAGAAGGAGCAACAGGTTATGAAGGAGAGCAAGGAGAAGATCATCAAGGCGAAGCCGGCCCAGGAGAGAGGCAAGGCGGCGGCCAAGGGCCACCAGGGCAAGAAGAACGTCAGCCCGGGTGAGGCAACCGCCTGTTTTGGTGTGTGCCGGCCTTGTATCCTGCACTGCCAGAGACAAGCCTCCTTCGACCCTGTACTAATTAAGCAGATTTGAAGTGGATGGATCCTTGAATATTTTGCATAGATTAGTCATTAAAAGCATTCCATCAGTCAATGTTCTGTCTTTAACCAAGACAGGGTGGCCTGGAGTCTATCCTGGGCAGCATAGTCCATGGGGCAGGGAAATGCTCTGGGTGGGGCACCCTCGGGGCATTATAAACAAAATGAAAGGCGCTGTATAAAAATGAAGGACATGGGCCGCACGCAGTCCTTCAGACACGTTAGGAAACCTGTTGTGATTCTGAAATGGCTTATCAGTAATGCCCCCCCTCCCCCGGTCGCAGGTTCTGCAGCCAAGCAAGCATGGCGCAAGCAGCAGCTGCGCACCTGGAAGCTGCAGCACCAGAAGGAGCAGCAGGAGGAAGAGGAGCGACGCAAGCGGGAGGACGAGATCCGCAAGATCCGCGACCTCTCCAACCAGGACGAGCAGTACAACCGCTTCATGAAGCTGGTGGGGGGCCAGCGGCGGCCGCGCGGAAAGGTTAGCCCCGCGCTCTCTTCCTCACCAGCTGCATGAGACTCATGGCTGCAGGCTTTCATGTCTCCCACTCACCTGTGCCTGCATCCTGAAGGTTGTGGGGTCAAATCCCATGTCTGGCAGTATTCACTCTTGGGCCCCTGAGTAAGGACCTTATCCTTAGCATATCCAGTTGTGCTAGTTGATTCCAAGTTTTCCTCATTTATGTGTCACTTTAACCAAAACCACTTGCTAAGTAGGTAAAAAGTGATGTAAATGATTCCCCTGTGGATTCCATAGACATGCAGGTAGTGTAATCTTGCTTTTCCCCGAGCTCCTTCAGATAGGCTCCAGGCTTCACGTGAAACTGCACTGAATGAATGGGTGCAAAGAGGATAGATGGAGCATTTTACCTCCTCGGTACATAATAGCCCTTAGCAGACACATGCTTTACTTTAAGCCAAGACTTAGGAATCACCTGTGGAGCATGAGAATGATCATTACTCTCTTGAAGGATGATTTAAAAACAAAGGCTGGTATTTCAGGAGATGTTCAAGATTTGGCAGAGTATGAGGCACAACCCTTCTTCGTATGATTCATGGCAGTCCCAGTGGCCCGCTGGTGTAGTAAACATGGTCTCCATGGAGATGGGCGTGGATATCAGCCCTAGCGTTCAGGTTTATCCCACACCGCCCAGCCGGAGCAGCCTTCGCTCCGCTGTGATGGATGTAGCGGTCCTGATCCAGTACTCTCTGTCCTCTCAGTCCTTAGACTCCGAACACAGGAAGTCTCTGGGCAAACAGGGCTTGGACATCTCCGGAAACCTCTACCAGTATGACAACTACGATGAGGTGGCCATGGAAACGGACAGCGAGACCAGCTCCCCCGGTAAGGGAGAAGCATCCGCATTGATTTTCCCCTCTGCTTCCTGTTCGTGACCCAAATGGCAGCGATGCGCGTCGTACTTCTGTGACAGTAGTGAGGAAATAGGCTGTCCTTGCCTTGCGGGTGAGTTTTTCTTTTGTGCGTTTCTTGACCAGCTGCTACTCCCACACGCGAGCCCTTTCTGGTTGAGGGCCCCCCGTTCCTGCATCAGATACCGGCGTTTCCTGTGGATTCTCCACCCCACAGCGCGGTGGGTGTCTGTTCCAAAAGGCTTCTTTGGCACTTGTAGCTTCGCTGTGAAGATGGAGGCCGCTTTGTGTGTTGGGTGTCTGGCACAGTAGACTTCGTGGAGGCCTTGCCCCAGCAGGACTTATGACCTCGGTCGTTTCTTGTCTCAGGCTCTGCAAGATGTAGACCATCGTTACTTGGACCCCTTTGCCCTGGCATCAATGGCGCCACCCCCACCCCTGCCCCCATTGCCTCCAGATGAACCTGAGCAGCCCCCCAAACCCCCTTTTGCTGATGAAGAGGAGGAGGAAGAGATGATGCTGCGGGAGGAACTGCTTAAGTCCCTGGCCAATAAGCGTGCTGTCAAATCTGAGGTGGGGATCGCGATGCCTGAGCAGTTCTCCGTGTGGCCTGTAGAGGGCACTCTTTCCCATGTTATGTAGTTATAGCTCGATACATTTATAAAAGTGTCCGGGAGAAAAATGCTTTCGTTAATGAGTTGTTAATCGTTTTCCTGCCAAACACGGGTTGAATCGATGTTGTTTAGGTACTTAAGTTTATGCAGAAAGTTTAAATAGAGGAGGTTATGGTTATGCTGGCCCCAGGTATTGTTTTGTGTCTGATGTCAGACTGCGCTGTAATGAACAGAACATTTCATTCCTGCCTCTGGTGTTGAGAGATCAGGTTAAAACACCATTAATCACTCAGGATCTGTGCCTCAGCCTGAGCGAATGAGCCGTCGTTTCCATGGTGTTTATCCCTCCACAGGAGACGTCCAGCAACAGCGGCCCTCCGTCACCCCTGGTGGGCCCCGTTTTCCACGCGGCGCCCAAGAGCGGCCTAGCAGAGTCACAGTCGCGGGGCCAGAGTGCGAAGTTCACCCGCGGGCACTCTCGCCGTCTCCTGGTGGTACGTCCTGTGCCAGTGAAAATGACACGCACACCCACATAAAATATAGAACAGCAAATCCTGACATAAAACACCTTGTGAGGACCAGAGGCCAGTCAAAAAGAGAAAACAGTCTTAGATTCTAAATCTAGAAATATTTGACAAATTATATAAAAACACACAGCTTTTTTTTTCTTTTAAGTTCACTTACATTTGCGTTTTGTAGCCTGTCTATAGCCATGTTGCCTTCAGCACCCCTCTGTTTACCGTAATCTGTTGTATTTCTGCTCTGTTCACGCTGCCGCACTACAGTTGACACGTTAGTGAGTTTGGCACGTTCGGTTGAAGTGGTCACTGGGCGACTGGTGAGACTCTTAAGGCCCATATGCAACATTTATGATATAATGTTATTTCTAGTTTTAAATCCACATAATTACATTATTGGTCACTGGTGTCCCTGTTTTTGTCTCTTGCTTCATTGTGTTTGGTGTAACTCACTATGTTTTGGTGTATTTTACTGCATGTTTTTAGTGAACGTGAGGTTTTTCAGCAAAGTATTAGTCGTATTGTAGCAGGGCTGACTATATCTGTGTATACGATGGTGAATCTTGGGGTCCAAATGCAGGGTCAGGCCGCTTATCGGGCCCCCTGCAGGATTTGGGGGGTTAAGGGCTCCGCTCAAGGGCCCACCAGAGACGGGACTATTCTGCCAAAGCCAGAGCTCATACGGCTGACCTCGCGTGGACTGAGACGCTGCAGAGCCATATCCCCCATGGTCACTTGGTGGGTGTGGATGGTCTGCCCCCTCTGTCTTTCGCCTTAAGATGAGACTACAGAACAGCATGTGATGCTCGTTCAGATGGGCGCCTTGTTGACTTCCCACCTGTCAGTGTTACACAGTGGCTAGTGCTCTGAACATTTGTGCGGGGCTGTGTAGATGTATGCTGTTGGGCTCCTTTTACCTCGTTGGCTACAGTGTTGCTCAGGCATCTTGAACTTTACGGAAATGGCTGGAAGACTTGGACACTTGCAGGGAAATGGGATGTGTGACACGGTCTGCTTTTGTCTGTGAAATGCAGTCACCTTTTAAAATGATGTATGGAAAATCAAAGTTGTGCTGTTGGTAGAAATATTTATCCGTTTTCCAGATGATATTGGAAATTTATTTGTACTCCCAGTAGAATGACAAGAGGCCCAACCCCTATTGTGATCATATTTGAGGAACTTCAGTTGAAAAATTTACCCACCCTGTTTTGCTGAAATGAATTGAATGGATAAAGTAAGCATTTGCATCCAACCACCTCCATGACTTCAGAATGGGAGCCCGGAATTCCCGTCATTTTTGAAAAAGTTTTCCCATCCTTCTCTAAACAGCCTCCTCCACTACCAGACGAAGTGCGGAGTCGTAATGTGGCATGACCAAGTAAATTCATGTGTAGTATGGAATATTGGTGTGTCGTCAAATACGGGAAAACGGCCGTTTTATTAAGCTTTTTATAGGGCGTCTTCTAAATTTATCTGAATCCGCTGTCTTTGGGGTTTTCGGGTCTGGCGGCTTGGGGCTGGGTGGAATGGGGACAAAAAGACGTTTAGCTTTAGAAAGCCAGGGAACACAAACATTGTTTTTGGTGTCTCTCAGTTACCGCGGGCAACGGCCTGTCCCGGCTAAAAGGAACCTGAATCCTGCTCCTCTTCCTCTTTTGTTTTTATTCCGCCCAAGTCTGTGCCTTGCCCAACAGTATGGGTCCTTCTGTTGTGCTGTGTGGTGATGTCATACTCGGGTGGGTTCCCTTTGTGGCGTTTCAGGTTGGGGGAGGGTTTGGGGGGTGGATGGGGGCTGTGGCGGCTCACGGTGGTTTCCTTGTTGTTGTGTTGAGTAGCTTACCTCTTTTCGGCATGGGTTTGGGGGGGAGGATTTGTGCAGCTGGGAGCGATTTGGGTTAAACACCTCTGTCAAGGGTACATCAGGTGGCCCTCGGGGTCCTACAGGGGTCATGCTGCTGTTTGATATGTACAGGGGCACAAAGGGGCACCCTGGCAGATTCAAGGGACCCCTACTTTACAGGGGCCCCAATACCTACCATCAGGGGCCTAATCAGTGCAATCTACTGAGGGGACCCCTGCCCTCGACTTGGAAAATGACATGTACGCCTGACCCGTAGTTGTTCAGACTGGCACACTACTCTTGTGAATAGCCCCTGCTTCTGGGGATAATGCCGCGGATCTGAAAGTGTTTTCTGGGGGGGGACAAAAGTGATATCTTGTCAGGGGGTCCTGAATTTCTAGCCACATCCCAAATGTGTAACTTGTGCAGCTCAATAATAAAGCTATGTGGATGAGTCTATCAAAGGTCCAAGAGGAGATTCCGCTGAGATCAGTCCCCCCACCCCGGATGTAGGTCAGGTGTTGACAGGGTATGTCCATTGGGGGGGTACCAATGCAATGTGAGTGACTGTCACTGACAGCTCCACTGCAGAGGTCAGGGGCAGTGTCCCAGTCATCCAGGACCAACACCCGCAGTGGGGTTCTGCCCGTATCCGACAGCGTGGCGGACAGGAAGTGACCTTCGCTTTCACTAATCACCATCCCCTCTGCCAGGGACAATGACACTGTTGTTTATTTACAGGCCAGGGAGAGAGGAAATTGATGGGAGGGAGGCACATGAATGGAGGGACAACAGAGCGAGATGCCACAAGAATGGGTTTAAAAATAAAGGGAACAGACCCCCCCTCCCCCCCCTCACCCAAGACAAAGCAGCAAAGGAACTTTTAAGGCAGGCATTAAAAGACTCTCTCAAGCAGGC
>JAODKE010000068.1:16247171-16271678 GCA_026779605.1 Mormyrus hasselquistii
ATCTGCCCGCCAACTTTTTATTTTAAGCTGTTGTGGGTTAAGCCTTCCCCCCCCCCCCCCCCCCCAAAAAAAAATGATCTTTGCATTTAAATTAAAGTCGAGCCACCCCTCCCCCCACTCCAATATCAGACTCTGGCCTACGACCATTGATTCTTTATGAAGTTAGATTGCAATATTTGAATGGAGAAGCTCTTTTATGATTTCTGGAAGAATATCTTGAAGCATACTCAAGAGTGATGAAAAAATATAAATACCGAGAGCAAACCGCCCTACAGTCCTTTGTTACTTAAACAATGGTCTGTTTATATAGGATATAAAAAATGTTTTATTACACCAAAAACAAACAGCTCCCTCCTAATCTACTCAACCTTGTTTCATTTTCCCTTGGTGATCATAGAATGATGCCCAATCTAAGAATGCCAGTCATGTAAATATAATTGCAAATTTAACAATGAACTTGATTTATTCATGGCCCAGATGGATCATTTTATCACATTTTTCCATTCATAGTTTTTTTTAATACAGTTTTGAATCAAATATAAATGAATGAATGAATGAATTAATGAATGAATGAATGAAAATGTTATTAATAGTGCCTTTGAAGGCCTCCAGTGGTATTTAAGTTTAATTAATCATGCTCTAATGAGACTCCACATCTCAGAAAACAATATGACTGTATATGAATTAATTAACAACTGAAGCCTGTAAAAGGACTATAATGGCAGGGGAGAATTTCTGGGACAGTGGAGAGACAGATGACATTAACTGCATTAACTGCATTAACTGCACACTGAAACACACACTCAGGGCACTGCCTGGGGGGCACTGTGGTTAGCCGGATCATCACAATGTGGAAGCACTTATGGAACACCTCACCAAAAAGGAATACAAACATTGTCCCGAGAAAAAAACGGCAACGCTGGAGTCAAGCGTCTGCGACATTGCCGGCATGTTCTCTGATAGCTGTGCCAAGGCCAAAAAAGAGCAGGGGGGGGGGTTCTCCCTTTAGCTTTGTCGCTTCCTTCCCCAGTCGCTGTGCTCCTGTCCATTGTCACAGCGCGAGCCTAAACTGGGCCACCACTATTCTCAGTAGCACCCCCATTTGATTCAATCTGGAGTTTGTGGAAGGTGACATCTCCACACTTCCCTGTAGTTATCAAGTCAGGGCAAGCTACGGCCATGACAGTCTGAGGCGAAGTGGTCAACTCGATAAGGGCGATGTAGACACGGATATGAGAGCAGGCCAGCTTTACGGCACATGACGCCATCACCCTGTTTTCTGAAACTTGAAATGATACCTCATTGATGTGTGGCGGAACACGGCTTCTGGCATCGTGCCAAATATGGAAACTCCTCTTTCCGAAGAATAAGGAATCATGGCGAGCCGATCGGCAGCGTGTCACTAATAACTATAAAGTCAGCTGTCGATCACACGCCATGCAATCGAAATGCCTTAAATCAGCCAATGGTCCATCTGTTTCACACAAACAGCCATCACTAATAGAATATACAGTGATTATCTGACAGTATATTGAGGAACTGTCTCCACTGATCAATAAGGTGAATTTTAGTGCCTTAAGAGCATCAGTAGTTAGTCGAATTACTGGTTATTTACTACATTAATGACCTGGGCGTTGTTCCTCTCTTGACCCTGTTACCCTGCTATTTAATGTGTGAGGTTAGGGCCAGTGCACCTCACCCCTCACTGAGTCTAAAAGGGCTGGGGTCACATATTTCACCAAAGTCCCGCAGCAATGAAGAGTCAACAGTCAGCCCCCGGTCTAGTCAGTTTCATCCGTTTACCTTATATTGACATTTCTTACATCTCCCATAACATTCATCAAAAAAAATTGAAAAGCATAAAGCCCTTTTATTACCTTCACATTTTATGATACATCTAAGATGCTAAATCATTCTGCTAAAAGACTGACATGCTGACATTATTTTTATATTTAAGTACAGTGGAGCAATAACAACATTTTGAAGTGAATGTGAAACAGATGGAGAATAGACAGAATATGTGAGCAAGGTTAAGATAAGAAGTTGTGAGTAACATTTCACACGCTCCGCGTGATAATTCATCCCTGCACTTTTCTTTCAAGGGGTTTTCATCCTGCGCAATCACACCCACACAGTCAGTGTTACGACATCACAATAAACTGTGATCTACACTGGGATTTGGAATTTTCACAATTACAAAAACAAAGTACTTAATAACCCGTAGCTGCCAAACGCTTAAGTTATTCTTAGGGTTTTTTTTGGCTCATACTACTGCCGTGATTGCTGTCATCTCATGGGCTTGTTACAAGTTCAGCATTGCCTCTAAACGCCCACCGGGAAGGTCCGATCTTCTGGGAGTCTGCAGTTTGGGATGTCAACAGTTAAATCATGCAGAGTCTTTACTTCACCAGTCAAGTTTTCCCTAGTATTTCGTCATAAAATTATTTGTTTGGGGGTTTCCGAGGGTCAGACTTCCTTTTAAACATTTCCAGAAAAATCAACCCACACTATATTTCTTCATTGCAGTATGAATGTGAATCTTTGCTGCATATAAAACATACATTATATGTGACTTGTTACTAACCGCTAGTAAGATTTTTCTATTTCGTTGCAAAGCGTTTCACCAATCTATTATGCAAAATCAATCGGGAGAAAATACTAGGGCACCTTTATCACGCACATAATTTGATAATCTTGAGTTTTTTCTACTTTTTAATATCAGTTAACAAATATTCAAACCAAAGATACAAACAGACAAAAATACAAGCCGCGTTCCCTGTAAAATTACTGCAACCACCCAAACCTTCTCACTGAATATATCGGTGCGTTAAAATATACTGCGTTTTAACTATAGCCTGGTATATGTTGGCTCTGCGGAACATATTGATGGTATTTGAACAAGGAATAAAAAAGCACTGCTGAGGCCATGGATAAGCGCATGATTAAATAATACAGTATAATCGAAGCGATCTCAGGGGTATCCAGTGATCCAGGAATACAACCTATACTAGAGAATGTGCATGAATCTTCAACTCAGCGATCAAACAAAACAGTAGGAATAAAACGGATTGCTTGAGGCAACAACAGAAGGGACAAAATAATTAAGATTTAATTTTGTCAACTTACCGCTGGCATTCTTGCCACAGATGAGGTGCTGATAGGGCTGCAGCAACCCCCAAAGCTCAGAGTCGTTGTTGATCGCCTGCTCCAAGGACTCCACAGTTAACTTCGGGATCCCGTTGTCTTTCTCCACCGCGGCGCTGTGCAAGACCCGGCGGAACACCTCACGGAAGAGGCTCTCCATGCAGGCTGAGAGGTAAATGGCTGCGTACTCGTGGATCCTCACCGCCACCCGGCTGTCAACCATCCACCTGAAGAACTTCCCCACCGAGAAGATGAGACCACACCGGGCCGACTTGCCGCGGCTGTAGCGGTCCCCTGTGCTCATGTTGTAGAGCGACAGGGCGCTGAGTGCCGCCGTGATGCAGTTGACAGAGATGGTCCAGGACAGAACCACCTTAATGGAGCTCTGGATCTCATATTTCGTGCATCTTGCGTAGCGCAAGCTCAGGCGCTGTGCTTCCCGGGCGATCCTCACCAGCGCTCGGCTGACCAGCGCGGAGAGCTTGGCCAGGACCTCCTTAGAAATATTCCCCACGCGTAACTCTTCATCCTTCTTGATCGCGTTCTCCATCTCCCCGAGACTCCAGGGTACATCTTCAAGCTCGGGTAGCTTAGCGCACTGGCCGGAGCACTCCAGGATCTCGGTGTCTTCTGCCAGGACGGTGTTGACTGTGTCCAAGCTGTTGTGTCGACTGTGCATGGAGTCAGTTAAATGCCAGCAATTCCCTCCATGTGCGTAGGGAAGATGCGTCTCTGAGCAGCACAATGACAAGCTGGACGACCTGAAGGAGTCTGCAGCACCACCATAACCCGAATCAAGCGTTAAATCCTCCAGGGTCCTTACTACTGTCTTACCCCTTCTTGCCATAGCTGCACCTCATACTGTATGAGTGCTTGGAAATAAACGCAACAAACCGTTCCTTTCTCACACACCAGCGCTCCCTTCCCAGCTTCCCCTGCCAAGGCAGAGATATTTTTTAATCACAAAAGGTATATTCCGAACTCCACTGCCGATGAAAACAGATGCAATATAACACTCTCGTTATTATTCCTGCATATCTTATCGTTTCTTTTCTAAAAAATAAATCAGTCTCTCACGTCTCTTAACTTAGCGCGGTGAACCTCCAGAGCGCACTGCAAAAACTAGACTGCATCATACGCTGCAGAGCAATTTGCAGGGGGAGGCGGAGATATGCAAATCAAGCATGCTGCGTAACCAATAAGCTGTAGCGACAGCTCTTGAATGACACACCGAAACCGTCAACTGGGGAATTTCAATTTATCTTCCGCTTGCCTATAAAGGCTCTGTTAATGTGCAAATGTCACTATACCAAAATGGTGAGGGAAAAGCGTAACTTCTCGTATGCTGTGAGTTAGAATATGGGGATCACCAGACTATTTTAAATATCAAACATCATGCCGGACACAGGCACTAAAATGAAGATCACATCCGAGAATTTTGCTTCAAAATTTGCTTCATGGGACCTTAATTGGTAAATAATACAGTCCCTCTCGACACATTTGAAATAACAAAATGATATAAACGTAAATAAAAACGAAAGTCGGAGCAGGAAAAAACGTATAAAATTTGACGAGCTGGGCAGAACGACACTCTATGACTTCCTACAGTCATACACTGCATTTTAAAAATCATACCGCTTGCTCACAGTAAACCGAAAACAAGGTTTGAAAGTAGAACCTGCGTATGTAAGTAAGAATAGATTGCTGCAATTTGTCAGTTTGCTCTTATTAGTCTTCTTGGATAGCTGTGTTGATACATATGCATCAGCACCTTAAACCACAGGCATTCAGTTTATTTACGGATTATTTTAGTACTGCTGTCAGCTTTAATACCATAGACACATGACGGTTTTAACTGCAGTGACAAAAAAAAACCCATCACGATGATTTACAATCCCTGTTCTTTCTGGCTATCGTGCTAATGTTCTGACAAATCGTTTACTTTGAATCTCATTAAATTCTCAATATTCACATTTTAAATTTTACAGCAAAGCAGGGACTTGTGAAACAGAGAGAGCACCAGTGTTTATAAATAAAGCCTCGGCTGCCAGATTGTAGAGAGCAGATACCAAAGACGTTTTTTCCTCATTCGCCAATTTTTTCAAGTTTTAAAGCTACAGGCTTCAATATTCGCGAAAATCTGCAATTGTTTTTAAAATCCAATAGATGTACAAAAGAAAACACACGTGAGAGCTCCTTCTAGCTGTAACAGCACCCGAGTTCATCAATAATAGACTGCATGCATAATGCATCACTTTAGACCTAAGACAGGGTGTTCACAGAAACTCTAAAACGTTTCATTTCCATCAAGGTCAGCCCTTAGTTCAGATGCGCTGTAAATCCAAACGGGCTGAAATCTCCTGGGCAACTGCTGTTTTGTAGAATACAGCGTGTGTGCAGCAGTACCGCCGTAAAAATCGTAGTCACTGGCGGATTAATTAGCCATGTTAAATATTAATGAATGCAGGAATACGTCCGTTTCGAAATTATACTAGCAGCTTTAATGTAGAAACACAGGAGATAATATCATTAAAGTGGCAATTCTTTGTTCTGGCATTGTATGGAGTGTGGTTCAGTAGGTAGCATGCTGTTGCTTTACTGATGTAATGGTGGTTTCATGCCTGCTTCCGAGATTGTGTGGGTTTCCTCCAGTCGCTTCTGAACTATTCCCTCCCTCTTCCAAGTTTACCTGTGGGTATATTTGTTCTGTAATGGGTTTGCAACCCATCTGGGGTGTTCTCCTGCCTGGAATAGACCCAAGATCATCCAGTGACCACGGCAAGGGAAAACAGTTGGAAGATAGATGAAGAGTATGCCTGAGTTGTTAGGATCCCTTGAATCAATACATGGAATTACACTTGGTTACTTTACATCCAGTATAAGTAACAGAAATAGTCTGGTATGCTTGATTACTAAAAGTTCTCTCAAAAGTCAATTGCACCTTTCACTTCCTAAAGAGAAAAATGTCACAAAAAGCTTCAACGCCTGGTAACAGTGTCTGCACCTGCAAACAGGGACGTCTCTCCGAAAGGTCACTGTTATTCTCAAGGGCAGCTGACACCTGAGTGACGTACTGTTTCTGAAGACTTCTATGGTTACAAGGACGCAGCTTGGTGAGTCTGAAGAAAATTACTTTGCTATATACCGTCAGACAATGGAATTTGCTTTATTAGTGTCTTAACGTGTAAACTGTGGTAGCAACTGTGGTATCACACATTTCTATATTTAAACAGCCTGTATTTTTGTGTGGCAAAAGGTCTGCCTGAGGGCAGCTGCCATCAAGAGAGTCCCCCTCCAAAGCAGAAAAACATATCACAAGGGTAATAAAAGAGTAAAAAGATTTGTGCCATCAGCTTCTTCCTCTTGACCTTCTGAGTGCCAGCGGACATGGGCATACGAAATGAAAGATGATGTTCTGAGTTCTGTGTACAAGGATATATGAAATGTAGATGAAGTTTTGGGTTCTGTGCAGAAGGATATATGAAATGCAGATGGAACTCTGGTTTCTGTGTACATGGATATATGAAATGCAGTGGTTTCTCCACTTCATTTTAGAATCTAGGCAAAGTTAAGAACGTAACAATTTACAAACAAGAGGAGGTCATTCGGCCCATCGAGCTCGTTCGGGGAGAACTAATCATATAGCTCAGAGTTGCTAAAAACTTATGCAGATCTGATTTAAAGGAACACAGGGTTTAAACTTGCACTACATGAACAGGAAGACTATTCCATACTTTAACTACACTCTGTAAAGAAGTGCTTCCTCAAATTCATTTGAAAATGTTCTCCCGATAATTTCCACTTTTGGCCACAAGTTCTAGTATTTAAACTAATATTGAAGTAGCCATTTGGCTGAACAGCATCCAGACCTGTTAGAATCTTATAGACCTGGATCATGTCCCCCCCTTAGTCCCCTTTGCTTGAGGCTAAACAGATTCAGCTCAGCTAACCTCTCCTCATAAAACATTCCTCTCAGACCGGGAATTATTCTCGTAACCCTCCTTTGCACCTTTTCTAAGGCAGCAATGTCCTTCTTAAGGTATGGTGACCATACCTGTACACAATATTCTATTTGGGGTTTTACCAATGAATTACATAATCATAGCATCACCTCCCTTAACTTAAACTCCACACGCCTAGAGATGTAACCCAACATCTAATTGGCCTTTTTCATTGCTTCCTCACAATGGTGAGAGTGGGACATGGAAGCATCAATATACAAACCGAAATCTTTCTCATAATCAGCTACCTTTATTGGATGGGTGGCTGATTAATGTCCCAGAGGTACCCCTGATGATAGCCCTCTGAACAGGTACCTGAACTTCTTGTACACCCTGTGAATTATTTTGAGTAAAAATGAAAATTAAGCAATTTAAATAAATGAACAAAAACAGTGACTTGCTAGCAGACATATTGGACATCCCTCTAGGGAACTTGACCATAAGATAAATCATTTTGTTATATAAAGAGTTTTCCAATATTTCCAAAAACATTCATAAAGCTCTTACAGGGAGAATAACAGGTCTGTCGAATCATTTATGGCACAGTGCCATGCCAGTAGCCTGCAGTTCTTCTCTGAACATATTCTGTTGGACCTGGAGAGGGTCAATCTAGTATCTGTTATACATCACTGTTAATGATTTGCTTCTGGGGGGTCCTAACTGATGGTAATTAAGAAAGGCACTTAAATAAAGGTAACAGAGATTATTGGTTCCCTAGAACTCCAGTGGGAAAGGTTAAGGGACATATATCTATCTATATATATATATATATATATATATATAGTAGTTCTGTATTTCATTTTAATCCATAACCATTTGCAATTTTTATCCATTTATCTAGCTGGGAATTTTACTGTGGTATTTCAGGGTAAGTATCTTTCTCAAGGTAACTTTATGTCTTGGAGGGTTAGATAGCCCTGGTGCAGCATTCTATCTATGAGTCAGAATAACTTCAAAATGGTGGGATTCATCTGTGAGGGGTGGTAGGGGGATAAAAACGGACAAGGTGCTGAGACTCTTCCACACAGACTGGGTCCTGGAGATTTCATTAGCGATATTGTCAATTAACTGCTCATTCTTTGTCAAGGTGGTATATGGACCTGCGCATGACTGCTAGTTTAACAAGAGTCTTCCAGAAACCCCCAGAACTTTGTACAGTGCTAATCCTAGCTAAACTCCACCCCCTGCCCCACCGTTGGTTTGAGAGGTATTATCGTAATATGCTATCGTTCAGCAAATTACATTGTAGGGGATTCTCTCCCCCATTTCAAGATACCGGAAAACCATGGATACCGTGGTAAAACCTGGACAGTATAATGCTATAATGCTGCTACATCAGAGTATGTTTAAATGTGCTGTTTCTCAATGACAGAGCCAACCTTTCTTTAACTGTGACTTTTGTTGTATCACCATTATTCTTGAGCTCTGTTTAGCAGCTCAACCCACTTACTGGTAATAAATCATGACCTGTTATCTCCACATTTCTTGAAGGGCCTTACGTCCAAGTGTCTATAGGGTGAGCAATCTACTGGTCTTTGTAGGCTCCTTTTTAAATAAAGACACCTCCGGGATGACCTCAGTGGATAGATAAAAACTACATTAAATGGAGAGTAAAACGTGATCTCAGTAAATGCACGCAGCCTTTACTAGAAGATGAAACTGAGGAGATGACTAAGCACTTTCTTTAAACAAAGGACCTGGTTCTCGGAAGAAAATCCCTCTCTTCAAGTCAAAGCTCTGGCCTGCACAGAAAATGAACCTTACTAGAGCTGGAGTTGTAATGGGATGCATATGGATGCCATCAACCCCCGTGGGAAAAATGTCAGAAAACACCCCCTTTGAAAATATACCATACCCCCTCAACTCCCTTAACTGTTCTGTATAAACCCACACAGGTAAAGGTAAATCTACATTATTGCAAGGGGTCTGCAGAAATGTTTCATGAATTGTAATTCATAAAATTGTCATCCATTTACTAAAGGGGGGGTAGTTAGGGTTAAAAATATTTAAGGGAGGTTTAACCCTTATCGACCCAACCTAACTAACAAGCTGGATCGGAGGAAGACTTGATTGACAACTCAAATAATGTATTAATTTTATAAGCATAAATGAGTAGGAATTTTCTACCAAAGGTATACTATTTTGCCTTTATACTCTGTTTCCATCTCCTGTAATCACTTGTTATTCAGGGTCTTGGGGGGTCCATAGCCTGTCCTGGAGGCTACAGGCACAAGGCAGAGAACAGTCCAGGATGGGGGGGGGGGCAACCCATGGCAGGACACACTCACACACCATTCACTCACACTAGCACACCTTTGTTACTTGGTTTCCAAATATCATAAAATCATTATCGCTTCTGCCTTCAGTACAACTGCATTTATAGTAATACAATTCCAAAACAACCAAAAAGCTATTTTCATTTGTTTACACTTGAACACTTGCATAAGCTACATTGAGATTCTCTAACCTGAGTCTCAGTGGTTAAGACCATGACTGTACATTCGCCACGAGAAATCCCACAGTGCAAGCTTTCACTGGAGCAGGAAATTTTTCTGTTTCAGTCGGCTGACTGCAATATATGACCTGATGCATTTCTATCTGACACAAGAGGTTTGTTTTTTTGCTGAATAAGCGATACTTGGAAACAGGGTCTCTACACATTTCACCTGTCGCAAGGCATATCTTCAAAAACATGCTCAGGGATCCGGTTTCAGACTGGTGCAGCACGCAGTCAGTGGCCTGCAAGGCTGGGGAGTGGGGAGCAGCGCAAACCATCTCCAAGGAGACAGAAGTGGCTCTCAGTCAAACAGGTGGCGAATTATCCGATTCCCCACAGGTATCATCTGTCCTCAATCGAGCGTTTTACTATCGTGACCGGAGATAAATGACTTTTATAATTTTATGGTGGAAAATGTCAGTGCTGAAGTGATTATTCAGGATATAGACATTAAATATAGACAAGACAATATGGGCATTAAAATATATTCAAGATTAAATTTAAGGAGGGGTTTTAATTTGCAAGCTTTTAATATGCAGGGTATTTACGGTGCTGAATGAAAATAGGGACTGCCCTTTTGTTTTATGGTGAAGAATGCCACCCTATTTTACCCAGCAACAGTATTCTCATGCATATTTACATCTATCTATCTATCAATCTATCTATCCATTCATCCTTCCATCCATTCATCCATCCATCCACCCTGCTTATCTAGCACAGGGTCACAGAGAGTTTGAAGTCAATCCCAGAATGCACTGGGAACAAGGCAAGGATGGGATGCCAGTCTGTCAGTAAATATTTACAAACCTTCTGTTATTTATACATTACATTATTAAGATAGCACCTTCCCCGCCAAATTGACTTAAACAGCTCACATTCTTGATTTTCCACATTTTTTCCACCTGGTCTTTAGCACTTATTTTCGACACGTTTTACTCAGTTGTGTCACGAAGCTATAGAGCAGCTTACTTATGACTAGACCCAGGTACACTCTAACCCAGCTAACTGAGGCGGCTACCTTAACAATCATTATAACCTCACAGGAAATTCCTTTCATCTGACTGCAGAGGGTGACATCAGCGCCAACTATAACATTATTGGCTCGAGGATCTGCTGCAAGAATCCTATTCCTGCCCTCAGCCACTCATGTCAGTTAATAATTTACGGATTGAACCAATCAGGGACAGTCAAATACCAGTTGATTTTACAGCATGGCTGTCTGGCAGCCTATTTTATGAGATGCCTGTTGAATGAAATGAGGTTGTGTAAAACTGTTATCATCAGCAATGTCATCTGTATTGAAGGCTCAGAAGTATGAAATTACAATCTTCTGAAAATTCACCATTTATTCTAGAAGGCCTTTGTGCTCTGTCTCCTGCAGGTGTTTCTTAACACAAACTGAGCTGCAGAACTTATCCAGCTGCTGAGGTAAATGTTTAAAGATTAGGAGGTGCTATCGTGCGTTGAGAAGCCAGACTCAGTGTTTACCTTCTGTGACGCATTAGACCATGGCTTTAGGCTCTCTTTGTGACACATGCTCTACGAAATGCAGTCAGAGCTATTTGTGGGATCGTGGTTCATGCGCCCATAAATGTAATCACTGGTCTACGCATACATTTTACACATCTGGTTTCAGTTATGACAGCTGCAATCCCGAGCACGTCCAGGAGAGGGCAGGCTACAGAGCTGAGTACAGCCTGGACAGTTCTCATGTCCACTGCAGGGCAGTGACATGTGCATCCACAGCAGCTTCCAAGCATAAAATAAAACACCTCAGGTTTTAGCCTTCGATGACAGCATAGCTCCAACATCATTATACTATTTCCAGTATTTACTTGAGCTTCTCCCCTGGACAATTCAAGCTAATGTCATGCAGGTCTGGCTAAACACATAATATGAATGGTCAGTTTGCATGTACATTATGTGTGATACCATTTTTGATCAAAATGTTTATTTAAAAAATTTGTCTCTCCAAATAGAAAATGGAGCAACTTTTTTGAGCCAAGTTCTTGGTCATTTTGGGACCAACTTCAAACACTACAGTTATATTCAGTTAATTTTTCAAACAAACTCAGAAACAACTATTCTACAGGTAACTGTATAACCACTCATCATCAGTTAAACTGTTTGGGGCTGTATGAAACAAAGGATCAAGATACAGGTAGTCAGGCATCAGGCTAGCTAGATTATGTGAATAAACAGTTGTTGGACAATGAAATTGAAACAATGGCCAAAATAGTGTTTTATACTAAATTCTGTGGCCTGGTGGCCAATCGTCATTGATTGCATGTTCCATCAGTAAGTGTGATGGTTGATTTATCAGGGAAATAGCACAGCTCTGCATAAAATATTGCAATTCAATCAACATTATGGGAGACATATCAGAGTTCAAAAGAGGACGATCTGTCGGTATGCGTCTTGTTGGTGCATCTGTGACCAGCACAGCAAGTCGTTGTGGTGAATAGAGAGCTAAAGCATCAGAGCTGGGTAATTCGGGTCCGGAGAGTCAAAGTCCACATCGGGATTTTGTTTCAACCAACTTGTTGAGTACTCTGTGACTGTGACTCTTTTTGCTCAACTGGTTGGTTGAAAGAAAATCTTGGTCTGGACGTTTACTCTCTGGACCTGAATTACCCAGGTCTGCACAGTATCCAGGATAATGTCAGCATACCATTACGAAGAATGGACCACATCTAACAGGAGCAGCTGTGGACACAGGAGGAAGTTGTCTGGAAGAGATGTACTAACGCAGATTGTATCAAAAAAACATAGAACCACAGCTGCTCAATTTACTGCAGAATAACTGCGCACCTCGACTCTATTCCCACCAAAGCTGTTTGTCAGGAGCTACACATGGTCAATATTCACGGCCGGCTGCTATAGCCAAACCTTTGGTCGCATGTGCTAAAGCCAAATGTTAGTTTCAATAGTGCAGCAGCTCAAATATTGGACTGTGCACAATGTAAAACATGTTTTGTTCTCTGATGAGTCTACATTTACTATCTTTTTCCACATCTGGGACAGTTACAGTATGGTGAAGACCGAAAGAGGCTTACCACCCAGACTTTTGTGTACCCAGAATGGATCAGATAGTTTGAGCTGCAATATCTTGACATTCACTGTATCCACTACTTGTTCTAGATGGGCTCGTTACTGCCAAGGACTACTGAACCATTCTGGAGGACCATGTTCACTGAGTGGTTCAAACTTTGTACCCTGAAGGTGGTTCCATTGATCAGAATGATAATGCACCGATACACACAGCACGACAGAGTGGTTTTATGAAGCCGAAAGTGAAGTTGAACATCTTCCATGGCCTGTGCGGTCACCAGATCTGAAAATTACTGAGCCACTCTAGGTGCTTTGGAGGAGCGAATCAGGAAACGTTTTCCTCCACCAGCATCACGAAGTGACCTGGCCACTGTTCAGGAAGAGTAATGCCTGAAGATCCCCCAGGACACTGTGTAGGACTTACATCTGTCACATCCAAGATGAAGTGATGCTGTTGCACCATACAAATAAATTATTACAGTCTAAAACCAGGTTTCAGTTTCATTGTCACACCCCTGTATAGGAATATGACTCCATTAGTGACGGACAGAATGACACTTCATGACCCATTTGCTGTATGGGGTCATGTGTCATGAACCATCATTTTGTCCTTCACTAGAATCCATTTAAAATGATGACGCCCATAATGACGTGGAGTTATATTTGTAGATTTTGCATCTTCTCCCCCGTTGTATGGCATTCCTCTGGGTATTCTTCTATTTTCCTCCCATTGTCCAAATACGCACCGTCAGAAAAAAAGTAGCAATTTGTACCTTTAAGGGTACAATCACTTGTCCTTAATTTATCATCCCGTGCAAGAGAACATGTGCCCTGTGATAAACTGTCATCCCGTCTGCATTATGTTCCCTGCCTGGTGCCCAGTGCATTGTTGTATGCATATATACTGTTGAATATGTAATAACACACAGGCTTTTACTGAATATGTAATAACATGCAGGCTTTTACTGAATATGCAATAACATACAGGCTTTTACTGAATATGTAATAACATACGGGCTTTTACACATTTAAATATACTATTTGTATAGAGACATTGATGATAAATTACACATGTGCTCAGCTGTATTCTAACTATAATTGCTACAGCTAATCCTTTAGAAGACCCCTCCGTCCGCATCACTTTCTGCAGCACCATATTCCATCCCTTGGAGACGCATGTTCCAGCAATGCCCAGGGGACCAGGCTGGGCGGCTGATTCCCCCAAGAAATAGTCCTCCCAGTTACCCGAGTGTTCCCAGTTGGATGCATTTCCAAGTTAAAACAAAAAGCCCAGTCTGCTTGAAACCATGCTGAGGACATCAGCTGCTTCATCTTCTCAGCTCACACCAAGCTGGGCATCTCTCCACACCTGAGTCATTTCTTCAAGGTGGAGGGAGAAAGGATGCACGCAGCCTAACGCTAACTTCATCTCATAGTGCCTCATGATCAGTGAGGAGGACATTTTCATAACTGCTCCATGATTTACCACATTTATACTTCATCTGGCTTCAAAGATGTGTCCCCAGCTTCACGTAAACATCTGAACACAGCTGGATAGAGACTGCTCAGCTGATCATGCTATCATTAATGGCCGTTGTCATTGGCCCACCATATAATTTCTAAACTGGTTGTTGATGGCCTCAGCAACAATGGGGATCTTCAGTATGGCGCACATGAGCACCATACTCTTTCTGACCACCATAAGTTTTATAGAAACCCATCTAAACCCCAGGAGAACGTGTGAATCTGTGTAAACAGCTCTGAAGTCTGGTCTGAACTCTCAGAATTCAACTTTGGGGCTGCCTCCTGAGCCACTGCAACACCGACCACAACACCAAAATACGTAAAAGCAGGTGAACACACAAAGTCCGTGGTAGAAATGTCCATGCGTCACAACCACAAACCACCGTCCAAATAGAAACTGAATGACTAAGGCCTGGATCCCATTAACAAATCTGATGGGTGTTCCTCAAAGCTCAGCACCTGTGCCACACCCAGATGCTGACTTCCTTTACTGCAAAAACACATCGCAAACCACCACTATCTGGCAGTAAGTCTCTGTCATCATCATAGAGATTCCTCCTCCATCTAGAAAGGAAAGCCATGGGAAGCTCTCATATTGTCTTGGGGGCTTTGACTGCCCTCTACAGTTGATGCATGGTAGTGCAAGTTACATCTATCATCCATCCACTAGTTTTCTTATTTAGGCTAAGAGTACAAGGCACAAGAAGACACAGAATGTGATGTCACTCCATCACAGGGCACACACACCCTCATATTCACGCACTATGAACAATTTAATGATGCTGATTTGCCTAACTGCATGTGCTTGGACAGTGTAAGGATGCCAGTGCGACACACATAGAATTTGAATCCCCGGCTCTGTCACTGTGAGATAACAGTCCTAATCACTAAACTTCTATAATAATGAAAAAGACAATTAAAAATACCAACAGCAAAAAATAGCTCAGCAACTTCAGGGAACTGTCTACAACTTTGGATCAGGGCTTCAAAACAGAAATAAATAAATTTTCTTGCAAAGATCTTTACTTTGAACCACTTTCTGAAGAGGGGAAGAAGAAAAATTTGAAATGCTGGGGAGAGTTAAGTGGGTGCGGAAAACAGTAGTGTGCTGCAGAAGTGGTTCAGGGGCACATACAAGCCCAAGGGGGGAGTAAAAACCCAGGGACGAATAACCCCCCCAGGGACGTGTAACCCCTTATATAACCCACCTCAGCACCCTTGGTCTCCACGGCTCTACGAAACGCCTGGGTGCAGCAGCTCATTCCCTGGCGGAGACAAGGCCTCCCAGACGTCTGTGTGACCCTCCCCCCGCCCCGAGGAGTCGCACGTGTGTGAAGAAAACCTTCCTCAGCTGTGTGGGTGGATCATCACCACTCCTCCAACTGGTAAGTGTTCAGAGCCTGTTACTCCAGCAGACACAGCAATGGAAGCGATGGGAATAATTAATGCCCCTCTGATGTAAGCCGCCCACCATCTCCTGAGGAGCTGGGAAGACAATTTATATTAAGGCCATTTTTAAGTTATTATATCTGCCTCCTTATATGGCTACACGCCCGGCAGATTTTAAGAAATGATGATAAGGCATGGTAATGAGACTCTGCTTGGCCACATAGGGTGTTTGACACACGCAGCTCTGACACACAGTGCCCCAGAAGTGTGTGAACGGTTGAGCTGCAGAAAAGGGAGGCCGTTTTTTTTTTTTGGGCAAGGAGAAGGAGGGCCAGCTGCGATGCTGAGGCATGAACACAAGGATAACTGTTAATCATCCCTTCTGAGACACATGGGGTTAGGGCTAAGTGATGAGTTGTTTATCTAAAGGAGGAGAACTGTGTGTAAAAGCTAAGCAGTTGGTTTAGTTCCGGCAGAGATCTGCTTGAACAAAAAAACGATAAAATTATATGTGAAAAATGCATGATCTGGGAAGAAGGCGGACTGTCCCGCTATTTAATGACTCATTTCTTTTCTGGAAAAACATCTGGGTCTTTGGATAAGGAAACAATTCTAGTGAATTGATTAAAGGTGAACCTCAAGCTCACAGGTGTCAATTTGGATAGGTGTGTGTGTGTGTGTGTGTGGTTGTAATGAGGTGGGAGACATTAATTCTTCAGAGTAAGATGAGTCACATTGTTGTCATAAACCCATTTGGGAGTGAACACAGGACGGGGCTTCCTGCTCCCAGCGATATGTTACCATCCTTCTAGAATACTGTGCAAAAGGGTTCTGCGCAATTTCTGGAAGGACATTTGTGGCGGAAAGGTGAAGTGCGTCAGTTTTCCATAACGGCTTATCTAGTACAGGGTCACAGTGAGTGTGGAGCCTATTCCGGCTCAGGAGATGAGTACGGGGTGCCAGTGTATCACTGACCTCACACATCACCTGCAATTTAGAGACATAAAGCCACTTAATATGTCGGTTTCCACTGAAGACGGAAAGCCACACAAATAGAGAGAACAGGTAAATACCAGGACTTGAGCCTACGAGCCGGTAGGTGTATAACTCTAACCCTAACCATAACCCTAACCACCTTGCTCTCCTGATACCTGGCACTGACTCCAAAAGAAATCTGCCTTAATCTTGCAACGGAAGAATCCCTCGTTAAATTGGTAGTGCTTTTTTACTACTGCCTTCCAAACCACAAAAATGCTAAAATGTTTCAAATACTCTATACAATATACCAAAAACAAATAATAAATTAATAAATTACCTTTTGCATGACACAAAATTAATTTAATAGTTTGAGGCAAGAGGTTGAATGTCATGTTGAATTTTGACGAAATTATATAAGAATATAAAACCCATTTAGTCAATATGGAAGATGATGTCTCACCTGGAAATGAATGTCTACATACTGACAAATCACACATCAGAACCGTAGCTAACGGTGACAGCTTGATAGTGGCTATAACCCAATGATGCGGTTGTTTAACTGCTTGCAGGACATTTCATTTTCCTTTTCCGCCTCATGCGGGGTCCAGTGTACCATAGCAGACAAATCACCAACACATTAATTTTAGTCTGTTACCTCAGCAACTCAAATTCTTCCCATTCTTTTTACCCCTGCATGTGCATGATGCATGACATTTTTTAGAGGTCTCTTATAATTACCAATGATGGACGTTAACTTCAGATTGTATTTTTATTTGCTGAAAAAAATAGTTTGCAGGAACAAATTAGAGTTCATTACCATATAATGATTTACTTCGGTAAAATGACACAGGTGTGAATAGCTGATGGGCTGTGGCTACAAAGCCGTCATTTTAATTGAGTTTCTCCGCCACCGTGCTCATTCCTTAGCTCCCCTACTGGTTGCCTGGAAACAAGCCATGGAGGAGGCCCAAAGTCTGCTCCAGTTATGAGAAGTGTCTTTGAAACTCGTATAACACTTAGCCAGCCAAACAGCATGGAAAACTCTGCCTGTGATGTTTATACGCTTGCGCTGGCCATTTGGATCGACTCATCTTTGCCAAAAAGATCATGGGGATGGGGGGAGGGACCAAACCCTGTCCTCCCTTCCTCTTTTCACCCTGAAAAGCTTCTTCCTACATCCATAAGCCCAGTTTTACAGGTTCCTCAGACTTCACAATAGGCCCTCTGTCTAACCCAGCAGAATAAGGTCATTACCATTAACAAGCTCAAGGCTCTTGTGATCTCCATTTCAGTTGAAGTTAAAAGTCATTTCAGATGAAATTTCAAGAAACACTTCAGCTCCTTTTGAAATTAAGGCAGGTTAAAGATATATTCATGTGTGATATTGTCAGTTACCAACTGGCGTGGCCCACTTCCTACTGGCTATTTTAGTGGTTCCTGCTGGGTTAAACTAGTCCAAGACTGGGAGTACACAACAACCTCACCAACCATGGGACCCAAAGGCACAAAGGTCCCAAACTTATGACAATAAATCTCTAAGTTCCTGACTGAACACTGTCCAGGTACAGCATCTGCGAAGGACTGCGCCTTTTAGAGACTCTGGGACTCCACACAGTACTTCCTCCACATATCAAAGACCTAGTTAGCTGGTATAAATGTTGCAACTGTCAAATAAAGTGCTCCTGGGGGAATGGGGGGCACACAAAGGAGGGAGGGGGAGGTGCACATCAGGCAAGATATGTGAAAAAATGTGACCAGTGATGATGGTGCAAAAGTCACAACTAACCACTAATATGTATTGACTTATTTGCATGTACCTGGTTATGAAATCTTAATTATTATTTAATCATAATAGCTCCCTATAAAAGCAATATATTCCCTCCTTGATGCTCCAGAAGATGCTGCAGTTAGTGGCAGAGCCACATATTTCTGCTTTCAGATAAAGATAAAGTCCAGAAAAAAAGAGTTACTCATAATCTCCATGAGTAAACACGTTCAATGCTAATCCCAAGAAAACATAACTAAAGCAATTCAATCACATTAAAATGAAATGTTTCCAGCAGATTTATAAAATAAGTTTTCATACTGAAGAAACAGCACTTTAATTAATTTGTATAAAAATATATTAATACGCTACAAAAAAAGCTGCAAAACTATTACAAATCTATTCATCTATCTTCCAACCACATATGCAGTACAGGAACATGGTTTGCCTGGTACCAATCCCAGGATGCACAGGGCACAATGCAGGAGACTGCCCTGAATAGTATGCCAGTCCATCACACGGGATCATCACATAATGTCTGGGACAATTGCAGAGGTGGGAGAACAAAGAGGGTTTTTTTTATTTTATTTTAGAGAACCAATAATGGCTCTAGAACAGAAGCACCTTCTCATGTCACAAAAGCACTGGAGGCAGAACCAACTGACAGCACATAAGAGCATCTTTTCTCTTTCACAGCAGCACAATTAACATCTTTTTGATGATGATGGACGAAATAATTATCCTGAACTGCCAATCACAGCAATAACCAAATAGGAGAAACAGTAATCAATAGGAAGTAGGTTAATCCAGTCAGTGATTGACACAATGGCAAGCATTTACAGTCTGAACAAATGAATTTAATATAAAATCTGCTCTCATAAATCTGAATTACACATCACCCTATTTTCAGCACTTTTTGGGGAATTAATAGCACAGTCCAAAAATGAATACTACTTGTTTGTAATGAGTACCATTAAAATATAGTTTAGGGCTGCCAGAATGGGTCTTGTGGTTCAGAATAACCCTCAACTCAAATTCAGCAGTCTAAACATGTTTCAAACAATACCATAACATCCCTTATTATAAATTATGTGCTCAAGAAAAAAATTAAAGAAACAACACTTTAAATTGTATTAAAAGATATGAACATGATATGAACAAATAATGCCGTGATGCCAAAACAAATAAAAAACACGGAACCTTTTTTAAATCGACTTCATTGAAACGGCATTTAAGATTTACTTTTTATCTCCATCTAGTGGTCTGAAGCCTGCATATCCAAATAATTTAATTTCCAATCCCAATGTGGGGTTTCCTATACATTTTCATATAAATTACATATGCATTACTGTAGGTGTCATACTTGCTTAGAACCTTAATTAGTTTATATTACCCTCATTAAACACATATAAGTCCTGGTGAGTTTCTGTCCATCCCTGCTGCAAAATTTCTACTTGCTGTTGCTCTTTCTCTTTGCCAGTGTCCATGTTGGGCACAAGCTATCTTGGTTCTTGAGATTGTTTCACTTTAGACATTGGATGGGAAATCTACAAAGGGCCAGTGTCTATGCAGGTTTTTGAGATAATGGGTCAGCTGTTCAAACCCAGGTGTGAGGACTCTTCAGCCAATCAGTCCTCTAATTAGTAATCTAATTAAGGAGTTGCAGCGAAAACCAGCATACCCAATGGCCCTTTCTGGATAAGCTTGCCTACTCCTGCTTTACATATTTATTTTTATCAATCGTGCTGCAATTCTTTATAATGCTGTTAGTTAGCACATGTTGTTTTGAAAACTCACATAACAAAGTGCTGACTGTCAGACCTCTGATGCATTCTGCTAATTAACATTTAACCTGATATGACTCACCTTTGTATCTACAGCAGTTGTTGTGACTTGTGTCAAAGGTAAAGTACATTTTACATGCGGTGTTTCTATCCCCTTTTAAGTCAACCTTATTAAAACATTTTTTAACTATAAAAAGGAATTGGTTTTAAAAGCTAATTACATTTGTGCAAGTATTAGGGTATCTGGAGAAATCTAACTGCGAATGACTTTTTAAAGCTTAGTGAAGAGGGCATGGTTGAGTGGTGTCACTGCTTCTCATTATCCGTAACCATAACACCATGCTGGCACTTTCCTCTGATTCTACACGATATGCTCCATGCCCTCTGTGACCACATTGTGGTGAGCTTGTGGGTCACGAAGCTTGTGGGTCACGGTCCTTAAACATCAGCAGAGACAGAGTTGGACAACTATCAAAATAACTAGCACATTTGCAGTGAGACATAAATCCAATACATAAACTTTACAAACAATTGGTACAGATTATGACACGTACTATTTACAACATAAGACACATCAGCTTCTTTCGTGTTAATGAAATTAACAACAGGTGCACTAGAGGGTCAACAATGAGATGACCCCTCAAATGGTTTAACAGGTGGAGGCTACAGACATTTTTCCCTCCTCATGATTTCTGACTGTTCTTTCACTAGTTTGCATTTTGGCTACAGTCAGTGTCTCTACTTATAGCATGAGGCGATACCTGGACCCTACAGAGGTTACAAAGGAACTCCAGAACCTCCAGGATGATGCATCAATATGTGCCATTTACAGAAGGCACCGTGGAACTTGATTGGCATCTGGCATAGAATACCAGAATTGGCTGCCACTGGCGCCCTTTCCTTTTCACAGATGAGAGCAGGTTCACCCTGAGCACATGTGACAGACGTAAAAGGCCTTGGAAAAGCCATGGAGAACGTTGTTCTGCCTATGACATTGTTCATGTCCAGTTTGGTGGTGGGTCAGTGATTGTCTGGGGAGGCGTATCCATGGAGGGATGCACAGACCTCAGTAGGCTAGACAACTGCATCTTGACTGCCATTAGGTTTCAGGATGAAATCCTTGGACCCATTCTCAGACCCTACGATGGCGCAGTGGGTCCTGGGTTCCTCCTGGTGCATGACAATACTGAGCCTCATGTGGAGAGAGTATGCAGGCAGTTCCTGGAGGATGAAGGAATTGATACCATTGACTGGCCCCCACACTCGCCTGACCTAAGTCCAATAAAACACCTCTGGGACCTTTTGTTTTGGTTTATCTGACGTCGCCAGGTTTCACCTCAGACTGTCCAGGAGCTCAGTGATACCCTCGTCCAGATCTGGGAGGAGATGCCCCAAGACACCATCCGTCATCTCATTAGGAGCATTAGTCCCGATGTTGTCAGGCATGTATAAAAGCAGGTGGGGGCCATACAAACTACTGAGTACGATTTTGAGTTGCTGCAATGAAATTTCGGCAAAATCGACCAGCCTGCTGCATCATTTTATCACTTTGGTTTTCGGGGTGTCTTTGAATTCAGCCCTCTGTAGGGTGATCATTTTCATTTCCACCCAATTATGTGGCATTCTTTCGTTCCTCACACATTACCCAGTCCACATCAGGATAAATATCCAACATGACTTTTTCCATTAAGATCTGGGGCGTTTTCAAAATGTTCCTCTAATTTTTCTGAGCAGTGCACATGCGCATAACCTATAACAATAGTGCCAAGGCTACCATACAGCTGCAGTCCCCATCATGCTTGTGTAGGATGATATAGACAAATATATTGTAAGTAAAGTTACATGTGCAATGATTTGCAATATAATGATTTTATTTTTATTTCATTGTTGTGTCCTGCAAATGGTGTTAAACTGCATTCGCCCCTGCAAGCAGTCCTCCAACTTGCAGAGAAAAACCTGGGGCTTGGTGGTGGGATTGACACTCCAGCCACCATAAAAAAAATCACACAGCTACAACACAGTGTGCAGGACTCTTTTCTGCTCTCGGTGGGAGTCCCTCCTGCTACAGCTGCTCACAGGAATCCTGAACATACTATGGAGAGGATGTGGGAAAGTCCTCAGGAGCCTCATTCCCAGAAGAGTTGAAACTGCAACATCTACACAAGTGCCCAAATTGTGAATTCTGACCACAGACCTGTTCAACTCAGGTTCAGTAGGCTACCTTCTATTAGGAAAATGAGGCTGGACCTGGCCAGACTCCAACATCAGACTATTTCTAATGGGTTTGTAGGCAGTTTACGGGAAGAACTTGCAGATTTCTGAGACTAATGTGATGTGGGACACATTCCGTGATAAAACTGTGAAGGTTGCTGAGGGTTGTGTTGGTTCGCCAGTGTTTCAAAAGGAAGTTTTTCATCTCACAGGGCATTCTGGATATTACTTAGAAGAGTCACAGCACACAGCTTGATGGTAATTGCAGTCTGTAGGAAGAATAAAAGGATGGCTGCGAGGGCACTGAGGGTAGATAAGGAGGTGTTTGTTAGAGAAATCTGTGAGCAAGTGGCATACTATTTGTGGTCTAGTGACCCACATCCTGCTTATAGAGGAACTGAAACATCATGCACCAAACCTGTTTCTCAGAGTGTAACAGACAGGGCAAGTGAGAGAACAGTCCGTATGGATGACACTGCAGTTTTTTAAGGCTTATCCTCTGACTAGGAAATTGGATATCTCTTGGTCCATGGTTCTTGGGGCTGATCCTCTGATTGGCTGTGAAACATCCAACCTCACTGAGATTTCACAGGTCTGGTCGTAAGGCTGTCCTCCTTGTGTTGCAAGTAATCTTTGCTTCATTCTGGAGACAGGTGTCATCCTAACCGACTGGATTTTGGATTTGTTGTCCATATCTGGAAAGAGACGGGCGATCACATAGATTGCAGCAACTACAGGGGTATAACACTCCTCAGTACTGGGTAAGGTACTCACTAGGGATATCATCAACAAGGCCCGTGATCACTCGCTCACCTACCAGCGACCAGAGCAGTCTGGTTTTATTCCTAAGAGGTCTATCATGGACCCATCCTGGCACTGAGATGTCTTATCGAGCACAAACATGAATATCAGCAATGTATCTTTGCAGCTTTTGTCGATTTCGTAAGGTGACTCAGTTGATTGAGTTGATTTGTGGGACATCCCGAGACTTCACTGGATCCCTCAAAGTTGCTGGACATGATGGTCAGCCTGCACACCAGTACTGTCAGTGCTGTGCAGAGTGAAGACAGAACCTCTGCTTCTCAGTGGATTCTGGGGCTTGTCAGGGGTGTGTTCTTGCTCCTACTCTGTTCAATGCATGCATGGAATGGGTGCTGGGCAGAGTCGTGGGGTCCAGTGGATATGGGGCATCTGTTGGTGAAGAAAGATTTACTGATCTTGACTTTGCTGACAATGCGGTGATCATTGCTGAATCAATGAATGCTCTGATTGGGGCTCTCAAGGGACTGAGTGAAGTGTCTGCAGTGTTTGCATTCGTGAGTGTCCCAGATGAAAACCAAAATCCCGACATTTGATGACCTCTTGAGCACAGCCTTCAACAATGTGTTGGTCTGCGGAGAGGGTGTTGACATCATCAAGAGGTATTCTTACCTTGGCAGTGGCGATTATGTTTCTGGTGATTCTTCCTATGAAGTCAGTAGATGGATTGGGAGAACATGGGGGGTCATAAGGTTACTGGAAAGGGGTGTGTGCCACTCCAAACTTTATAAGAGAATGAAGGTCCAAGTCTTTAGGGTCCTGGTGCTCCCTGTCTTGCACTATGTTGTTACTCTGTCTCTTTGGAGAATCTTTGGAAATCATTGGTTTGCATTTGTGTTGAACCAGTGATAACCCAGACCTGTTCCAAATAAGGTACATTATCTGCATTGGGAGGGAGCGTCAGTTATGACACTATGGCTATGTGCTGCATTTCCCTGAGGGTGATCCTTCACAGGGTCCTCATTTCTGGGGACCTGAACAGTTAAACTAGGCCAAGCGGACTCCCATGTAAAACCTAGCTCGCTAACCATACGTGAGTTTCCTAAAGTCTTCTTAATGCTACATCTTTCGTAAATTCTATTTTTTAACATAGAACTTACACATGACGTAGTGTTAAGAAGGCTTTGGGAAACTCAGCCCTGGATCCTGAGGTGTTTTGTCCTGTGGTCGGCATGGCAACATGCTGTATCAGGGCAAGTCCCTAAGCTGACCTGACAATGCTGTGAAGACATAGGTCAATTGCAACATATCCTTTCCAAAAAAAAAAAAACGATGTTGTTTTCCATGTTTTGCGATTTGTTTATGCACATAGATAACAATGACAAATATCCAGTACATAATTAT
>JAODKE010000068.1:16279036-16296757 GCA_026779605.1 Mormyrus hasselquistii
ATCAGACACAAGAACTAGAAAAACTCAAATGAAACACTAGGGAGCAAAATACAAAAACAGGAGGTAGGATTCAAACAGAGGACAAGGACCATAGACACCCACATGCTCAACACATTGAGCCATGTGGCCAGACAAATAACAAAGAAGAACAAAGACTAACATGAAAAAGATAGTGTTGTTGATATTGTCGATTTCAGTAGGAGGGGGTGTTGCTCCATCCATACCTGCTGATTCAGGTCTTATGTAGTTTGTCTCTTGACAGATCCCCCTCAATCTGCGCCATCTCTCATAGAAAGAACACAGAATATCTGTCTCTAAACCCATCTCTAAAAAGTGATAAAGTTATTTTAATGTATAGAGTTTATCATAAAACATGTATAAAAGAAAGTAGCTTTCTTTTTTCTTTTTCTAGTAGGGTAAGGCCGTAGATGATACTTGGGGATACTTTTATGTTTCTTTACAGAAGGAGGAAGCCTGGTACGGCGACTGCTCACCGTAATAAATATCTGCAGCTGGTTGTGTTCCTTTTAGAAGTGGTTATGTGGGGAAAGACAAACTTTTAACTTTTAGCTTTATCTTATGATTCTTTAATGAGAAATACAGCATGTCAAGTTTTAGGTTACCTCAGATTATCTTATTTCTTAATTATATCTAATGTGTATTTGATATATGTCACTGTGTTTTCTTTTATCTTCTGATTATAGTTATATGCAGACACTGACGTGGCGCTGGAACCAGGATGATCTATGGTGGGGTGAAAATAATAAGTGTATGGGAAAAATACTCGTCCCCAACTTTACCCCCAACTTCAAATAAAAAACTTTTTTATATACTGAAAGACAAAATGTCAATTTGATGTGTGGCCAACGTTTATTTTCTAGATGTAATTGCGCACGTGTAATTGAGACCGTTACAGTTTGACTGGAATGACCTGCAGGGATGTAAATAACAGCTGTATGTGAAAACTGCCTTTACTGTACCTTTAACAAAAAAAGGTTTTTATATTTCTTAAAGCTTCTTTAGGTAACCACGCATTAAAGAAAAAGGGGGGTCAACCTCACTCCCTGGACTGTCGCAGGGGTCAGACACTACCCTGCTCCCCCCTCTCTCCCCTCCCTGCCACTTTCACAGATACATACACGCAGCCAAACTGCTGCAGGAAGGTGAAAAGTGTTTATTGGAGGTTAGCATCAGACACACCTCCTCTCATTGTATGCTCCAACTCTCTCATTTTCCTGGAGTTTCATTCAGACTCAAACAACAGCGGGGTAAGCTCCAACATCGCTCTCAGATTGACCAAGTCTTTTGCAGACACAGCCAGCTTAAGAGGGTAGTAGAATTCATTATCCACAACATTTCCAGGCTCCGGACTGCTGGGGTCATCATTCACCTTCTAACAGTACCGCACCAGCAGCAGCCCCAGTGTAAGGTCACACTCGATCAGGTAACTAGCCCACTCAACACCGCCAACCATCACCCTCATAGCACGAGCTCCAACAGCATTGAACAAATCCCACTTGTATTCATAAGCACCCATTTTCTACTTCACTTCAGTCTCCGCATTAGTTAAAATAAATAAACAATAAAAAACCACCTGCAACAAATTTCACACCCCTGGCAACATCTGGAAATAATTAACAGCACTGGCCACTAATTGTGACGTCACATGGTCCTGCCCCCAAGTGACCTCTGTGACCCCTAACCCTAACTTCAAATTTTTTGAAAGAAGCGGCATGTATCTATCTTTTATGATGGTCCATCTGATTCCTGCAAAAGGCAGAAATTTAAATTTTCGAAACCAGTCGCTAGGAGGTCGAAATGTAGAGTAATGCAGCAATGGAGGAGTTCCATGCATGCTGCCATTGTGCTAATTGGGACTAATTTTCTAATTTGCTCATTTTCAGGAAGGCAAAAGGTAGCATGAAAGAGTACACTGATGGTGTGACTTCAGGCTTCATAAATATTGTATCCCAACATGTCCTCCATGAACAATCTAACCCTTCCCCACAAATTAAGTAAATTCTATGGCTAATTTGAAAAACAAAGGGATAGTCCTGACACCACTACCAGCATGCAAACCCATCAGCTCCAGCCGACCTGCACCACCACCCAACTACCCATCACAACAACGGAGACTGGGGTCAGTACACATCCATTTATATATTGGAAAGAGAAGTTAACATGATACTTAAGCGTCAGAACCCCCACAAAGCAGTTGGCCCGGATGCAGCTTCCCCTTCCACCCTGAAGCACTGTGCTGATCATTAGTCTCCAGTACTCATAGACATTTTCAACACCTCACTGAAGACAAGCTATTTGCCAGCCTGCTTCCAAACCACCATCATCATTCCCATCCCCAAGAAGCCCAGTATTACAGAACTGAACAACTACAGACACAATGCTATGACCTCTGTAGTAATGAAGTAATTTTAGTGTCTTGTACGGTCGCATGATGATACGATCATCCCAGGTCTGCTCTAGGACAAACTCTCCCAGCTGGGTGTGCCAAGCTCCACCTGCAGGTGGATCACTGACCTCCTGTCTAACAAGAAGTGGCATGTAAAGCTGGAGAAGCTCCTACCTGCTGATTATATGCACTGGATCCCATCAAGGTTTGTTCTGTCGCCCCTGCTGTTCTCCCTGTACACCAAGAGCTGCACCTCCAGTCATCATTTTTTTAGGCTCCTGTAGTTTGCAGACTACACCTGCATTGGACTCATCTGTGGTGGAGATGTAAAGGAATCTATGTAAATGAGGAAAATTCATCATCTGGTGACCTGTGTCACGCCTGGCCGGGGAAGGAGACACGGATCCAGAAATGCAAGGAATTAGGTGTTTTAATGAGACCGATGGATGACGCGGGCCAGGGAAGGGAATCCCAGCCCTCGCGTAGGAGAGCGGAGCGGCAGGGAGGAGCCGGGGCTCCTCTGGATAGGGGATCAGGCAACCGGCGTTGGAATCGGCAGGCATGAGTCGTGATCATGGGCCGGTAGGGTAGGTCGATAGCCAGAAGATCAGTCTGACGATGAGGCACAGGACGGGAGGACGGGAGGGAAGGAGGACAGAGGATGCCGGACTCAGCAGGGCAGGGGCGCTAGGATCGGGAGCTGGACTGAGGGAGGAAGGAACAGAAGGTAAGGGTTTGACCATGGGCAGAGAGGTAGGGAGTGGTAAGTTGGGAAGACGAAAGACAAAGAAACGCTCGGTATGGCACGGTAACATCGGCTCAATACTTCGCGTCTGTAATTTGTTCGACTATCCTTCTTAAGGAGGTCGCATCAGGATAGAATGACTTATACCTGCTCTCCCCCCGCCCCCATGGGCGTAACAGAGCCCCCCTCTTGACGGCCGCCTCCTGGAGGCCCCCGTCGCTTGCGTAGTCGACCACAAGGGCAGGGAGCCGGTTTCTGGGGATGGAGTTGATGGAACTCGTCCTTCAGGGTCTGGTTGGTGACTTCTGTGGCAGGAACCCAACTCCGTTCATCCGGTCCAGCACCTTCCCAATGAACTACATATTGTACCTTCCCCTGCCGGCGTCTGGAATCCACCACACTCTTCACCGTGTCGGAGGACGAGTCGGCCGGCACTGGGGGTGGTATCTCCTCCGGTGGGTCCGCAAGGCGGAGACAGCTGTACCTAACCGGCTTCAGGAGGGAGACGTGGAAGGTAGGAGAGATTCTGTATACTCGAGGTAATTGCAGTTTTACTGTCATCGGTCCCACTCGTTGCAGTATGCGGAAGGGCCCAATAAAGCGGGATGTAAGCTTACGGCACCCCGGGATTCTAAGGTTCTTGGTGGACAGCCACACCTGTTGCCCCACCTGGTATGGGAAACCCGGGTGGCGGTGTTTGTCGGCTTGGGTCTTGGACCGTCTCGCTTGGCGGCGTAGAGCGCATTGCACACCCTTCCATGCCCGTTGGCTCTCCTGGAACCAGGCTTCCACCTTAGGGACATTACTAAGTGGGGCATCCCACGGGAACAGGGGAGGCTGGAAACCTAGCACGCACTGGAAGGGAGTGAGGTTAGTAATCGGACTCACCCTGGAGTTGATGGCATACTCCGTCCAGACCAGCTGATGGGACCACTTGGTAGGATCAGAGCGAACTAGAAGTCGCAGAGCCTGTGACACCTCGTGGTTGGTCCGCTCGGCGAGTCCATTAGACTGGGGCTGATGGCAACTTAGCGAGCGCAACTTGGCAACACATCTTGGAGAAGCGATCCACAATGGTAAGGACCACGGTTTTCCCCGAGGAACAGGGTAAATCAGTAATAAAGTCCATGGCAATGTGGGACCAGGGTCGGGCAGGGACCGGCAGTGGTTGGAGCAATCCAGCCGGACTGAGGTTCGAGGATTTACATCTGGCGCACTTGGGGCAGCTCTCCACAATCTCTTGGACCTCCCTCCTCCAGTTTGGCCACCAGTATCGGCCTCCAAACCCCAGGTTATGGATGAGACGAAGCACTTGGGATCTAGGATTGGTAGAGCACGGTCCTCACTCTCTGGTGGGTCAAACTGCCGAGATAAGGCGTCCGCCTTCTGATTCTTCTTCCATGGAAGATAGCTTACTGGAAAGGTGAAACGTGAAAACCACTGTGCCTAGAAAGCTAGGCGCGCCGAGAGGCGTTTAGCGGAATGGATATATTCCAGATTCCGATAGTCTGTCAGTACCACGAAGGGGTGCCGAGCCCCCTCCAACCAGTGTCGCCACTCCTCTAGGGCTAACTTAATGGCTAGAAGCTCTCGGTCACCCACCTCGTAATTGCGTTCCGCAGTGGACAACTTGTGGGAGTAGTAGGCACACGGGTGATGTCTTCCCGTCTCGGGATCACGTTGTATGAGTACGACCCCCACGCCGGCCTCCGACGCATCTACTTCCACTTCAAACAGGAGTTCCGGCCGGGGCTGAGCGAGCACCGGTGCAGTGCAGAACGCCTCCTTCAGGAGAGCGAAGGCATGTTCTTCTGCCGGTGTCCAGGTGAGTTTGGTGGGTTTTCCCCGGGTAAGGGAAGTGAGGGGTGCTGCCTTTTGACTGAAGTTCCTAATGAACCGGCGATAGAAGTTAGCGAATCCTAAAAAGCGCTGCAGTTCTTTCAATATACGAGGAAGGGGCCACTCTTGAATGGCGGTTATTTTCTTGCAATCCATCGCTACCTCTCCCGGCTGGATGACGTACCCCAGGAACTTAGAGTTGATGTTCTCGGAGTCTCTGTAGAACCTGCCGTACATGCACCTGCTTGGAGGGGGAATAAATCAGGATGTCGTCAATATATACAACAACAAACTTATCGAGCATGTCGTAAAACACTCGATTCATGAATGATTGAAAGATAGACAGGCTGTTAGCTAATCCATAGGGCATCACACGATATTCATACTGCCCCCTACTGGTGATGAGGGACCCACTCGTCTCCTTCCTTGATTCTAACCAGGTTGTACGCACTGAGCAAGTCCAGTTTAGTGAAAATGACCGCTTCTCTCAGCTGTTCTAAAGCTGAGGGAATCAGGGGAAGAGGTTTTCTCCTCTTGACAGTGATAGAATTCAGTGCGCGATAGTCCACCACAGGTCGGAGGCCCCCATCCTTCTTCTTGATGAAGAAGAACCCTACTGTAACTGGTGAAGTGGATGGTTGGATAATACCTTGGTTTAACCCCTCATGGATGTAGGTGTCCAGCGAATCCTGTTCCTGCAGAGAGAACTTCCTCTAGGCAGGCGAGCCAAGTCAATGGAGCAGTCGCACTCCCGATGGGGAGGAAGGCTGAAAGCTCTCTGCTTGCTAAAAACGTCCCTGTAATCTCGATACTTCGCGGGAATATGGTCCAGGTTCTCGGGCTCCGGACTTTCAACACCTGTGGCTTTACAGGGCAGAGACATACAGTCGTGGAGACAACTACTCGACCAGGCAGCGAGTTCCCCTTGGCGCCAATCTAACTGGGGGTTATGCTTCCGCAACCAGGGAAGTCCTAGGATCAGCAGATCCTTAGCCTGGTTTAACACAAACACCTCCATCGTTTCTGTGTGCAATACCACCACCTGCATGTCAAAAGGACCCGCACGATTCTCAATGGTTCCATTTAACATGCGTTCCCCGGTGACTCCGTGCACTGTCAGGGGGCAGGCTAGTCTTCTAAAGGGGATTTGCAAGCGGCGAGCCAGGGATATGTCCATAAAGTTCCCGGCGGCCCCACTGTCCATGAGAGCTTGTACCTGACAGCTAATCCCCCTCCCTTTAACGAGAACCAGAATGGTAAATTGTGCGAGTCCGGTCATGGAGAAAACAGTGTCACCTACCGGTAGCGTTCGTTCTTCGCGCTGGGACCGAACAGGGCAGGTAGTGAGGGCATGCCCTGCACCTCCGCAGTACAGACATAACCCCCCTTGGGTCCTTCTCCGGTGTTCGGCAGAGGTGAGGGGAGTCTGGCCGATCTGCATGGGTTCCGTCGGGTCGATGCTTGGATTATCCACCGCTCACTTGGGTTCAGTGGTACGTCTCCTGCGCCGCCGGTCTCGTACGAATTGCCTGGTGCACGAGTTCTTCAAAGGAAGGAGCCTCACCCCGGGCAGAGAGCTCATCTTGTAGATCCGGGTTGAGGGCACTCAGGAAGATTACTTGGAGGCAGTCGTCGGGCCATCATAACGCCGTCGCGATGGTTCGGAATTCTAGGGCGAATTCAGCCGCGAAGCAGTTACCTTGGCGACAGTCCAGCAAACGCCATCCGGGGCTTCGTCCCACTGCCGGATGGTCGAATACTTCCATCAGAGCCCGTTGGAACTCTCTTTCCGAATGCAATAGCAGGCTGTTGTCTGCCCATAGAGCTGTCGCCCAGTCGCAAGCTCTTCCCGTTAACAGGGAGATGGTGAAACGAACCTCTGCGACGGCGGCTCGAAACATCTCCGGATGTTCCTCCACGTATATCCCGACTTGCATTAGAAAGCCCCTGCACTGGTCGGGATTGCCATCATATCGTTCATGGGCGTAACAACCTGGTACAAAACATTCTGGAGCTCAATGCTCTAAAGATAGTGGAGATGCTTCCTGGGCATCATAACTATGCTAAATATCAGTTCCCTTATCAAAATCGACCAACAGAGGACATACTTCCAACAGCAATTGAAGAAGTAAAACCTGCCAAGGACAATGATGGTGCAGTTCTACACAGCCATCAATGAGTCCATCCTCACCTGCTCCATCACCATCTGGTACGCTGCTTCTAGTGGCAAGGACAAGAGCAGACTGCAGTGTATCATCAGCTCTGCAGAGAAGATGATTGGGCACAATCATTGGGACCTGCACACCTCCAGGATCCTGATTTGAGCAGGAAAGATTGTGACCAACCCCTACTTTTTGCACATCTATTTCATCTGTCTGTTCTACTGAGTATCATATATATTTTTATATTTCGCTAGTCAGTATTTCTCCTTTCCCATTGATTTTGTATTTATTGATAGTTATTGTACAGCTCTGCACTGTTTGCACTATTTTATTACATCATTTCTATATCATTTGTTGTATGTGAATATATGCATCAATACTGCCAACACAAATTCCTAGTACATTCTGTTATACCTGGCTAATGAAGTAAATTCTGATTCTGATTTAGTGAAATGACCTTTACCAGCCAATTTGAGTTTTACCTGTTTTCATGATTTCAAAGTTTAGTCTTAGAAAATAAACCTCATACCTTAGAATATTACACCTGTTCTTTCCCTAAAACAACATGAAGCCATAATCACACTTGAAGGAAATCCACTTCCTTGTGCATTTGAGCCTATAATGGACTAACGGGACAATAATGTGTGTTTTGTGTTTATATTTTTTAAATGATGTCTGAGCCTCCACCTGTGCAATCAAGAGCTTATACCTGCTGTCTCTGGATTTATTTTTGATATTTTTAATCTGTAAGCCGTTAAAACATAAAGTGTATCTGTCAGGAGACATCAGCATCTTCAGGGTGGGGATTATCCAGTTGATGTGTAGAGGACATGCTCTTTCTGAGCCTATAAAAGTACCAGAACACAGTGCTGAAATCACATACAGGCATTGCTTACACAGTATGTGACCTCTGATCATTTGCCTTTTTTCTAATGAAGTATATTATTATTACACTGTTTTTTTCCCCTCTGGCAGAGAGGCCTCTAGTAAACATGTCTGAATGATGTTTAGATGACATCTGACTAAACACTCTTCTAAATCCCTGTTCCTCTAGCTTCCATGGAAACCTTCAGGGGGGGTTGGGTTCAACTGCTGATGCTGGTATGGATCCTGCATCTCGGTATGGCCCAGCACTGGTCATATGGTTGGCTACCAGGAGGCAAGCGGAGTGTGGGTGATGCTGAAGCATCATTAAAGGTACGTCTTCTCATAGGAGATCACATGCTCATCATGTTTCTCAGTGCTATGTCATGCTTATTAAATGCATCTCATAAAAAACAGCAATCTAAAATGGAGTAATGTTACAATATCTGTGCTGTAAATATTCCCCATGTGCTGGCCACTGTCTCTTCTTACACAAGCTGTTTTCTGCAGATGGATAGTGATGACTTAGTGAACATCTTTGAAGTAGCCAGTCCTCTGGAAGCAGAGCGACTGACTCCATATCAGTTAGTACGTAATTTTCCACATGGTGCTACCTTATGGACTGTCATTCTATGTACTGCACTGTTCATGCTGAATTAGTCATATTTGTTTCCTCAGGTGAGTGAAGACTCAAGTGATTTTGCCAGAAAACGAAAATGGATGCCGCTAAAAAGAAAAATTTAAAAGTGTAAGTGTTTCAAAGGGAACATGGTGTAGTCATGAATAATAAAGTGGACTCTACTATGACCTGTAAAATTATAATAAAAACGAAGTTGACAATTGCTTAAGGAGTGACTCATTTCTATTGTAGCAAACATGCTGTATTTGACATGACTTCTGTAAGTGGCAGATGGTTGCATGTTTACTGCATAAGACATAACATTTCAATTTTATTTGTTTGTAAGCAAAACGGTGAACGTACCCCTCCATTTACTATAATAAACTGACTTGGTCAGGGTCCCCAACAACAGGCACAGCTCACGAGAGAGAGAGAGAGAGACTAGGGGAAGGAATGGAATAGAGTGGAAAAACCAGGGAAAAGAAAATAGTGAGAGGGAGAACCAGAGAGTGAGAAGAAGGTAGACTGAGAGAAGGAAAAGTAGAGAGAGAAATACAGAAAAAAAAAAATCCTGACAGACCTGGAAGTTGGGTATTTGTATAGCAGCTCCCAATATTGCTAGTGTTAATCTGTATGCTTTTAAAACCCAGCAGTAGGTACTTTGTAGAGCATGTGACACTGTATTGAAGAAGACAGAAATTAAAGCATGTGACTTAATTTTCTAAATGACAGGATCCTTCATGAAAACCTTTAATGAGAGGCTTGATATGAATAACTGTAAAGCTGTACTCATAAATGTGCCTTCAAATTGTGCAGATAAAAAATAATATACTATGGCACTGTTAGGTTTGTCATATAAGCAGACAGTTCCGATTGTTTTTATTTGTGTGAATTCATGGTTAACATGCATCTGCCTGCTATTTCCTGTGCTTTAACAGTGCTGCCTTGGGTCTTAAATCTCACAGTAAACCTGATAATGTTGAAGGACTTAAGACTGATCGCCCACTGATAATTTTCCCAACAGCAAACTTTGGATTAACTGCATATTGTTTTTTACAAATTAAGCTTCAGACACCAGCTCCCAGTCCATTTATGAAACATGCTTTAATCACTTTTATTTTATGATTACAGTCCTGGGAATCCCTGGCATGTGCTTCCAATCTGCATGCACATTTTACAATTTTCTTTTTATTAAGAAGCACATTAAGAAGGTCTTGAACCATAAAGCCTATCACAGTCTCTTACCAAAACAGAATACAGTCAGTCCTGCTACAACGTGTGATATCACCAAGTCTGGGTGTTTGATGTCAAGCTCCACCACAAATTTGAAATAGAATGCATCCCATCAAGTGAATAGAACACCTCCCACATGTAAACAAATAGGGATGAGTGATATGAACGTAAAATATTACAATTCAACACCATCTTTTTGGAGTTTTTAGCCATGCCACTGTCTCCATTAGTTTACTTTGCTTTTCATTAAGAATGCAATGAGAAAATGTGTCGGTAATTCTTATCTGAGTAGTTTTCTTAACTGTAACATTACTCGACCTTGCTATAGTGGGCCGGGGCCATGTCACACACACGTATATGTCATCAATAAAAATTTATTTTTATTATTGCAGGATGCCTAATTATTACTGTAGTATTTTTTTGACCACTGGTCAGTGAGAAATGGAAAGCACTGCTCAAGGATAAAATTATTTTGAGAACTGCACCTAGTTGTTCAGTGTGTGTAGAGCTTACCTCCATTCTTAGGAGGAGGGGGGATACATTGATTTTTTTCACTTGTTTTATCACTTCAGATTGAAACTGCAGGTGGCATTACTTGGACAAAATTGGAAATTTGAGAACACATTGCCTGAGGGGAGGGGTGAGCCTGGCCAGCTCATCCCCTACTTGCACGCAGCTCCCAAAATTAATATAAAGGAAGGAGGAGATTTCAGTGTTGACTGGAGCTCAGTCGTGGGACAGAGCGTGCATCGCCTGGCACTTTCTCAGGACTTACGTGTTGGTCTCCTGTCAGAACTGAAATGAGCTCACCAGTCTAAGAGTGAAGGTGGGTGATTATGGTGCAGGATCCATCTTCGAATAACCAGATTTGCGTAGCAGTCACACTCACTATGCACCTCTGCGCCAGGTTTGCAGCACATTTGTCCGCAAACTTTGACTGACAATCCATCAGAAAGGTCCGTATATGATCCGGGGCAGCAGCGCAGACCGGACCCACGCTTTTTTAAATCTCGCAGATGCGTGTGTACGTGCCTTCGTAAGAGTTAACTGAAGAGTCACACAACAACTAGTGAAAACCTGTTTGTGGTTCTTGGTAAGTGCATTATAAAACTATATTAAGATTGACATCATATTAGTCTGTTAAATATTTATATCAAACATTAAATTTTCTAACTTAGTTCACACTAACTGACATTGTGACAACCTTAGACGTTTTAGTCAAACAGGTGAGCTAACAGCTATATAGCTGATAGCTCCATCCATGTGATTAAAAAACATAACTAATGTACAGTATGCTTAAAGTAACAATTGGCAATTTTGGTGAAAGCTTGTTGAATTGGTGAATATTGGTGAATATCTCCATTCTCGTGGATATTAGATGCAATGAGATGCCGGCAGTAAATTGTACGTCTGCGTAAAATTCTACTTTTGGGTTCATTGTCACCAACTTGGCAGTAAAAATTATCTAAGGTCATTACAAGCCTGTTTGTGTCTGCCAGTTCATTTATCTGGCTAGCATGCAAATGTTACTTAAACTTAACAGGCCCAGTTGACGAGACCCTGTTTACATAATTTTTGGATAAATCAGCCAACTTCGTTTACTTAAATGTGAGCATAACATTTATTGCTAGTGTTAGCATAAAATCTTTTTCAGATTTAATTTGTTTGGACAAATATGTTTATTTAGATTTGAAGTGTATTTTATCTATGAGGTGAAACATTAAGTATATTTTCCCCCCTGTTTTCAGTTTCTTACTTTTCGTTTATTTCAAATTCAGATTCTCATTTTTGCAGCAGTGTTACAGTTTTTTTAAGTAGCTGAATGTCTCCTATTTTTTTTGAATTGTGCCTCATGGGTTTTATTCCATTCCCTCTGCTGATGCTAGTCAAGTTGAGGTCAAGCTGCCCATCATCTCCTACAGGTAACCAGCTATATCACATACATACAATCACATTTTGAGATACAGAATGCACCTGTCCCCTGATTTTGAAACTTGTTGCTTGACCTTTATTTCCACCTGATGCCCTATCAAATAACGCATTAAGATGAGATATGACCTCTATTGGCACCACCAGTATCATCCAACAAAAATTATGAATTCCTTTCCTTCCAAACTGTATTCCCAGTTTACTATCACTGATGTGATACTTCCTACTCTTCAGTAACAGGCCAAGTACCGTAAGATACCACCATACACACAAACACAGATCAATTAGTAAAAGTACTTTTAGTAAATGTTCACAGACCTATACCTGGTTCCACTGGCTCCAGCTTTTGCTGATCACCTGTTTTCCTTTAACCATCCAAACTGTAATGTAAGTTGACTGTTATTTTCAATGTCTTGCATTTGACACTTAAACACTTTGACACATACATTTGTTAGTTTTTTGTTTAATTATTGCATGATGCATTATTATTAAAAAAATATTGAATTAATTTATTCCATGCAAGCTTGTCACAATGATTTTAAATATTTTTACATTTTTCATATGACAGGAGTGTTTGTAATAAATAAAAAATGTTATGTGTTCTCGGGATGAGATTGAGATTCAGACATGTAGAAACAAATAAAATAAACTGCTTTGAAGATGAGAAATGTGTGGGGATTTATTTGGGCCATGTTTGGCCCAGGTGTAGCTGAAAAAATTAATCACCAATCACAGACCAGATGAGCTCCAGATGTAAGGTTTGAGACATGGATCTGGGCCAGATCCACACCACATATCATAGCATTAATAACTGTATTGGGCCAGTACTGGCTAAGGTCTGTTACTGATCCCCAATCCAAATCCATGCTGGTATTTGGCAGTTAGAAAGAAAGACCCCAGCGCAGACCCATTTTGCGGATCTGCACCAAATTCTATCCAATATCTGGCACAGTTACCTTTTTCTGTCGGGGTAGCTTTGGAGTGTCAATGTGTTGATTCAATCAATTATCACAATAACTATAATATAGCAATTTGCACTTTCTATGTATGCATGTTTCATCGTCACTTTTTATAAATACCTATAATCTCTTGTATTTTTAGTTTTATTCTTGTTAATGATACAATATATATAACTTTAATTATTGGATGTCACTTGTGATACAGGATTATTTTGCATTGCCTTTGATCCAATATTTTGGTATTGATTTTAATGCAAGGTTATTTTGTGATTACTTGTAATAAATCTTTTTTGGAAGCTGTCATGCCCAAGGGGGCGGGGCAACATCGCCACGGGCGATAGCCAATTAAGCGTTCAGCTATATAACCAAGAGCACCCAGTTGACCATTGCGAAGTATTGTTGCCATGATAGTGTGCATTAATGAGTGTTCTTTTGTCTCTTGTCTCTCCCGCTTGCCCTGCCTTGCTGTCTCGCCTGCTGTCCGCCGTGCGTGACAGAAGCAAACCTAAGTGTGCCCGTTTGTTCCTACAAGAGCCCTATATCTCCCTCACATCATCTTAAAACACACAATAACGTGCAATAACAGTGCTGGTTTGTTGTTTGAGGCTAAAAGTTTCATTCTGATTTCAATTTACCAATCATAACGTATATGCGCAGAAAAACAATAGCAATAAACATTCAGCATTAGACTTAAAACTGCCTGTCTGTGTATATCCAGCCCATCCATCATAAATTAACCAATGCTTCTTCATTTCTATTTCAATGTCTTTTAGATCATGATCTCAATCTCAATCTGCTCTTTTTAAATATTTTTTTTTATTACAGGAATGTTCTTTTCTGTTAATAACAATGCATGTACATAATTCCATTTATACTTATTTTATAACATTTTAAATAAGCACAAGTTTTGAGGGAAGAATATCCAACCTCACTGACAAATGACGGCACCCTGAAATCTCATTTTATTAAAATACGATAAGACTAACAACAATCCAACAATCAGCGCTAATCAACTGCAGTAGACTTAAGCCTATTATGAAATACTCCATGAGACATACTGAGTGTGTTGACTCTTGTCTTTTGCCCAGCTCTGCTCCGCTTGCCCTGCCTGATTTTCCCGCTTCTCTGGTCCAAGCACCTTCCAGTCCTCACGACATGTGTGTACCTTAAAGTTTGGCGTCTGACTTCCCTGTTTCACTAGTGTTCAGTTGGGTGTCTGTTATAGTCCTGTTAAGGACTGTAATAAAAGAATGTGTTCCCTTCGGCAAGCAAGTCTCCTTGTCCTTTGCTATTCTTGTGATGCCTCTGTATGGCGCTACAGTACATTGGTGTCAGAAGTGGGATGTTGGAAGTAATCCCACTAGTGCTGCTGGAGCAGATGTTCTACAACATCATCCGGCAAGCCTGCTTCAGCTTGGCAGGTGTCAAGGTGGCAATGAAGCAGCGATACAGAAGAGGTGGCAGTTCCAGGGAGAAAATGGCCGGGACAGAGAAGCTCGTCTGCTAGGACTGCAGTAAGTGGGGGCACCAAACAAAATCTAGCCTGGAAGCCTGCCCCAAACCAAAATGTGCTGAGGATGCCAAAGCGAAGGAGGTATCATCCTGCTCAGTGGAAGACCCATGCAGCAAGTTCTGAAGTGGCTCCTGCCAGCCTCTCATCAGAGATGACATTGGCAATATGGAGGAGGGCAGGCACCACAGTGGATTCTGACCGCTTAATGGCCGACAAGGCCTCCCCACTCGACAGTCACAATTAGCTGCATTGTGACCCTGAATGCTAGCATGACCAGCAGAGGCAGCAGGTGGAGGGTCATTTGTTGGAGCGTGAGGAGGTGTACTGCTGCTGGAAGACCTGGTTAGGAATGAGTGAGCTTGATGAGCAGTGGGAGTGGGACCAGCAAGACCAGGAGTGGCTGCGGGAGTCAGGAGCTGGAGCAGTTGTGTGGAAAGCTGGCCAGCTGGGGGCAGGAGTGTGACCACCAGGAGTGTTTGGCAGAGGCAGCATTAAAGGGGCCATGAAATGACGCTGCTCAGCCGGGAGGAGGCATGTCATAGCTTAGAAGCCCAGCATGGCCCAGAAGCACCTTGAGCTGCAGGAAGCGAAAAATAGTAATTATTTACTGAAAATAGCCTCTTCTTGTACTGTTGTGTTAATAATTGTATTTCCTGATCATAGTGGGAAAGGAGAGTGCCTTCCTACTTAATGTAGTACTTCCTTCATTTGGCAGACTAGGGTATCCTTGCTAATGTGGGCTGAGGGTCTGCAGAGAAATGGATCATTCAGTTTTGGTTAAGATTGGTGATTGTTAAATGGATGCTTGATATTGATTGGTTGATGATGGCCAATATTTGATGACTTATGACTGCCATAGTATGTGTCTGACCTCAGGCTGGGTCATAGTATATAGAATGTCCCCACAATGGTGCTGGGGGGTAGGATTTCAAATTTTGTTAAGGTATTCCAAGGCCTAGCTGTCTGATTAAATCAGGCCTGATTTAGGTAAAGTTTGGGCATAACTAATAGCAGTTGTCAGACTATTTTTAATATTTATTGATCAGCTCAGGGGTCTGATTGGTTTGACAACTCATTTGTCTGATTTGGTTGGATGAGGTAGGTCTAGTGGGCAAAAGTAGGTTTTGCTAATTATGCAAATTAACCAAAAATCTTCCCATTCGGAGCATAATACTGATTGGCAAGTTGGTAGGGCATGGCTCCCTGTACCTGGAAATTTATTTTTGACTCTTTGACTAACGGGTCAGAAGATATTAGCAGAAACATTTGGGTGGGGAGGGGGGTTCTGTCTGACTGTCTGATTTGGGTCAGATGGTCTGAGTAGTGGGAGGGAATCGACATCTCCCTACCAGATTTGTTCGGTCTTGGTCTAGGTTTATGTGCTTTGGAACCTAAAAACTTTCACAAAAACAATAGTGGTCCAAACGCAAAGGCCTAAAGTTTTGAATGGCATTGCTGAAATGGAGCACGGACTCTACCTACTGCCCAATTTATTTCACAGTGCTCTGTGAATCACCCAAGCCAGTGTCGGCACACGTGCCTGTTTACTTTGTTAACAATTTTGAAAAGTTGATCAAAAAGCTGTATAGACCGTGGTTTAAATATGTCATCACAAAGGCGGTCGCAATGTTCAATCCACACCCTGTGGCTGTGAAAGTGCAGGGTACTGTGGAGGCCGTAGTATGTGAGCTTAAATGTGAAATAAATGTACAGGAGAAACTGCGCGAGCTGAAACACGAAGTTGAAGGGAAAGATGAGTGTGATGTAGATAGGGCAATTAATGATTTCTGGAATATGCACAAGTTCTAGCAGACTCTGGTTGGTGTGTAAACGCTGAACTATGGTTGGCAAAATGTGTGACTGGCAATTTTTACAAGCTTTCTAAATAAAATTTAGAAAGTTGAGTCAAGAAAACACTGTGTCATTATTGCTAGAGGTTCACGATGGATAACAAGCACTTGAAATGTGCCTATTATATGCCATCAAACCCTGGGTGTTTTGGAGGTCCCGATAGATTATTCAGATCGCTGATAGATGAAAAAGGGGTGTATAATATAAATAAGAAGCAAGTTGCGACATGGCTGTCTGGTGAAGATGCATACACATTACATAAACCGATCAGGTTTAACTTTAAAACGAATACAGTCTTTGTAACTAATATCGATTCTCAATGGCAAGCTGACTTGGTGGACATGTTGGCTTATGTGGAACAGAATGATGATTTTAAATACATGTTGACGTGCATAGACACTATCAAAATATGCGTGGGTGCGCTGTCTTAAAAGCAAGACAGGTACAGAGGTAAAAAAAAGTGTTTGAAAACATTTTCTCTGAAGGCGGGATTCCTAAAAAACTGCAAACCGCTCGTGGGACGGAATTTTTTAACACCGTTTCATAAGCTTATGGAGAAACATGGGATAATACATTTCACCACTGGTAACGCATTCAAGGCATCTGTAGTGGAAAGGTTTAACCGCACGTTAAAGACATGAATGTAGCGCTATTTTACGGCTTATAATACAAGAAGATCTAGCGACTGCTTACAATAACACCTGCCACCGTACAATTAAAGTGAAGCCCGTTGAGGTAAATGCACGCAACGCAACCCAAGTCTTCAACAACATTTATGACTTGATGCCTGGTGCAGCTGAAAAGCACCGTTATAAGTTTAAAATCGGTGATGTGGTCAGGGCATCGAAAGCACAGGGGAAATTTACCAAATGATATGAGCAAACTTTTATGGACGAGTATTTTACAATCACCGATTGTCTGCCTAGATCACCACCAGTGTACAGGCTAAAAGATTATGACGGTGAGATCATAGAGGGCACATTTCACGCTGAGGAGCTACAAAAGATCCGACTAGACAAAGATAACTTCAAAGTTGAGAAAATTGTTGCGGAAAAAACACAGAGGGGTAAAAAAATGTTTTTAGTGAAGCTGGGGTGGCCAGACAAATTTAACAGCTGGGTCCCCGCTAGTAAGAAGTCGACATATAAGTGTGATGGTTTGTGTTCCTGGCATACATATTCATCAAAAGCAGTCATGGAGGAAAGCGGTTTTTATGTTTTATGTTTTACGCTCCCCAGCAATGCGTCTATGGATGTTTTCCCACACAATACCATATCAAGCTACATGACAAAACTAGCCAAACCGATTGATCTGAATGGTAAATGGGAAGTAGGATTAACGGAAATTCATTACCCACACACGTAGGACACGTTAGTAGAAGAAGACACTATATTTAACGTGGCAGTATTTTTAACGGTCGCACTTACTCAGCAATACAAACTAAAGGCTGGTTATTATAGGAATATTGAAAACCTAATCAGTGAAATGAATGAGGTTCTAGGAAAGGCAAATCTAAAACTTCACTACACCATGTTCCAAATTATTATGCAAATCATATTTAAGTGTCATAAAGATTAAATATTTTGTTTTTCAATTAAAC
>JAODKE010000068.1:16315863-16330187 GCA_026779605.1 Mormyrus hasselquistii
CCTCTAGGTGTCTCTCCAGAGCCAGGGCGATCATAAAAGACCATCACCATCCTAACCACCACCTATTCCACATACTGGAGTGACAAAATCCACAGCATTTGCAATGCAAAAAGGCCTGAATGTCCACGGATGACAACAGTGGTAGATGATTGCAGAATCATTTCCAAGGTGAAGAGAAACCCCTTCGTAACCAAGTGAAAAACACTCTCCAGGAGGTAGGTGTATCAATATCCAAGTCTACCATAAAGAGAAGACTGCATGAAAACAAATACAGAAGGTTCACTGCAAGATACAAGACACTCATAAGCCTTAAGAATAGAAAGGCTAGATTGGATTTTGCAAAAAAAAAAAAAAGCCAGCACAGCTCTGGAACAGCATTCTTTGGACAGATGAAACCAAGAGCAACCTGTATCAGAATGATGGAAAGAAAAAAGTATGGAAAAGCTTATGATAGAAAGAACATTGCATCATCTGTAAAACATGGTGGAGGCAGTGTGATGACTTGGGCGTGCATGACTGCCAGTGGCACTAGATCTTCAGTGTTTCTTGATGATGCGACACAGAGACATTATGTCTGCTCAGATCCAGCCAAACTGATTGGGCGGCGTTTCATAATACAGATGGACAATGACCCAAAACACACAATAAAAGCAACCCAGAACTTTATTAAACAAAAGAAGTGGAATATTATCGAATGGCCAAGTCAGTCACCTGATCTCAAGTCCACTGAGCATGCATTTCACTTGCAAAGACTAAACTACAGATAGAAAGACCCTCAAACAAACAGCAAATGAAAGCTGCTGCATTAAAGGCCTGGCAGAGCATTAGAAAGGAGAAAACCCAGCGTCTGGTCATGTCCATGAGTTCAAGACTTCAGGCAGTCATTGCCTGCAAATGGTTTTCAACTAAGTATTAGAATTGAACATTTTATTTGCAGTTATATAAATTTGTCCAATTACTTATGAGCTCCTGAAAGGTACATCAGACATGCAATCATGAAGTTTCAAATACTGTGGTCTGTCAGTGAGGTATTTGGTGATCGAAGCAGCCAGATGACAACCCACCCCCACATCTTCCAGCTTCTCCTTCAACAGTGTTGCTGTATTGCATTGAAAGCACTGGAGAAGTCAAAAACTTGACTTTCACAGTATCCTTGGTGTTCTCAGTTCATTTGTTCAGATGAACTCAAAAAATGCAGGGCCTGATTGCTGCAGAACCATCCTAGAAAATGGTAAGAATTCATTTGTCCAATATTATATGTATAGGATATTCAACTTTTACCAGATTCTACAACTGTGGTACCCAATTGTAGTACTAAGTCCACATATGAATGGACTCGGTCTTGACATGCATTCAAATGAATTTTCACTCCAAATTGACTTGAACTTTAACACTAGTCACTTGAAAATCTTCCAGAGTTTATCTGAATTAGTTGTGTATGCCTGCAGCTTTAGTTTGTCAAGAGGCGATGACTGACCAAGTGTCCAGCCATAATTTCTTTTATATAGTAATCCATTGATAGCTATTCAGCTAGGCAGCCATCATCTTATAATAATTGTAATAATTATTATATCTTATAATAATAATTCTTTTGCCCACCTGTCACAGGGGACAGTGAAGTTTGGAATCAAATCACAGGGACAGTCAGTGTTCGGCACTCCTGGAGTAGCTTTGTCTAAAGGTCTTATTTAAGGGCCTAAAGGTGGTGTAATCGATCTGCCAAGAGCACGAATCAAAACAACTTTTTCAGAGTTGTCCTTACCTACATCATGCACATTTAAACCACAAACTGCTCATTGCATGTTTGTTTCCCAAAAGCAAATGTGGTCAATGGACATCATAGATATAAACCATACTAGATCTTCCACTGAACATTGTGTGTGTGTGTGTGTGGTTTATCAATATATTTGCATTGTGTGCACTTTTAAGAAAATTACAATTTTTTTTATAAAAAGTTTGTTGAAAAAACAAATTTCTGTTTTATGGATATTTTTGGTTCCTAAACCAAATTTAAATGTGTTCAGCAGGATGCAGTCATGTTACAATGAAATTAATAATTACTGCAGGAGGCAGTGTAGGTGTTTCTGCTAGTGTTACCTTTGTGTATGACAAATTATTCATTTCTTAATTGAAAATAATTATTTATTTGATTGAATGGATAGATTCTGCTGCCCAGCACCAGTAATGGTCTCATTTTGGACTTGCCCCCCTGATGGACTCTTGACTCAGGCTCGTTATTTAAAATATATCATTTTGACTCAGAATCAACTAAGGTGAACAAAACACTTCAGTCAATATCCAGGCTGGCTGACAGAGGAGGTGACCAAGTCCAGTGGCTTACAAAGCAGATTTTCAGATTTAATGTAGTCTGGGCAAAATGTAAGTGAACGAATATGAAGTCCATTTAAAATGTGGTACCTTAAATCCAACAATATAGAATCCATCTAGTCATGCATATAATTCTTAAAACGCGGTATGTATGGCTTAACAGTTTAAAAAATAATCATGACATCGAAATATGCGTGTCGAACTCCTCTCCTTACTACAGGCAACTCGTGTTTACCTTAAAAAAGTCCTAAGACTAGTGCTAAGTCGCATAATAAAGTCAGCCAAAGTCTGTTATACTGTATTCTGTTGACATTCTATTGGATTTGAAAAATAAACAGCTTTCCTTTTGCTGTTTTGTGAGAAAAAAAAATATTTTTATTAAAAACAACATAATTTGTATATAACTAGAATAGTAGTTTTTCTTGTAGAAATTTAAATGAATTCTCATTGGCTCCTTGTTTAACATAATAAAAATATTGTATTATGGCCAGTACCAAAGCACAACTATTATATTTAATGGCAAACATTTATTTAAATTTTACAACTACTGCAACTTCACATTATATTATTGTCACCACAATGTAATTAAAAATAGATTTGTTTTTTTTTTTAATTAAAATTGACTTCGTCATCATATGTTTACATTATTTTGAGGCATGTATTGATATATTCTATATATAGTGTAATACACGGTAAGAAAGTTCAAGTTCTTTTTAGGCACTAGACTCTAGATCTATGTTGGTACACTGGACTCTAGAAAATATTATTAAAATGATGTTATTACTTCGCACATATCTTGGATAAAACAAATATTTATTCAAAATATTTTAATTAGATTATGACTTAAAAGTTTCCGTACAAACATTTAAATACTGACATTATTAAAGTACAATATTTCACGGCATAAATATGGCACAAGAAAATAATTATTAAAAGTACATATTGGCAATAGTCTGATATCTCACAATAATAACACAAACAGTAGCACCATATTTATTTACACACATATGAACAATGGTATTTTTCAGGTTTGAGACGGATTCTACCGTTTAAACGGAAATTACGTAGTGAGGTTTGGGAAGACGGATTTTGTCGTTTTAATGGAAATGATGTAGGGGCTTGAGAGTGGATGGGGCCTGACAGAGGACGCGCGCTCTCAGGCCCCTCCTGCAGCCAGACCCTTCTCAATGTCTCTTTGACTGCGGAGCACCATTTACTATGGAGTCAGAATAGTGCCATATATACTTGTATGTGCACTTTCCAATTTGCACCCGTAAAATGAAATTTGCTATCACTGAACACAAATCTTCATATACAAGTACAGATCACGTGATGCGTATTTCTGTTCAGTATTTTGCGAATGAAAATTGTGTTCAGTGTGAGCAAATTTCATTTTACGGGTGCAAATTGGACACATACAAGTATATATGGCACTATTCTGACTCCATAATTTTCCTTCCACACTTTCTACAAATGGCCAGAACACCGTTAGAAGAAGGGATGGAAAGCAGGGACGCTAGTTTCTTTCAGTTCTTCCCATGGATTTTTACGTCTGTACAAATACAAAATTTATACTACGTTGACAACTACTGAAATAACATTTTATTTTTCTGCATAACGCAGCTCGACGGACATACAATTTAAACAAACCGATAACTTACGACGTATACGCGTAAGAGCGAGATATCTCCGTTTTTCTTCGTAAATTATGTTGCAGAATAGGCGGAGAAAACGAAGTGCGCGCATGAGCGGGAGCTCGCAGTGTTTTAGCGTTTGTGGCGCTATGGATTGCGTAGCAGTGAGTCGACGTATCGCGCGTATTTCATATACGTATCTATCGTTGAAGAATAAGCGTAGGAGTGAGGGGACGTATCGCTCAGTGTTTTGGTGTAACTAGCGTTGAGGAATGACCGTAGCAGCCGGCAGCGAAAAGACGTGAAGCGGAGACGGACACGTAGACCGAAGGCAACTGTCTGTCAGCTTCGCCGGTGAGTCTGTACCTGTGTGGATCCCACCTGGCTCTTTTGCTGTTTTTATTACGTATATATTCCCACGGCGTTTACGGTTGTTTTAGAGGCTATGGAGATTTTCGAACATATTTACAAGCCGTCGAAGTGTTTGTATAATGCTTATTTATTTTCTCGTTTGAAACACATAGCAAACAAGTGTCCAGATTGCGCAGGTAGTTCTGTTAATTTACTCGTAACTCTTGGAGTAACCTAATTATATTGATTTTCTTGTTTCTACACGAGCAGCCACATTTCCTTCATGAAGTTGGCATATCTTGTGGTTCCTGTACTGTCTTGATAAGTGGGGCATTTCAGTGGGGGAACAGTGGTCATTGATTAAGTCTTCCGCAGGGTTTGTACTTCAGGTGAGAGAACCCAGTAACCATGCTTCAGCGACTCTTCCTGTGTTCCCCCCTGAGGGGCCTGACACGGAGATCACGGACAGATGTCTGCCCATGGATCTACAGAGCCGTTTCACAAGCCAAGTGTGAGTCCTAACCCTAATACTGACTCCTAAACCATAGATCACTAGAGTAGTGTCATAAGCCAAGTGTGAGTCCCATGGTGGAAGCAAAGCCAGCCTTTTGTCTCTGTCCACACTTACTGTTAAAAAAGTTATTTTTCCCAGAGACAGTGTTTCGTTATATCTACATTAAGCAGAAACTGACACCATAGGATTGTCTCTGTCAGGTTTGTAGATCTGTACGGATCCTGAGCAGTAATAGTCATATGCCGTGTCAAGCTGGAGCTTAGCTCAGAGTTTGGAGTCAAGTGTGCAGTAATTACATGCCAGTCTGTTTCTCCTCATCTCAGTTCCTCTCCCGCGCCCGCAGGGGCGCTCTCTGCCCCACCGCAGCGAGCTGAAGCATGCCAAGCGCATTGTGGTGAAGCTTGGCAGTGCCGTGGTCACACGTGGAGATGAGTGCGGCCTGGCTCTGGGGAGGTTGGCGTCCATTGTCGAGCAGGTGACACCCTACTGTTTCTTCATGATCTGGTACAGGTTGAATCAGCCCCTCCATTAATGTGTTGGTCTCCATAAATCTTCTGGTTGCTCTGTGCTACCTGGAAATGAATCACAGCTACAGAACGCTACATACAGTGTGTTTCTTGGTGCTCTGAGCTGATGTTGGCTTTCTTCACTCTATAAGGTGGCCATGCTACAGAACCAAGGCAGGGAAATGCTCATTGTAACCAGTGGCGCTGTGGCTTTCGGGAAGCAGAGGCTCAGGCATGAGATTCTGCTGTCTCAGAGTGTTCGGCAGGCCCTGCATTCGGGTCAGAATCAGCTGAAAGACATGGTGAGAACACAGACTGAGCTGGTGAGAACAGAAGGTGGTGGGCTCCATGCGACCCTGGTGTCTATTCCCAACAGGTTGACTACATGTTTCCTTTCCAGTCAGTTCCAGTTCTGGAGGCGCGGGCATGCGCGGCTGCAGGCCAGAGCGGCCTGATGGCCCTGTATGAGGCCATGTTTACCCAGTACAGCATCTGCACAGCCCAGGTACAGTATCCTATAACAGACAGCCTGCTCTTCAGGCTCTGCTTTGCCTGACCCGGCTGTTTTTCGCAGATCCTGGTAACCAACCTGGATTTCCATGACGAGCAAAAGCGGCGGAACCTGAACAGCACTTTGCACGAGCTGCTAAGGATGAACATCGTGCCCATCATCAACACCAACGACGCCGTCGTGCCCCCCCCAGTGCCTAACAGCGACCTGCAGGGGGTCAATGTGCGTACTTCTTGGGGCATGCTAGGAAGGCTGGGAGCAGCCCGATGCATGCTGGAAGCTGAGGTCTATTTCATGATGTGTGATGCACTTGGTGTTTCAGGTGATCAGCATTAAGGACAACGACAGCCTGGCGGCTCGGCTGGCCGTGGAGATGAAAGCCGACCTCCTCATTGCATTGTCTGATGTGGAAGGTAATGGGGCTGCTGGATTCGCCAATTACAGTGAAGAGTGACACTAGAGGCAGCAGTGTAATACTTAATAGCTGCTGTTTTTGAATGAGGGCAGCCTTTGTCTAATGGTCACCTCCTCAATTGGCCAGGTTTATACGACAGCCCTCCAGGAACAGATGATGCCAAGCTCATTGATATTTTCTACCCTGGAGATCAGCAATCCATCACCTATGGAACCAAGTCACGAGTGGGGAGTGGGGGCATGGAAGCCAAGGTCAGGGAGGCGGGAGGCATGAATGTTTGTGGTCAGCAGTGGTGGGGGGGTGGGGCATGGAAGGCAGCCAGTCTGACTGGGTAGTCTGACCGGCACTGGTGTTTGTGCAGACTGCCACAGATGTCATACGACAGGTGGCTTTATGGTGCATCACTAGGAAAATTAGTGTTGTGACCATACTGACCAAATGAAGTTACACGGTCATGTGTCTATCTATTGGGGGTTGCAGGTAAAGGCCGCCCTGTGGGCACTGCAGGGAGGCACCGCTGTAGTGATTGCCAATGGGACACACCCCAAGGTCACGGGGCACGTCATCACTGACATCGTGGAGGGGAAGAAGGTGGGGACTTTCTTCTCAGAGGTGAAACCGGCAGGTAGGTTGCTGTCAGGGCTTTAGATCCTTCTTCATGGGTGACACCTGGAGGTGTACTGTTCCAGGGCATTCAGTAATGTTTGAGTTATTCAGAACATGCTGATACTTTCCAGGGCCCACTGTGGAGCAGCAGACTGACATGGCGCGCCAGGGGTGCAGAGTCCTGGCGGCCCTCCTCCCAGAACAGGTAAGCTTCATTCCTCATGTGACTGGGATTTGCATAGAAACCATCCTGCATTTCATCTAGGATCATTTCTCAAAAACATGATTCAGAGAAAATGAATGTACACACAAAAAAAACTTGTGTACACCAGTCTCCTAGATGTGCAATCTATAAATCGTAAATTGCAAGCAGCTGAATAGTTTTAGGTCACCACTTTGGAAAATAGACATTACATTAGCATATAAATGAGCTCAAATCAAAGCCTTTATCATCTGCTGAATAATCTGCTGATTAGCTGCAAAAAGTAGAATGTTAGCAAGGCTGAAATAGAGGTTCTGTTGGCAGAGGTGCAGATGCCTGCATGGATGCTGTTTGGGCGCCTTTCCAGTCGTGTTACTACAAGGGATGTCACAATACCAGAAATTTAGCAGTCAATGCCACTGGACATTCATTCATTCATTCATTCATTCATTCATTCATTCATTCATTCATTTCCAACCTGCTTTATCCTCTGGATATTGTAGAACCTGGATATTGTAGTACCCAATTTAATATCATGAATTAAAACAATAAATCCCACATACTTCAGCATACACCCCTTTAACAAACATTTCAACATTACAAAAACAGCAGTGGCATGTAGCCTTCAAGTATTTAGAACAATGCTGTGCTTAAATTACAAATAATTAACTTCTTTATGGCACAGTACTACAATTGCAGTACCTGGCTGAGATATGGAAAAAATATATGTAAAGAATAAATAGATATAGTAAGTAAAATGAAAGAACTATTAATATTATGAAAAAATAAATTGCAAAAGCAGTGCAGTGCATGGCATTACTTTTTAAAAGTATGATATTATGCCAGAAATGGAAAGAATAAAAAAAATCTTAAAAATAAATCAGGCATTAATTTAACATGTTTATTTACGATTTTTAACATGGGCCGTGGGTAAATCAAAGGTGACAGAGATCGCAACACTAATTGCAACAAGCTTAAAAGCAAATGTTATGTAGGTCAGTACTTTTTAAAAACTTTACAGTATAAATATTTTTTTTATCTGTATAAGTAAGGCTATCAAGAAATCAGTTTGTTACCATGTTGTGGCTGTCAGGATTTGTACCTGACCATGTTTATGTAGTACAAGTGGTTCAGGAGTAATAAGCATTTTATTTCAGGTATATCCCTTTAGAGGGGGATTAGAACACTTGTAGGTACATGCTGCTCCCGTCAGGTCTGGAAGACTTGCATCCTGGTACCTACTGTACTGTAGAAAGACAGGCATCATAATGTTTTCAGAATTTTTACATCATTAAACAACAATAAATTTATTTTTGTATAACACATTATCACAGCATTACATCATCTCAAAGCGCTTTACAGCATCCATGGACGTCATTGGTAGTGGCGACATCACATGTTGCAGAGTGTGCTGGACATCTTGATAGATTGAGGTGTCCAGGCAGCACCCCCCAGGAGGAGTAGGGGAAATAAAATATGCAATTAACTGTACATATATACTCTGTAAAATCAAGACCATCAGGCCACAAAGCTTTAATGACATAGCTCTTTGCAAACAGTACCTGTTTACCCGCCATTTGTCATCATCCAGAGGCTTACCACCCACACTGTTGTATGCTCAGTGTGCATCACAGGGCTGGATCAGTGATAGTTTGGGCTGCAATATCATGGCATTCCCAAGGCCCATTACATCTAGATGGGTGCACCACTGCTAAGGACTACCAGACCATTCTAGAGGACCATGTTCACCCAGTCACTCAAATATTGTACCCTGAAGGTGGTGCCTTGTATAAAGATGATATTGCACCAATACACACAGCAAGACTGGTGGTGGACTGTTTTGATGAACATGAAAGTTAGGTTGAATATTTCCTATGGCCTGAAGAGTCACCAGATCTGAATATTACTGAGTCACTTTGAGGTGGATCAGCAGTAAGTCGGGAAGCATTTTCCTCCACCAGCATCACATAGTGACCTGGCCACTGTTTTGCAAGAGGAATAGCTCAAAATCTCTTTGACCATCATGCAGGACTGTATCAGTCATTCCCAAGACAAGTCTTAAGTGTGTTCAATCTAGTGGTAAAACAGCATCTATTACTACAGTCATAATTTATTATTGTTATAATAATGATAATTATTATAATTATGTTGAATCAGTTAAGCAGCAGAAGATCATACTGGCATTCTTAGATTTCTAACTACCTGCAGTATCCCAACACTGCCACAAGGAAAAGTGTGTATATCGAGTCTGAAGTACTTTTCCCATATCAAGGACTGTTTTTATAAATCTTATCTATATATTTTTGCGTAAGAATGCTTCATAAATAAGGCCCCAGGCACACACTTATCTGGAATGTTCCATTGCTCTAATGGAGTTGGTGATTACTTGCAGAGGGGAGAGATCATCTGCCACCTGGCTGACTTGCTGACCGAGAAGAAGGATGAGATTCTCACTGCCAATAAGAAGGACATGGATCTGGCAGTGAGTTCAGGTGACAACCACCCTCCCCACTGAGCCCTTGCATGTGAGGGTGTCTCCTGAGTGTTTGTGTTTGAGGAAGGTTCTGTTTCCCCCAGGCCGTCTCTCACAGCCCCTGCTGAAGCGGCTTAGCCTCTCGCCGGCGAAGCTGAACAGTCTGGCAATCGGGCTGAGACAGATCGCCGTAGCATCGCAGGGCAGTGTGGGTCGCGTGCTGCGGCACACACGTGTAGCCAGTGGTCTGGAGCTAGAACAGATTACAGTGCCCATCGGAGTGTTGCTCGTCATCTTCGAGTCACGACCTGACTGCCTGCCGCAGGTGAGTCTGATGAGTCAATGGGCTGTTGATATGTCCTGCATTCACATGCCGATGCCAGACTCTCGCTGGGTCTGATGCGTTGGCATGTCTTTGATGTGTTCTCTCTATGCATCCACCAACATTCTGAATGCAGGTATCTGCTCTTGCCATCGCCAGTGGCAACGCCCTGCTCCTCAAGGGAGGGAGGGAGGCGGCCAACACCAACTTCATCCTGCACCAGCTAACCCAGGAGGCACTCTCCATCCATGGAGTACGGGACGCGGTGCAGCTGGTAAGAGGCAAGGGTGAGGTTTGGGTGGAGGTCACATGGCCACTCTGGCATTCCTGTATCATTTGTGTTGCCTGTTACAGGTGAGTACGCGTGAGGAAGTGGAGGACCTGTGCCGCCTGGACAAGATGATTGACCTGATCATCCCACGAGGCTCCTCCGAGCTGGTGCGGGATATCCAGCGGGCAGCCAAAGGCATCCCCGTGCTGGGCCACAGTGAGGGCATCTGCCACGTCTATGTGGATGTGGAGGCCAGCATCGACAAGGCTGTCAGCATCAGTGGGTGACGTTCACTCTTCCGTGACACATACACACACACCCACACACACACACTTACCTGCTCATACTCAGCACTCTGAAGTTGACGGCTTGTGATCTAGTCAGAGACTCCAAATGCGACTACCCTGCGGCATGCAATGCCATGGAGACGCTGCTGGTGCACAGGGATCTGCTGAGGACACCACTCTTTGACCAGATTATTGACATGCTGAGAGTGGAGAAGGTAAATGATTTTACAAATGCAGAGGAGTGCTTAACTGTAAGGTTCTGAGAGGCTCGCTGTTCCCTGCATCCCACCCATGTTTCAGGTGAAGATCCATGCTGGGCCTCGATTCGCTTCCTATCTGACCTTCAGCCCCTCGGAGGTCAAGTCCTTGCGCACAGAGTATGGTGACCTGGAGTGCTGCATGGAGGTAGTAGACAGCATGCAGGATGCCGTGGAGCACATTCACAAATATGGTAGCTCACACACCGACGTCATAGTCACAGAGAACGGTGAGTGTCCGTGCCTTGGGAGTGGCCAGCTTCCTCTAGCCCTCCTTTCCACACACCGTAAAAACCGCCCTTTCCCTCTGCCCAGAGGAGACAGCTGAACGCTTCCTGCAGCAGCTGGACAGTGCCTGTGTCTTCTGGAATGCCAGCTCCCGCTTCTCTGATGGATACCGCTTCGGTCTGGGTAAGACCACCATTTCATCGTCTCTGCCCCCAGCATCAAGGTTTACTGCTGCCAATGGTCAGAGTTCAGGATTTACTCCTGTTACTCCACTACTATTGGTTAGAGTCAGGGTTGCTCCGTGGTGCAGTGTGGGCTTATCTCTTCCAGGTGCCGAGGTGGGCATCAGCACAGCTCGGATTCATGCCCGGGGACCCGTGGGCTTGGACGGGCTCCTCACTACCAAGTGGGTGTTGCGGGGCAATGGCCACACAGTGGCTGACTTCTCTGAACAGGGCTCCATGAAGTACCTTCATGAAGACATTCCTGTGCCCAGCAGGAGCTTTGGCATTCCTAGATTTAGTGTCTCCTGATCCAGACCAGCAACCTTTGCCTGAATCTGCTGGTTCTCCCAATGGTCTTATGAACAGCTAATTGCTGCACCTGTTGAGGTGAAAAAATGGACTATTATAATAAAACCTGCAAGCTCGAAGCCCCAGAATTACCAAAGTTTACACTTATAACTTAATCCCGCCCTGGCCACATGACCTGTGTCATGATGATAGTTAAATTGGACTGTTGTTCTATACATGCTTGAAGGCAGCACACTGTAAGAACCTGGTGTCATTAAGATAGAATCTATGTCCCTGTCTGCTGGCAGTCTGTGTTCAGCTGTTTAATCTGTATCTCCACACATTGCATTCAGAGGAATTTTCTCATCAGAGCCTTAAGTTTATTAGTGAGGACCAGGTGGTCCTTGTCTGAAACTGCCTCACTGTATTATTAGCATTAGCATTAGTATTAGTTAGAGCTCTGTTCCAGTGTTACATTCCAGGAGAAACTGGCCAATCGTGTCATTTTACACACATGCAATTAAAGTTTTGAAAAAGAATTTGCTGTCATTTTTCAAGTTTCTTTCTAGAGTGTCTTATTTCCGTAGTTAAAACGAAAAGTTCTTAGTAAGAACTTAGTAAGTTAAGTTAAATGTGGTGCTGTAGTGTTAAGTATGTTCCAGCAGATGGTGCCAGATGAACAAGCAAGTCTTTTTGCTGTTCTTGGGTTTATTTTAAGAAACTTCTGATTGGTATTTAAAAGTTAAACCAGTTTGCAAAGTGTATTACCTTTTAAATGTTCATATACATTGTACTGCAGAGCAGGGGCAGTTTACCGGTTCATATCAAAACCCGTTCTGTATTATATGAATTTTTCTTAAACTGCAATACCGGTTTAAATAGCCTACACAACGTTCAGAAAGTAACACAGCTGGAAACTGTTTAAGGGGGAACGTTTTTTCACTGCTGCACTGCTAAAAATGTACCGCGAAAGATCAGAAACAGAAGATATAGCTGAGGCTGGAGTTGCCAAAAAATTGATTCTTAGATAGCAATCGATATAAAAAATTATATCTGATTTAGACTCAGTTTCAACATTATTGATACCAACAGTGTGGTTTTCGCCTCATTCGGCACAATTCACACAGCACCACTACAGCGCAGGCGCACATGTACGTGCGCACACACTCACGCAGCCCCTCCCCTCCTCAATAGCTGCTGAATGCTTTCGTGCTGGTTAACGCACAGATGCCGAGTCGGCCGAACATGGTATGTGCTGCGGTTGAAGGCACTTCGCAAGCTGCTTTAGTAAAAAAAAAAAATACAAAAGTGCCGTTTGGAAGTATTTTGCAGACGAATATGAAAAGGCTAACAATGTCGATAAGCCTCTACTGTATGCAAATAGTGCTACAAAGTTGTAGCGACAAAGTCAAGTAGCACGTCAAACCTGGCGAAGCATCTTAAAGACTGACATCCAGCTCTTTATGTGAAATTTCACCAGGTCAGTAAAGCTTGCGTTCTAGCAACACTGAACTCTTAAACACTTATCAAAAATGTTAACTTGGCCGGCGCACACCTTAATATTAGCCATTTATGTATAAGCAGTTAGCCAACAAACAGGTTATCCGTATGTTATTAAGGTGCAGATAGGCGCAATGGCTAATAATAAAATAATATAGTTAGTGTGGGAATAATGCAAAAACATAAAACAAAAATGTATCCTGTAAAATGTGGTAAACGCCCAGTCATACACTACAGAATTGTATAGCGTGAAACAAATATAACTTTATGTGCCATAAAAATACCGTGATATAAATTTCTGGTAATACCGCCCAGCTCTAGTTTGAGACATAAAGCTGTACTGGGGCACAGGCCTCCCACCCCCCCTTACTTGTATGATTTGAATATGAGATTTTACAGGGCCACAACACATGGATACCGGGGTACATGCCCCAGTAAAAGGGCTTTAGCAATGCCCGCACTACGGTGTTCATTTTAGGACATCCTCAGGTCTTAGGAAAAAATCCGTCAGACTTCAGACAAAACGGCATCAGAACAAACGGACTCGGACAAAACGGCATCAGAACAAACTTTCAATTTTTTTTTTGGCCTCAAAACCTGATGAAACGTCATCAAGCTACGACAGCGGATGGAGGGGAAATGTGTGACGTCATCACCCGGCGACAACAACAATCCAGGGCATGCGTCCGGACACTGCTGTAAGTTTTTGCCGTTCTTTTTCTTATTGTTACTTCCGCCACTGTTGAGTTTCGGTTAGATTTTTCAATACACGTTATGATAAATAGTGGGGAAAAGGCATCATAGGCCTTTTTAATTCGCTATGAATGAGGAATTTCTTTTAATCATAATACTTTTATAACTTTATTGACAAGTACTAGTAGTTCTAAAATTATAGTCTGATCAATTACAAATGATACATTGTAGAGAAGCCTATCAGTTCTGGATTGCTATAAATTGTTGCACAATACATTTAATATAAAAATGTAGAACCATTATTGTTCACTACTATTTTGCTTAGATTTCTTTTTTTCCCAGACATTTGTTCAAGATGTCATCTGGCAAGGAAAGCGAAAGGAGTATCCAACTATGGCAGTTTGACACTGGCTTTGTTTGAAGCTGTTATCACAGTGTAAAATCATGTAGCCTGATAGCAGAGGTGGAAGGAGTCCTGACAAATCCTAATGTCACTACCTGTATGTAATATTATTATATGATGTAAAGTTACTAGTCGACCAAATTATTGAGAAGAAAAGTAGCCTTTTGAAAAAATGTCGAAGTAAAATACATTTGTCTTACTTATGTGGTAATTATTTTGAATTTTGAATTTGGAGTGTAATTACATTTAAATCCCTTAACATGTTTGGCTGGTAGAGGTGGTAATAGAAAGGTGGTTGTCACACTTAACAC
>JAODKE010000068.1:16330287-16341536 GCA_026779605.1 Mormyrus hasselquistii
ACCACATCTGTACTAAACATGATGACCATCAAATGTTAACTGTTGTTGAACAACACACATCCAGCATTACAACACATTCCTAGAATTATTTTTATATTAGTTTTATATTGATGGTAAATGCTTTTTGTCATTTGTGTTTCTTAGGTAGGTAGATACTCAATTATATAAATAGGCAATAATTTGGGGGTTTGAAACTGATTGAAATCATTTACATTATTTATTATGGAGAAATTCAACTTAGACCTTGAGCAAATCGCAACTCGACCAGCCTTCCAGAACGAATTAATTGCAGTCACACAATGCTGTCATACAAGCCAAATTATTCATCCAATCAAACACTTATAGACTTCATTCTCAGATTGTTCGAAATGTTGCCAAGACCCTGCAAGTAAATCAGCTAATTAAACATATACATGCCAACAATTCATATCATTATCCCGTAATATCCCACAATTCCACATGAAAAACTAAAAATCTAAAAATGTGAACTGGTATATTATTTATCATTATTTAATAAATCATTCATTCTAATGGGATTCTGTTTATTTGTGTAAGCTAGTGATTTGTATAGGCCTAATTACCTTGGGGAATTTAATTTGCTATTTCAAACACTAGTTCTACGTCTTGTCGCCTCTTCTTATGAACTGAAAATATCTATAATTGTCAACAGGTGCACAAAATCTGAATTATGTCTCAGACATTCACATACATGGATCCACGTATAAAAATAGCTTATAGTCACAAGAAAGCGATATGGCAAAATGGCGTTCTTGCTATTCTGCCTATGTAAATGGAAGGATTCAAAGGGAATTTGAATTTTTGAGAACGAGTTTTTATGGAGAAACCAAGTCTATTTTTACTTATTTGCACTATGTGTAATGCATTTGCCCTATAGAATGTTTTGCATTAAATGTATGTTTCCTTATGCAGTGAGTGAGCAGGCAAACATAAAACTACATTTGCAAACCATAAAAGATCAATGCCGTTCATTTGTGAGCACCAACTGGGCAGGATCGCAGACTCGTGCACGTAGCCACATTCACAAGATCTTTTTTTTGCACATTTTACAATACAGCTGATTTATCACGTGCAAATTGCGTACAAATGTGCATACAACAGATTCGATAAATTTTATTTTTTTGTTCGTATACAATGGCCCAGGTCTTTTTTTCAAGGCATAGTGCCATATTTATTGTAAGATTTATTTATATATTAGCTATGTATTATTTAGTAAAAAATTTTCAGGTTCCTGTCTTTTTCTGTGGGTTATGTAAGTTTTTTAGCATTTTGCCCCAAATCCTACAATCCATGTTGTTTCTGTAGCACAGATTTGCTTAACGCAAGGAGGAATGTAACTAGCACATTTTAGGAGAACATACTGTACCTTACACCAAACAGCAGGCATGCTCACTGGGTTGAGGGACAGGTGTTCTGATGGGTTCCCACACAGATGGATGCTCTTGCTGCAGGTGATCACTGAAGAGAGGAGGTATGCGTGATGGCAGGGTTGTCAACTGTGGTCAGCTAGCTGGTGTGAAATTTTTAATTTGAAACAAGTCTGCACACACATGTACACACATTTACATGTATATAAAAGTTTCATTACCTTGTACAGGTTCGTACAGTACAGTCTGTTAGGTTTGCAAACTTCCCCAACACTATTGATGTAGCTAATTTAAGGTTAAAATGGAATAATATTGATTTGCCTTGTGTCAGAGTCAGATTCTGAAAGTGTGAATGTCTTGCCAGAGAATTGGCAACCATGTGACAGGGCGTGGATTTCAACAGAGATGCTGTTAGACTGAAATTGAGGTATTTTATGTGCTCACACCATAAATGGAAGCATGTACAGGGAGAATAATAATAGTATTTAACTTTAATATAACAGGGCTTTGTAAGACTATCACCACTAAAATATTTAATTGAGTTAATTACTTAATATTTGATGCCCTGCAATAGATTGATCTTCAGTCCGCAGTGTCTCAGCTAACCCAACCCCCAACACAAGATGGAAGATGGATGGATGACTTCTGTGGTGGCTGAAGGTTGGCTAGCATAGTTATTGTGGTCTCAGAAAAGTGCAGGAAAACATGATTAGTTAATCAGTCTGCTGTGGTAGTTATTGTACAATGGAGAATATGTGAAAACAATTCTAATAATTCAAACCTAACATATGAAATTCATTAATAATCATTTTTTAATCTAACTATTGTGCTTTTGACAAAAGCAATGTGCATACTAAGGATTCAAAGTTTGGGTAACTCAACTCATTGTATACTCTGGTTGGTTAATTAGGCTTATTTATCTCCTGAAATGGTGTGTAAACTTCATAAGGGAGAGGGTATCCAAACCATCACTGACTTCAAGACCCCTCCACGTGTGTGAAGCTGATGCCTCTCTTCCAGATGCGCTCAACCATTTCTACACTAGGTTTGAGGCTCAGAACACTGAGCCAGTATGGAGGACCACACCCCCACCAGACGACCCAGTGCTGTTCCTGTCTGCAGCCAGCGTGAGAACAATCCTTGCTAAAGTCAACCCACAGACAGCTGCTGGATCCGAAAACGTACCCGGACGTGTGCACAGAGCCTGCGCTGACCAGTTAGCCGGCGTCCTTATGGACATTTTCAACACCTTCCTAAGGCAAGCTGTTGTCCCGCAGTGCTTCAAGGCCACCACCATCAGACCTGTTCCAAAGAAGGCCACCATCTCGGAGCTCAATGACTACCTCCCAGTAGCACTTACTCCAATCGCCATGAAGTGCTTTGAGTGACTACTCCTGAGCCACATCAAGAACCAGCTCCTCCCCACGCTAGATCCACTGAAGTTCGCATACCGCACAAACAGATCAACAGATGATGCAATCTCACTTGCACTTCACCTGTCCCTGTCACACCTGGAACACCGAAACACCCACGTGAAGATGCTATTAATCGACTTCAGCTCAGCATTCAACACTATCATCCCTCAGAAGCTGATCACCAAGCTGGACCTGCTTGGACTGAACACCTCAATCTGTAACTGGATTCTGGACTTCCTCAGGCCCCAGACAGTCCAGATCGGAAACATTAGCTCCAACACAATCATGCTGAACACAGGCGCCCCCCAGGGATGTCTGCTGAGCTCGCTTCTCTTCACGCTCCTGACACACAACTGCACCTCCAGCTCCAGCACGAATCACATCATTAAATTTGCGGACAACACCACTGTTGTAAGACTCATCAAGAACAACGATGAGACACCATATGGGGAAGAAGTACAATGACTGGCAGTCTGGTGCAAAGACAATAATTTGTCTCTGAACGTCGATAAAACAGAAGAGCTGATTATTGACTTCAGAAAGACCAAGACTGACCATCCCCCACTGAACATCAACAGCGCTCCAGTGGAGAGAGTGAAGAGCACCATATTCCTTGTTGTTCACATCACAGACAACCTCTCCTGGACCAGGAACACCAGTTCCCTCACCAAAAGCAGCAGCGCCGGCACTTTCTGACGAGACTGAAAAGGTATACCTCCCCAAACCAATCCTCACCACCTTCTACAGGGGCACCATCAATAGCATTCTATCCAGTTCTATTATAGTCTGGTATGGAAACTGCCACGCCTCTGACCGCAGAGCCCTTCAGAGGATTGTCCAGACCGCTGGGTACATCATTGGCAGCTCTCTCTCCAGCTTGCAAGACACTTACACTTCCCACTACATCTATAAGGCCATCAGCATTGTGACTGACTGGTTTTTCAACTCATCCATCCATCATCTATACCATTTTATCCATTTCAGGTCACAGGGAAGCTGGAGCCATCTTCAGGCAAGAGGCAGGGTACACCCTGTGCAGGTTGTCAGTCCAACACAGACAAGCACACCCACAGATAATTTAGAGTAGCCAGTTAACCTAATCTGCATGTCTTTGGACTGGGGGAGGAAACACACACATGCATGGGGAGAACATGCCAACTTCACACAGAAAGACACACTGGGTGACCCTGGGCATCAAACCCAGGACCTTCTTGCTGTGAGGTAATAGTGCTAACCACTGCACGACAGTGCCCATTATTTTGACTCACTGTATACTTTATTGTGTATTGTTTGGGATGACAATAAAGCTCTACTTGCTTGCTTACTTATTTACTTAGTTTCACCATCTTTCCTTGTCTGATTTACCATTAGGTTGGAAAATAAATATGGTTTATTACATTATTATTAATGTTATTGATAACATTAAATATCCTTTAGCCCTCTTGAAAGGCCCCAGAATTTCTGAAATTAATGTAACAGTAATCTTCTCTGTATCATAGAAAACTGAGATGATGTCCAGTGTTACATCAATTAGCTAAACAAATACTTGTTTCAGCAAACTGTCAATGGGTTGGATTGAATAGGTATATAATGTAGAAGCATGTCTACTTATAACTTCTATCTATCAAAACATGTAAATAGACACACAATCTCTGTATGAGGGCTTAGGGATAGTTTGGAGCTGACTGGAGGCCAGTGTGATAAGCCAGTAACCCCAGTTTGTAGTACAGGCCCCTGGCCCTTCAGAAGCTTTTGTAGAGTAAAGTAAGAATTATTCATAATAAAGATCATACACATGGTAAACGGATACATTAGCCCATGGAAATGCTATCAGGCTTTGAAGTTGACTTGGGAGGCAAAAGGAACTTAGTGGTAAGGGTGACAGCATGGTGAGATGTTACAGAACAGTTAACTGAACATAAACAGTAGTGTGAATCTTTGTGTTTTATGTGAAAGGTTTGCGTAGAAAGGCAAGGGAGATGGAATATTGGGTTATACTGAAAATGTCTTGGGAACTCACACAATGCAGTGCAGGTTGTTCAGGTTATTGCTTGAAGATAGAATTTACGTCCACATAGTGGCTAAATTTAAAATAGCATCTGCTGGCATTTGTGAGTTATGTAGCTATTTTGTATATCAGCAGTTATACTGTAGCCTGAAATGCTCATGAAATCACATATGGTATTAATCTAGTATAACCCTGGGGAACCCACGGGGTCATATACGACCCTTCCTTTTATTTCTGCCTTACATTCAACCCACTCATCAAAGTTAAGAATTTTTTTTTTGCTTTACAGCCCATTGTACCATGTACGACCCAGTAACAGTGACATTTAGTGATTATTGACTGAATAAACCAGATTTTTTTCCACAATAAATATGGCCCCCAATGCGTTTTGATGTTGTTGCTGTACATGCTGCAACAAGATTCAACTGTCAAGCTGTGAATAGATAAGTGGCAGGAATTTTGCATCATCAGTTATAATGTTTAGATGTTATAGAACATGTACAAATAGGTTTTGGATATTTTAAAACTTTTCTGGCAACTGTGATAATCACGTTCCATATGCTCAACATCAGCCTCAAACAAAAACAGACTGAATACAAGTGGTGCACTAAACCTTACAACCCACCACAAGTAAACTTTCTGTGTGAAGTACTGTACACCTTTTTGTGTGTAGTACACCTGTTTACTTGACCTATTTCTTGATGGGTTGGCATGTTTGAAGCATGTGTTTTATTGCCAGAACATGGTGAATGATGAAAAGGAAAACTCAATAAATGTATTTTGAAAATGAGAATGTTGCAAAGATTTGATTTTTCCTTCTTTTCTGTCCTTACTGTATTTCATAGGTGAAACTAACAAGTTGGAACGGCATGAACAGTCCAGCGGGTCATATATGGCACATGCATAACATGGATTGGTAAAGGGCTAGTTTTACAAAACACTTGTTTTTGAGTTCACTGGGTCTGTATGATTATTTTAGCCAATGGACATATTTTTCTTATAATGATAAGGTGGTTTAGGTTCCTCAGGGATAAAGCATCGAAGATAGTTGTTGGGGAATCAGTGGAAATTCGAAATATGTCAATACAAGAAACAAAACTATGTATTTAAACATGGCCTGTTTCCTCATCAGCTCTCCATATGCCTTTGCTGGATGGTGTAGGTAAACTCCCATGGCACCAATCTGTCCAGTGATCTGAGCAATGTCATTCATGACAATCTGTAAGGCATGGTGATTGGTTTTCCTGCATTGTGAGAAAGGACCTGGCATGTCACGCCCAGCTCCGTCCCATCCTCCTGTGTGCCACGCCCACCTCGTTACCTCGTGTTTATGCCCGATTGTTCCCACCTGTTGCTCGTTGAGTTCAGCTTGTCATGTGTATTTAGTCCGTGTCTCAGTCTGTATTCCTGAGACTCGTCATTGTAATGTCTTGTGCTCGTTTCCCTGTATCCATTAAAACCCTCGTTACCCGTTCTCCTGTCTGCCAGCCTGCTTCCTTGCTAGCCTACTCATCCCTGGCGATCGTGACATGGCATTCCTGTGAGAGGTAGTGATATGTTCTCATGGGGCAGAACTTGGCAACCTTTACAAAAATAAAATGTATTGATTGTTTATATATATATTCCTACTAGATATTCCACGGTCAACTGGAAGTAGTACTTTCGCAAAGTGGAAGCATTTAGGAACAGCAAAAATGCAGCCATGAAGTGGCGGACCATGTAAAGTAACAGTATAGTGCGTAAAAGTTGCCAACACTTTGTTGACTCAACTGCTGAGTTCCAAACTTCCTCTGATATTGACTCCAGCACAAAAACTGTGCCAGGAGTTTCATAGAATGGGCTTCCATAACTGAGCAGGTGCATGCAAGCTTCACATTACAAAGGACAATACCACTATACTCTGGAGCAGTAGAAATGTGTTCTGTCTGGCAGTCTGGGGACAATTCTATGCTTCCAACATTGTGGAAACAGTTTGGGGAAAGCCCTTTTCTATTCTACTATGATTGCACCTCAGTGCACAAAGCAAGGTCTATAAAGACATGGTTGGGTAAGTTTGATGTGGAAGAACTCGACTGGCCTGCAGAGAGTCCTGACCTCAATCTCATCAAACAACATTGGGATGAACTAGAACAGAAGTTGTGAGCTAGACCATCATATCCAACATCACCGTCTGACCTCACAAATGCTCTTCTGGATGAATGAGCAAAAAATCCAACAGACACACACCAAAATCTTGTGGAAATCCTTCCCAAAAGAGTAGCAGCTGTTATAGCTGCAAAGGGGGGACCAGCTCCATATTGATACCTATAGAATGGGATGTCATAAAAGTTCCTGTAGATGTAATGGCCAAGTGTCCCAATACTTTCATCCATATAATGCAGGTTACAGCTGGGGTAAACATCACTTCTATTCGCGAAACATAAACTGAAGTGTAATAAAAATGAATAGCGTATCATCTGTTTATTTGTGAAAGGTAAGCGGTATCTTTACACTTATAAATGCGATTTTATTCATGGTGTGTAATGCCCGTGTGTCTATGTTCAGGACTCCGAATACGAGTTTTTTGAATGTGTGTTTTCAGACGGTATTATACATTCAGTTTGTGAAAGTTTATGTTAATATAAATGTTACGTTAAATCTAATACTACACGGGTCAGTTGCTATGCCCGCGTTCGGGTATAATTCCCCGATCACGGCTTTTCTCGGCCCAGATCCCTCTGCTGCATCCCTTTTTGCGTATTATAATGAGAGGGGAGGCGGTGGGCAGGATCTGCTGGATGGGGAGTGTTGACTGCCGCGGCAACGCACATACATCCCATTTGCGGCGTTGTGGAAGGAAGCTGGCGTGTTCACATCCCGAGGTAAGATCTCCATCACCGGGCACTTTGTCATCGCGGACGGGATGTTGTTTTGTTGAAACGTCTTCCGCTGTATCCGTGCGGCCATATGGTGCAGCAATGATCGATCAACCGCTTTCCACCGCTGAAAGGTGTTACGTCTGCCCTGGGTGTCATGGTGTGGCTTTCATTGTAAGCGTCACATCAGCTTATATATTTACAGCGGTATGTTTGGAGTTGGTGTATAATACTAGTGTACATTACCGCAGTGAGGAAATTCCAAATGCAAACTGAAATAACACGGTATGCGATATGGGGAAAAGCAGAGAGCATTAAGGCAGCTTTCATATCACCGTAGAAAATGCATGTGATAATCAGAGCTGTGATGACCGATCAACACTGAGATTAATACGACAAGTACGCGGTATCCAGAGCGTCGGCCGGCTGGCGGCTCATTAACACGTACCGCCCGTCTGGAGGTTTTTATTTATTTATTTATTTTATCCCGGTCCCTCTGTTACTGATCCCAGCGATGGGAAACTAACCCTTCTGGCCGAAAAAAAATTATTTATTCATGCAGGCTTCATGATATCCCCTTGGATGAGACCGTCCCATATTTTGGTTTTCGCACGATGAAAGCCTTGGTTGGATTAATGAAATTTACATAATTCAGAAGAAGGCCACACATGTTGTCATGGACAGGTACAGACTATTTCACTTTAGGCTGGTCTGGATACAAACTGTCTGACTTTAGAACGTATCTACATACGATGCCCTATATATTTAGGACGGACAAGTAAAAACTGCATTATTTGTGATGGATTCGGGTAGCCTAAAAGTGTTTTTTTAAGTAGGCCTATAAACTTTAGACAGCTATAGGTACTGATGTATATTTTTTGGAGGCGACTATGTATCAACTGGCTTAATCTGGATTGAATTATAAGGTACGACTGATTTAATCTACTTCGGGTATAAGACAACAGATTTTATTTTATACTGATAAGTAGGCTACAGTTTGTTTCACTTTGGTCTGATCTAGTCAGGACAGATATAGGCATACGAATAAACTGTTAAGGTATAAACATTAGTATATGTATAGGTGTAAATACTGGAGAAACATTGGTATAAACTGTTTAATTTTAGTCGGATATAAGTACAACCTGTTTTAGTTTGGACTGATCCAAGTATAAACTGTTTCACTTCGGACTGACGTATGCACACGGTATTTTGACTTTTTACGGGTGTAGGTATAAGCAATTTTACTTTGAACGGATGTAAGTGAAGCTACTGTTATTAGGCTGCTGTAAGGTCAGAGCCCTGTGTACATTAAATGGTCTTGAAAGTCACGTTGTCGCCTGCCGGCCCCGGTTACACACACCGTAGTGTCCGCTGTATTAAACAGTCAAAGTGCGTTTCTTTGCTCTGATATCACCGTTAAAGATTAACCAGCTGTCAGTTTCGACCGCTGCACGTCGGATGGACGCATTTTTAGCTCACAGTGGATTTTCATTAAGGTATAATTAATGAAAACGTAACCATGATTGAATGTTTCGGCGATTTTCACTAGGAACATCCAAAGTTCAGAGTAAAAAATGTAAAGTTTAAAGTAAAATCTAAATTATTCGTAGTTCTAATATAAAGTTTACAGTTCGTTAATGAAGTAGTAGAACTACGAACTATTGTTTTACTTTTAAGTTCATGGTTACCGCTTTTGCTGTTTAATAATTCTAAGTTTACAATTTGTAGATTTCATAGTAGAACCATGAAAATTGCCAATTCACTGTAAAAATTCATGGTCAAACATGAAATCTGTCAAACGAGTTTCTGATTTTAGTATGAAATTTCAAATTGCATTTTTTTCCCCTGGAAATTGAACCTGAGGCATAATTAAGCGTTTTTTTCTGCCAGAATGCCAATGGCTTTCTGCCTGAGAAACAATAGTGGGATTCTGCCTTGTGTCACCCATGAATGGCTTCCCATGCACTGGAGACACTGGGACTCCTTCACGTTAGGCCTTTTATTTCGCATGTGGGATATTAATACGCATGATGGCATGACTCCATTATAGGGGAACCACAGCAGTATGAAATGCTTACATGCGAAGGTACTTAAATGACTATCATAATGATATTTTATGTTTTTAAATAATCACATGTGTTTCTTAAGCATGGAAGAAATAATGTTTGCAACAATGAACTAAGTATCACATGCTCCAGTATATTTTCAATATCTAGTATAAGAAAGACCTTAATAAATGAAATGCAGTTAGGTCATAGTTGGGTTTAGGTGACAGGCCTACTTAGAAACAGTAGGGGTATTAGTTGGTTTCGACAAGAGAAAGCCAGCCTCTCAATGTCCTGCCATTGAGCAATTTATTTGGAGGGAGTGTTAGCCTTCATGCGAACTTAGTATTTATCGAGAGGTTACAAAGGAAATGTCTTCTGACATGATCATATTGAGAGTGCGGTTGGGTCCTGGCTGATTACAGGGCAACCCTGGAAATGCTATACTGTAATGCTCAATAATGGTGTAATGTTTGCAAATGATTCATTTGTGAGGAACAAGTCCCTTACAGGAACTATACAGTCATGTTTACTTCATTGCAAAGATGTGTGTTCATTCTTTTACTTGTTCTCATAATTATGATGTGAATGCACTATGGCTAGTGAGGCATGTTTGGGGCATGCTGTGAGCAAAAATATGATTGATTGGAAACTAATCCTGGGACTGAACGTATACACCTACATTTAAGGAACGACCAAGAGTCTTTCCTTTAGTGATGAGCACTCTAGCTTTTTTTAGTGAGCCAGGTCATTTGGCTCAGCTCAGAAATGAGGCAACTCTTTTGACTTTTTCTTTAGTACCACTTCTGACATTTGTAATTCAGCCAAATTTATCAGTGTTTTGACCTATGATTGGTATGTGTGCCCGTATTTCATTTAAATAATTCAGTGTATTTATGCCAGGCCACTGAATGGGTCTAACTATGTACATTGCTAGTGGCTGTTTTTGGGAAATACACCCCAGAATGAGAGAGCCAAAGGAGTGAATAGGAGACTCAGACTATTGAATGAGAGAGAAATACCTTGGTTGTCACTGAAATACACCATCCACTGTAGTATACAGCCTACATATGCAATGACTTCCTACCCATTATCTGAAACCACATTAATATTACATTAAACTGGAGTGCCTGGAGAAAATCCCATGACAACACAGAGAGAACATGCAAACACCACACACATGCTGACATAGCAGAGGCTCAAACTCTGGTCCCGGAGGTGTGAGGCAACAGTATTAACTACTACACCATCATACTGCCCCAGTGACTTCCCATATGCTGCAGCTGAATTTTAGAGGTGCACCATTTTCACATTTTTAAAATTGAGTTTAATTAAGGTTTGTTAGCTTTTGGACTTTTAAGAAACAGGAGTAGCTAAGGTGTAATGTTGAGAGAGTTGGACTATAATTCAATAACATTATTTTTGTCACATGACTTATTAGTGGTATTTAGCATACTTCTTTGTACTTTTTGACCGGAATAATAGGCTATGATGTGTTTGAAATCTATTCTATGCAAACACAAAGTGCCAATAGGATGTTG
>JAODKE010000068.1:16379609-16400034 GCA_026779605.1 Mormyrus hasselquistii
TCTACTCTATGAACTAATAGATATCCTGCTCCTTGTGATCGAAGAGGACGAGAAGGGTTGTAAGGGACCAGAAGATCAAATCAAGGGTACAGGCGGGAATAGCAGGTGACCTATAGAGGAAATTATCCACATGTCAGACTGTCCCATTTGACAATGACAATTTAAAGGATACAGCCCCTGAATTCATACACAGCTATTATGGTTTGCCATAAAATGTCAGAATGAATGGATTGGGCAGTGCCAGAAAATGGCTGTATCCAATTTTAGGGGTTGCACAAGGTTTACGGGTTGCGTCCTTTGAAGGTCTGCTCAATGAATCTTGGGATATGTTTAGCTCTGAAGGATCCATCCGATGAATGCATTCCTTGATCGCATGTAAGGAGCCTGCGAAATGGGACAACATTGTCACATTGCTGTGATGCATTCAGTCTTTAAAACCCCTGAATTCTGAGACAGCCAATGAGAATCTGGGTATAGATGTGCGAGGTATGAACTGGGCAGGTGGTATGGATGGGTTATGAAAATGTCATGAAAAGAAGGGGATTCAACGCTGTCAACGGAAGAGGCTGCCTACATGATTTATTGATTCTTATTCTGATAATGCATTATGCATTATGCATGAGGTTTTATTTTAAGTATTAATGATTTTTTTGTCATTGGCTTCATGTAATAGAAAAATACACTATATGGACAAAAGTATTAGTACATCTGGGCATTAAACCTATAGGAACTATGACATCCCATTCTAAACCCATATCATCAATATGGATTTGGTCCCGCATTTGTAGTTATAACAATTGCCACTTGTCTTGAAAAGCTCGCCACAACATTTTGGAGTGTGTTTGTAGGAATTTTTAACCATTCATCCAGAAGAACATTTGTGAGATCAGCCACAGATGTTGGATGTGAAGGCTGGGCTCACTATCTCTTGTAATTCATCCCAAAGGTTTTTGATGGGGCTGAGTTGACTATGAGGTTCAGCCAAGTTCTTCCACACCAAACTTAAATAACCTTGTCTTTATGAACCTTGCTTTGTGTGCAAAATGACTTGCTATGCTGAAGCATTGAAAGTTTCCTTCACTGGAACTAAGGGGCATCATTTTCCCTTCTCCAACATGTTTTGCAGTTGGCAAAATGCAATCAGGCAGGTAACATTCTCCTGGCATCCACCAAATCCAGACTCATCCATCAGACTGCCAGACAGAGAAGTGTGATTTGTCACTTCACAGGGCATGTTTCCACTGCTCCAGAGTCTAGTGGCTGAGTGCTTTACACCACTCTGTTTGATGCTTGGCATTGCACTTGGTGATGTAAGGCTTGCATGCAGCTAATCGGCAATGCTTTGAGCTTGTGATGCAGAGTTTTGTGCAGGGGCTCAGATATTGAGTCAACAGAGTGTTGATGACTTTTATGCTCTATGCATCTCTGCAGTTATGTTCCTAAACACTTTGCAGTATTATTACTTAAGGTTGACTGAGTAACATCACAATTGTAAAGGTGGCATCCAATGATAGTACTACTCTTGAATTACTTGAACTCTTCAGAACAACCCATTCTTTCACAAACGTTGTATACCGGACTGCATGGTTAGGTGCTTCATTTTATATACCTGTAGCTTCAGGTCCAAACGAAGCAATTCAATTCAACAATTCAATGATTCAGAGGTTTGTACCGTATATAGTGTGCATATGGGTTTGGGACTTGTCCAACACCACTGCAGATGCTTTGTTGTTAGCGGGATAACTCAAAATATATTTTAATGATGTTTTTCAAATTTTACTGTCATGTTGTATACTGTAAGTAAATGACTGGAACCAAATTTTGAGGCAAATCACCCCAAAAATGAAGCAATTCTGCTTAGTGAAGGGTACCTGTTCACAACATTTGACACTGTGAATGTGATAAGTTGTTTCACAGGTGTTTGATGGATCTTATTACTACTATACAAAAACATTATATGGATGAAGATCTAGAACCTAATTTTATTTTTAGACAAAGTACCACAAAGATTTGAAACTTTGCAGGCGCATTGTAAGGGTGACAAACTGGAAGTGATCAAATTTTGAGACAGATTGCCTTGAAATTGAAATTGTAAGTGAAGTTCATTTTTGCAGCAAAGGTAAATTTTATCAGTAGCAGTCCAGTAGCTGGTTGGCCAAATTTATTGTGAGCAATTCAATTAAAGTTGAGCCATCCAGGTGTCACGGCGTGCGAGCGGCGAGCAGGCAAGGGAGGCGAGAGCAGCCGGGTTGACGGGGGAACGGGGTTTATTAACGAGAACAGACAGGTTGTATAGACAGGACGGGTACTCACCCCAGGCATTGATGATGACAGATCTGGGGGAAACTAACCGAGACGCGGACTAAATACACAAGACAAGCTGAGTTTAATGAGCAACAGGTGAGAACAATCAGGCATAAACACGAGGTAACGAGGTGGTCGTGGCACACAGGAGGATCGGATGGAGCTGGGCGTGACACCAGGGAATACGTTGTCATTTTTTGTTGGCTTTTTTGGCATTTGTATCCATGGTTATCTTATCTTAAGTCTTGTGTTATAATAAATATATGTTTATTTCCAAAGTGAAAATGCTGATATAACAATTCTTTGATTGTTTGCTAGTGTTTAGTTTTTACAAGTTTGGAGCTGGTAAATTATACAAATTTTATATTCACCCCACTGTGCTTGTGGGCCAGATTTTTGTCAATTAACTTGTACAGTCAAAAACAGTCTAGATAGCAGTAACATTTCGTTTCAGAAGAATATCACATTGGAATCTTACTGTTATATCACAGAAAACATTGGTCATAGTGAAAATGAGAAATAGAATAGAAAGTTAAACATACAGTATAACAAAATATAAATTATATAAATAACATTTTTACACATTAACACTGGACGTTAAGACATACACGAAGGAATAAAGTTAAGAATAGATGTAGTTTCAGCGTTTTCTGTCACAACTAAGACTCCAATGTGATTTTGTAGTCATTCAAGTAAAAACATTTATTAACTTTCACATTTTCAGGTGATCCATCCAGTACTTACAGTATAGAAATTGTAGGGACTTGGGCATATGTGTGGGAGGAGTAAGGATGAGATGAGAAGAGGGAGAGACAGGGCTGTCTGGGGCTGTCATTAATGTATTTCTGACATGTTCTATTCTCGTTTGTACATAAAAACTGAAATGGTAAATGTACCGATATGAATTACTTCCTTATAATTCATTGGCCGCTGAAATCGTTGATTGCACCAGATCTTGTGAAGCTTTCATTTTTAACTCAGCTGTCTGTCATCATCTTCCCAGTTTAATATTCATTTGCAAAGTAAACCACTAGCCAATGTGGCCCAAACTCAGCCTGTCCTCTTCATTTCCAGAACACCGAGAAGTCCCGGGACTGGTACAAGAGCATGTTTAAGCAGATACACAAAGTTCCAGGTAATGCCTGTACCCCTGTGTTGGGTGTGATAGTGTATCTCTCTGTTCTCCATTGTTGAGTGTGATGTGCTGGGTGTGCTAGATTCCTTTGTTTCACCCTTGAATGAAGTAGACCAATAAAGCAGACCAGAGGTACTCTCTTTGGGAGGAAGGAGTTTATTTCCGGATGATGCTCTCTGGTGCAGTAGATGTTGTTACGCTCAATCTTCTCGATCTTCTCCTCCTAACATATGTTTGATACCCGATTCTCCTGCCCTGTTAAGACCAAAAGGTGCGAACGGGGCCTAAGACACTACACCATGTTTGATCACAGCAAGGCAGGATCCATAAGAAAAAACACAAGGACCAGAAGATGGTGATGGACAAATAGGTTTCTTGATCATCCTGCCTTGTGGAAGCCTGGTTGCTTAGTTTTTTTGCTGATTTACTATTACTGATTTACATTGAATAGCACCTTGCCTTTTGGTCTCAACAGGGCAGGAGAGTAGTGTAGTTTTCTAGTTATAGGTCTATTCATGTCAATGAAAGGCCCATATTATTCTTCACCTAGTAAACTACTTTTTCCAAATTTGCGCTTAGCCATTGAAATGCACGGAATTCAATTAGCCGGACAGATTGACTTATAGTGTGTCACCTTAACGCGTGCAATTCCCTCTCAAAGTTGAAAAAAAACTATTTATTATTATTCTTCCATAAAATTTCGGCAATTATTGCGGGTCGTACCACAGCGTGCACCCAGGCAATCTATATATCAAAAGTGAGTCCTTAATGGTGTGAGGTGTGCTATTACTTTTCTTCGCAGATTGCATTACCATGGTGATGTTATTCACAGTCAAACACACTAAAAATCCCATAGGAATGCATTGAATGCTAACTTTTACCTAGCATTAGCTTATATCTAACAAACCATGTGAAGAGTAATATGGATCGATCTTTTCATTGCAGTGAATAGTCCAATAAACAGAAGCAATGCTCTTGCCCATTTCAGTCAAAGTTTTCCCACTCGGCCAGTGTTCATGCCACACCAACAAGACTCGGTATTCAACCTCGGGCCTGATCACCCAGCACCCCATGACCACCATCTAACCTGCACTTGTCTTTCATCCCTCTTTCTCTCCCATTGACTTCAATGCATTTCAGTCAAAGTTTTTCCACTCGGCCAGTGTTCATGCCAAACCTATATGACTCAATAATCCACATCATCCCTTATCACCCAATACGTTATGACCACCATCTTGACCCGCACTCGTCTTTTCTTACTTTTATTATCCCTCGTTTTCTCCCATTGAATTCAATGCATTTCAGTCAAAGTTTTACTATTCGGCCAGTCTTCATACCACAGCTACAAGATTCAATAATTAATTCAATACATAAATGCACCAGATCTTCCACAGTCAGCAGAATAGGCCCATCTCAAATTTTCATTCTAGTTACCATTACTATTACATGAGGCAGCGCAAGTTAGAATTTCTGTGTTACAAAATCATAGAACAATTAGTAATATAAGTAACATAGCAAAATTTGTCAGGTGTGAGGATGTCTCTGTGTTCTGCATTCCTTGTGTATCAGCGTCTCTTTTTCATATTAATGTCATGCAGTCGCTCCCTGTCTTGTCCTCAGTAATCTGAGTGTGTGTGTGTATGTGTGTCTGTCTGTTTGTCTGTGTTTCCTGCTGTTTTATGTCTCCTGCTCATTTCATTCAGACTCTCCTGAGGAAAATCCTTACCGGCCAACCTACACATTTCCTGAGAACTATGACAGGCGAAAGAAAATGTCAGGTACCAGCTGAACCTTTTCTTTCCTTCAGCTACAAGATGCCTATCCTGAACTTTTAGTACAGAGTATAGTGTGGGTTGAGTGAACTTCTTCCAGTTGCAGTTTTTTTTAGGACACTAGGTGGTGTACTGAAATAGTACTACAGTGCAGAAGTGTTCCATAAGTCAGCGATTCTCAACCCGTGGTTTCTTGACCTAGATTTGGGTTGCAACAAGTTCTGAAAGGGTCTGAAAATGTAAGCATTTTATAACTAGCAAGCTCCTATGCTGATCCATGATCAGATTTCCCAGTCCCAATCCTAGAATTATCTTTCAGTTTGCAAATGCATAGCACAAAACTAGTGAACACTCAACCAATCCATTAAATCCAAACCAAGCCAAACCACAGATGTTTAATTTAAAGTTCACTGGCACATCCAATTAGATTTGTGCGTTAGACATTTATTGCTCTAAATTGAAGTGTGCACTGTGTGTCTCATCATAGCATTAATTTAAACCTGTAGGGTCACAACTGAGCTGGCATGGTAAAAATTGGATCACAGTGCAAACAAGGTTGAGAACCACTGTCATAGGTGATATTTATACAGTTTAGTAAAACTGCAGAATAGGGTAACCAGTATTTGTTTTTATCATGCTTAATTAACTTCAGGTGTCTGTTATTGAGAGGGATCACAACCATTTCCCCCCCCTCTCTCTGTCTCTCTCTGCATGAATACTATTCTCCAGTCTACATGTGTAACATTGAATACCTATTGTTCATGTACCGTTTGTCTATCTTACTGTCAGTTTTTCTCCTTCTGCTCTTTTTCTTCTCTTCCTGTGTTTTTCTTTATCTTTCTCTGTGTCTGCATTTGCTCCCAATTGACATGGTTTATTCTAGACTTGTCACTGTGTCTTAATTAGCTCCATGGATCACCACCTTAATGTGATGGAGGGGTTTGCATGCCTCTATGATCCTAGGAGCTGTGCTGGCAGGGACAATTTTCTCTCATAGGGTCTCCCAAAACAAATTGGTTCTAGGTGAGTGGCCAGACTATGTGTGGTTCATATTGACTCTCGTGAAAAATAAAACCAAGGAATATGTTATGCCACCTGGATTGAGGAGACTGGGGCCTCGCCATTCTAGCAAGGCCTGGGACAGGAGCAGGAAGGCAAACGCCTGGTGACTGTGCCTCCACCCATGGGGCCTGGCCAGGCAAATTCCGAAGAAGTAACATGGGTTAACCCCCCTGCACGCCCACCACCTTCAGGGGGAGCTGTGGGGGTCTGGTGCGGTGTACTGTAGATCAGGTGACAGTTGAAGGCAGAAGCCTGAACGGACAGATAGTTGGCATCCAAAACTGACTGTGGGTACATGTAATGTAACCTCTCTGATGGGAAAGAAGCCTGAGCTGGTGTGGGAGGTAGAGAGATATTGTCAGGCTCGCATCAATGCATGGCTTGGGCTCGGGGGCCAAACTGCCGGGGGAGGTGCTAGACTCTACTCCACTCTGGAGTTGCCCATAGAAAATGACACTGGGCAAGGATGGGTCTGCTTATAGCCCCCAAGTTTGTGCTAGTAAACGAGAGTGTCAGCTCCCTTCGACTTTAAGTTGGGGGAAGGGCTCTGACTGTTGTTTGCGCATATACGCTGAACACCAGTTTAAAGTATCCAGCCTTTGGAAGGCACTCCTTCTGGGGACTCCATTGTTCTGCTGGGGGACTTTAACACTTACGTGGCTAATTACAATGAAACCTGGAAGGGTGTGATTGGGAGGAATGGCCTGCCTGATTGGAATTGAGTGGTGATCAGTTATTGGACTTCTGTGCTAACCACAATTTGTCCATAATGAACAACGTATTGGAACATAGTGCTCTTGGTGCTCATAAGTGCAGCAGATCACCCTAGGTCGCAGTTAAATGATCAATTTTGTAATTATATCATCGGATCTGCATCTGCATGTTTTGGAGACTTAGTTGAAGGGAGGAGCTGAGCTGTCAACTGATCACCACCTAGTGGTGAGTTGCATCCAGTGGTGGGAGAAAATGCCTATTTTACCTGGTAGACCCAAATGCATATTGAGGATATGCAGAGAGTGGCTGGAAGAGGCCCCTGTCCAGAAGATCATTTACTCACAACTCCAGCAGAACTCCTATACTCCTGAGGGAGTCAGCAGACATTAAGCCTGAATTGGCCATGTTCTGGGGCTCCATTGCTAAGGCGGCATTGCAGAGCTGTCGCTGTAAGGTCACAAAGACAATCCCAGAACCTGATCGTGGACTCCAGTGGTAAAGGGAGCTATCAGGCTGACGAAGGAGGAGGTCTGAGCTTGATTAGCTTGTGGGACTCTTGAAGCAGCTGACCGGTACCGGCAGGCCAAGCGGAAAGCAGCTTTGGTGGTTGTTGGAACAATAATTCAGGTGTGGAAGGAGTTTGGTGAGGCTATGAAGAAGGACTTCTGGTTAGCCTCAAAGAAGTTCTGGCAAACCGTCGGGTGACTCAGGAGGGGGAAGCAGGGCTTCACCTCCTCTCCTTTACAGTAGGGATGGAGAACTGTTGACCTCAACTGGGGATATAATCAGGCTGTGGAAAGAATATTCAGTTCAGTTCAATTTTATTTATATTTTGCATTTTCACATTACGTTGTCTCAAAGCACTTTACATTATTCCTGCCCAAAGCCCCCAGTAAGCAAGCCAGAGGTGACAGTGGCATGGAAAAATTCCCTAGAAGGAAGAAACCTTGGAGGAACCAGACTCAAAGGGGGAACCCAATCTCTTTAGGTCTAACCAGGAGTGAGCAGTTTGCTAGAGCTAAAACTAGAGTCCCTACAAGCTAGACTAAGTGTGTTTTTATTGACCATGAGTTTGAATCTTGCACATCCCCTGGAAGACTATTTCATAGCCGCGGAGCTCTATAAGAGAATGCTCTGCAACCTGCCTTTGTACTCTCAGTATTAATAGATATCTACTATATACTTCGAAGATCCCCTGAATCCCATTGATGTGCCTTCGTTGGAGGAAATAGAGCTGGAAGACTCAGAGGGGGACTTGCCCATAGAAGGGCTGAGGTCACTGAAGCAGTCAAAAGTGGTACAGTAGGGCTTCAGCAGGTGGAACTGTTCTTAACAGCTCTTGATGTTATTGGTTTGTCTTTCCATATACGCCGCATTAACATTACGCGGACATTTGGGACAGTTTTTAAGAAATGGGACTGGAGGATGTTTTCCAGCTTCACGGGGATCACACTCCTTAGCCTCCCAAGTCTATGCCAGGGTACTAGAGAGGAGGAAGAATGTGGATTCCATCCTGGCTGTGGAACATTGGACCAGCTTTTTACACTCACAAGGATACTGGAGGGTTCATTTGCCAACCAGTCTACATGTATTTTTTGGACTCAATAAAGGCATATAGTTGTGTCCCTTGGGAGGTCCTGTATGGGGTGCTTCAGGAGTATAGGGTACAGGGTCCGTTGTTATTGGCTTCAGGTCCTTGTACAAATGGAGCGAAAGCTTGGTTTGCATTGTCAGCTGTAAGATAGACTTGTTCCCAGTGGGTGTTGGACAAGTCTGAAGCCATAGTTCTCGACTGGAAAAGCATGGATTGCCTGCTCTTGGTGGGGGATGAGTTGCTGTCCCATGTGGAGGAGTTTAAGTATCTCAGGGTCTTGTTCACAAGTGAGGGAAGAAGGGAGTGGGAGATCAACAGACAGATTGGTGCAACATTGGCAGTAATACGCTTTACCATTCTGTTGTGGCAAAAAGGGAGCTGAGCTGGAAGGCGAAGCTCTCAATTTACCAGTCAATCTATGTTCCTACCCTCACCTATGGTCATGAGCTCTGGGTAATTTTTGAAAGAATGAGACCACAGATACAAGCGGCAGAAATGCATTTCCTCCGTAGGGTGTTTGGGCTCAGCCTTAGAGATAGGGTGAGGAGCACAGATATTCAGGAGGAGCTACTGCTCCACCCGAATCGAAAGAAACCAGTTGAAATAAGTCAGGCATCTGTCTAGGATACCTCCTAGGATACCTCCTCCGTGGGAGGAGGCCCTGGGGCAGACCCAGAACAGGCTAGAGAGATTATATCTCTTGGTTGGTCTTGGATTGCTTTGGTATTCCCCCAGAGGAACTGGAGAAGGTGGCTGATGGGAGGTAGGTCATGGTATCCCTGCATAGACTGCTGCCCTTGCGACCCAACACCCTGATAAGCAGTGGAAAATAGTTGCTAATAGTTGATTGCGCATCCTTTTTGGTAACAGCCTGCAGTCATTTGTTGTAGTTTTTAACAGGTCTCACACATGTCTCCTGAGCAATCCCAGTCCATTCTTATTTGGCGAATCTCTCAAGCTCTTCCAGAATTGATGTACTTCTGGCACAGACCTTGATCTTCAGTTCACATAACAAATTTGGTATTCAAGTCAGGGCTTTGTGCAGGCTAATCAGTAACATTCACTTTGGTCTTCTGCAGGTAGTTCTTCACCTGGAGTAACATATGTTTTGGGTCATTGTAACGACAAAAAGACAAAGCAGTGACTCAGACCCAGTTTTGCTGCTGCCTGCTTGAGGCCTTCATTCAAAATATTCACATATCCTTACTTCTTCGTTCCATCCACCTTGACAAGATTCCAGTTCCAGATGCACTGAAGCATCCCCATAGCATAATACTCCCACCACCATGTTTAACTGTGGGGACAGTGGTTTTTGCATTGTAAGCCTCTCCCTTCTTTCTCAAAACATAAGCATCTTTATGGGCAAAAAGCTTGTGTTGTCTCATCTGACCAAAGGTTGCACTTCCAGTATGTATAATCTTTTTCAGGTTGTCCTTTGCATACTTCAGTCTGGCTTGTAGGTGTCTCTTCTATAGAAGAGTTTTTCTTGGTCTGTCACCTCGCAGTTCATTCCTCTGCAGGATTTTGTGATTGTCTTCTTTGAAACCACAACTTCTGACTTTGCTAAGTCATTCACTAGTATCTTAGCTGTTGTTCTGGGGTTTTTACTGTAGATACATCTTTTGCTAGTTTTCTTTCCAGAGTCTTTGAAATCTTTTTCTTTGTCTCTGCCAGGCTTGTTCTGTCTTTAAATTTCTTGATGATACTTCTCACTCCAGTTCTTGATACATGGAAACACTGTTAAAAATTGTATATCCATCTCTTGCTTTGTGAGCATCTACAGTTCTTTTTCACAAGTCTGAACTGTTTTCTTTTATTTTTGGCATGATGCTTTCCCAAGTGACAGCTCAAACCCTTGCTGTGGCAAACCCTCTTCCACTTAACTGTATGTTAATTGGAAGATAACCCTCAGGTATACCTTGATTGTACAAGCTTTAAGCATTAAAAGGTAAAGCATATCATTGCAAGGTCAGTTTTTCAGGATGATAATAACATTGATCCTTGACATTTTAGTTTTCTTTCCTCAAAAAATTCTGTTATTGTGTGCAAATAGAAATGCTTTATGCTTCCCAAAGAAAATTAGCATGTTTAGAAATGTTATGTTATGCTCTATTAAAAAAGAACTTGGAAGAATTTTGATAAAAACTTTAAATTTCATAGGGGGGGGGGGTGAAATAATTCTGCCCTCATCTGTATATATAAGTTCAATTATTGGTTGTGTTAGATTTTGTATAATTAATCAGATGTGACACTGGAGAAAATTAACAGACACAGCAAAATTTTCACTCTCACTCGTTTCTTAATTTATGGGTATGTGTCTGTCCATGCTTCTCATTGATGAAGGGCTTCTTGTTTGACTGTATGTAACTCAGCTAAGAGAAATTTCCCAGCTACCAAATAAAGAAAGCTATCAAGTCCTCAGATAATCACAGCAAGTGAGTAGGTCTATGAAGAACAGTGTTGTCGCAGAATTTCTCTTCACATAAATATGCCCCTGGGTCTCTCCTCTGTGGGGAGGCAGAGCTATAAAATTTGGGATACTTTTGGGATGATGAAGACACTGAGATTTCAGCTGTCCTCTGTCCTTCACCAGGGTACAGATTGTCCGAATCCCAAGTTACATTGTACATGTATTGCCAAAAGTTTTGGGACACTTGCCTTTATACACACATGAGTTTTAATGACATCCTATTCATAGGCTTTAATATGGAGTAGGCCAACCCTTTAGCTATAACAGCTTCAACTCTTCTGGGAAGGCTGGAGTTTATGGGAATTTTTGACAATTCTTCCTGGAGAGCATTTGTGAGGACAGGCACTGATGTTGTTATCGCCCAATAGCTGTGACAGTCTCCGCTCTAATTTTAAGATTTTTTGTCAGGTTGAGGTCAGGGCTCTGTGGAGGCAAGTCAAGTGGCTTGCTCATCCATGTCCTTATGGACCTTGCTTTGTGCCACCATGGGGACCCAGGGTAGAATATGTAAAAATAAATCAATCTGCTGCAACTGTGGAGTAGAAGGTCATGACCTTGTATCTACAAGACCATCAAAATATTTTAACTGTTTGGGTGACCATACAGCTTCATAAAAGGAGTATCCTGTCTGAATAAAAGAAAAATAAATCCAATGAGTCAAGACTGTCAAGAAGATAAGTTATCTAGATGCATGCAGACAGGTGGAGGGATTTTCTATGTACAAATTCCAACAGATGTTTGCCTCTGTGGTTAAACCTACCATGAAATCTATCAGAATCAGAATCACTTTATTAATCCCCGTAGGGAAATTCTCTTTCATTACAAAACAACCTCCTGATGAGAATAAAAGATTTAGAAAAGTTATGTACAGGATAGAAGAGATAGAACAGATTTAGATAGAACTATAAAAACAATAAAGTAGTTCAAATAAAATAAAATAAAAATAATAACCAATAAAAATAAGACCTATAGCAGCAATTATATTAATATTTGCATATATTAAACATAATTTGCATAGTACCTGCGTTATTACAGTAAACGTATACACATTATACATGGTTATTTAAGATGGTTGTGCTTATGCTTGTGGATTGTCACCAATTGCCAGACAGACTTGACCTGGGTTGTTAAAGATAAACCACATATGATTGGTGGAAGTAAAAGTTCAGGCGTCCAATCCAACCAAGAATGGGGACATCCAAAGCCAGTCTACAAGTCAGACTTTTGTTTTGCAAGTAGAGCCCATCCAGTCATCGAAGGAAAATAAGAAAGCCTCTAGGACCACCGCCCAGTAAAACTCAAGCCAAGAAAGTAAGACTGGAAGTGCCAAGGATATAGAAATGATAGAAGGTACAACCTCTCGCAGTCAGAACGCTTCTAAAAGTAATAGCAAAGGGCCTCTACTAAATTTACCCACTAGTCATATTATTCAGTGGAATTGTCGTGATTTTTAAGCTAATTTAATTTAATTTAATTTTTAAACTTTACGGAATTACAATGTTTGGCAATATCTTTTAATCCCCTTGCCCTCTGCCTTCAGAAGACTTCTCTATTACCAAATAGTCCTTTGTCTTTGAAAAATAATTTAATGCATCAAGCCTATGGCACTACTATTCAATGTTCATCTGGAGTACCAGTTGTCCTAGTAAGAACTGACATCATTTACAACCTTTTGGTAATAAGTAATAACTTACTGGTAGTGGCAGTGTGACTGACTCTTCATAAAGCTATAACTTTGTCCTCTATTTATATACCTCCTGATATGCCTATAACACTGCAAGACTTGGATGACTTATTTGGCCAGTTGCCATCCCCATTCATACTTTTGGGTGATTTTAAGAGCCATAATCCATGGGGAGGCAATCGTTTTGATGCCAAGAAAAAGATACCTGAGGATTTTATAGCTAGAAAATGCTTTATGTCTCTGGAATGATGGCTTTTCTGCTTATCTTCACCCAGGATATGGAAAATTTCTTACAATTGAGCTGTCTGTATGTTATCCTGAAATACTACTTGATTTCTTCTATCAGGCCTGGAATATTCTCTATGATAGTGACCACTTCCCCTTACCGAAGTGGATATACTGCAAAGAATCCCAAGGTGGCAACTTAAACAAACAAATTGGTGTGCTTTTCAAAGTCTTTGTGATGCCAATCTCAAAGACACCCCAGTCCCATCAGGATCCTGCAAAGAGTTTCAAAGAAACATTAATTTAAATTGCAGATCAAACTGTACCCAAGCTCATTAGATAACACTGTACAACAAAGTTTTTGCTTCTTGAACACAGTTTGGCTACTGATCATGAAAATAATCCAAATTTGCCCATCATGTACCATTTCATTAAACTCTTCAGTTTTATTATGTATTTTTCTTATATTTGTGTCCAAATTTTTTTAAAGAGACCTATCAACAATGTTTTGTACATTCTGTGCATGTCCAGGCATAGAATCAGGCCAATTTGGAAACTATTCTCTGGAAGTTTGGAACCTAGGCATGCCTGGCCTGGCCGGAGCCAGCTTGACACAGCCTCAGCAGACTATAAAAGTGGCTTGCATACACAGATGCTGCTCATTGGGTTAATAAATGTCTAGTGTGTATGTATTGTTTCAGAATATAGTATTGCCTCAGTAGCAATATAACAAGTAAGCTAGGTGCTATAGATGTTTGCAGTATTGCGAATATTTCTGCTGACTACTGCAGTGTGATGCACCTGACATTGAATATGAATGAAAATCAAGAGCAAAACACTTCTAATTATGTTAAATGTAATATCATATGAGAAATGTAAACGCGATTAAATACGTTATTTAAACGTCAAATAACGTATATTTTCGGTAAGCGATTAACTGTCTTTCTCAGAGTTCCCATGTGATGCAGCAAAACCAAAACTATATTTGTGCATACCCACTAGGTACCTGTCGCAATGAGCAACTTTTCAGGAAGTAAAACTTAAAAAAAAAATGTTGTGCAGTGTTATAGGTTGACAATGCAAATTTTCATTTTTGTTTTTCTAAAAAACTGTACAAAGAAACTGAAGTCACATTTGAATTCAGCAACAAAAACAGGAACACCACTTTTTATTTCGGAGGCAGAAAAAAAAATGAAAATTTGTTGCCCAGTGAAATCAATGACACTAAGAGGCAAAGTTACAGGCAATTTGTCTCAAGCCTTGTCTCAAGACATGAAATACATCCTCGAAAAAGGTCTGATTGATTATTAAAACGTCTGTTTGATTAAAAATGTGAAGGACAAGGGAAGTGCATTACAAATACAACATCTTAAATACAACATCTTAAAACTACAAAAGGAGAAATAGCAAACAAGCTATATAGAAAATTGTCATCCTTATTTCTAAGCCATACAGGTGAAAGAAGAACAACGGCTGATAGATTTTTTTCTTAGATAATGCTGAGCCATAGATTTCATAGTGGAGAACTCTTGTGTTCCATAAGAAATTCCCATGACACCGCTGTGGGTCTGGATCAAGTCCATTATCAGTTCTTAAAACACTTACCTTTTAATACACTTACCAAAGTCCTGGCATGAAACACTAACGATACATATTCCAAAACCAGGAAAGGACCATTTTGGTCCTAACAGTTATCGCCTAATAGCTGTGACAAGCTGTCTGTGTAAAACTATGGAGAGAATGGTGAACAGCCATCTTGTCTGGATGCTTGAAGCAGAGGGGCATCTGAATAAATACCAATATGGTTTCAGATAAGAAAAGAGCGCCATGGACCATATCATCAGATTAGAGTCTTATGTACAAAATGGTTTTATAAGAAAAGAACACATAATTGCTCTCTTTTTTGAGCTAAAGAAAGCATATTACACAACATGGAGATGTGGTGTTTTAAAGGGTCTATAAATGATGGATTTCAGAGTATGTTCGCCCATTTTCATCTCCAAGTTCAATTTCCCCAAACATTTTTTGTAGCCTTTATGTCGATGACCTGTGTATTTGTTATAGAGGGTAATATATGAGCACTATCGGAAGACGGCTATGCCCGCCTGTATAAATAAGATCAGCAGCTGGGCAGTTTAAAATGGTTTTAAGTTTTCTAAATCTAAAACTATATGCACACATTTTTGCCTTTTGCGATCTCTCCATCAGGACCTTACACTTCTTATGGATGGAGAACCCATCAAAGTGGAAAAGGAGGCTAATTTCCTTGGCTTTGTCTTTGACAAGAAACTGTTTTTTATTCCCCGCATGAAATGTCTTAGGCACAGATGTTTTAAAGCTTTGATATTATAGAAGTATTGACGAAGACCAAATGGGAAGCAGAGTGCACTGCCCTTTTGAAGCTTTTGGGACTTTTCCAGTACAGAGCCTTTATGTGGATGCAGGAGAACCTTCACTGCGATACCAGCACTTGAAATTTGGCCTTCAATATGCAGTAAAAATGGAAGCAAACAGAGATTATTGAGCCCACTCTGCAGTCTTTCAGCCCCAACATCTGCAGTTGTATATAAAGTAGCCTGGTGGATGTTTTTAGTAAGGCACCACCCCATAAAGTTCAAGAATATTAATCAAACGTTAATTTAAAGAATCTTATGTAAATTCTGTTTTTGTTTATCAATTTCCTGTTATAAATTACTTGTTGTAAATTATTTGTAATTTGTTTTACCTTTTTGCCATGATGTAGCCATTGTTGCTGATTTGGCATCAAACTTAAGCCCACCCACTGATCTTGCTTTGTGCACTGGAGTGCAGTAATGTTAGATCAGGAAGGGGCCAGCCCCAACTGTTCCCACAAAGATTGGAACATGAAATTGTCCAAAATGGTTTTGAATGCTGCACCATTAGGAGTTCCTTTCACTGGAAGCCTGACCCCTGTAAAACAATGCCATACCATAATCACCCCTTCACCAAACTTTACACGTGGCACAATGCAGTCAGGCAAGTACTGTTCTCCTGGCAACTGCCAAACCCAAACTCGTTCATCGGTTTGCCAGACAAAGAAGCGTGATTCGTCACTCCAGAGAACATGTCTCCACTGCTCTAGAGTCTAGGAGGTGTGCTTTGCACCACTACATCTGACGCTTTGCATTGCACTTGGTGATGTAAGGCTTGGATGCAGTTGCCCATTCCATGAAGTTCTGTACACACTGTTCTTGAGCTAATCTGAAGGCCACACGAAGTCTGTAGCTATTGACTCTGCAGATAGTAGGTGACTTTTGTACACCATGCAGAATGCATTGTCCCACTCTGTGATTTTTACATGACCTGCCACTTTGTGGCTGAGTTGCAGTTGTTCCTAATTGCTTCCACTTAGTTATAATACCACTAACAGTTGACTGTGGAGTATTTAGTAGTATGGAAATTTCACAAATGGTTCGAATTGACTGATCTCCTGAGAGCGAACCATTCTTTTGCAAATGTTTGTAGAAGCAGTCTGTATGCCTAGGTGCTTGATTTTATGCACCTGTGGCTATGGAGTTAGAACAAATGAAATCAATGATTTGGAGGGGTATCCCAATACTTTTGGCAATATAGCATACTTTTAGGAATACATCAAACATTTTTCTGGGATGTGTCTTCTTTGTGTATGTTGAAGGTTAATAAAGTAATCTCTTCTCTTTCAGATAACAGTTCTGCTACCTATGTATGTGAGGATGATGGTAGGTGTATGACACCGGCCGACATTTTTAAATTATTTGTTAGGTGATTTAACAAAAACACATGCATGTTTTACAGTTTTTCATGTAGTTTCAGAATATGGCTTCCAATTTGCCACCACACATCTGGTTTTGTCACAATTTACAATTAAAGTTCAACATACTGTAAAATCATAGCAAATGTTACATTAAAGAAACAGTTCATCATGTCTTTGCTGGTCACTTAGCACTGCGAAACTGTTTCAGGTATGATTTTCTTTTGTACGAAGCATCAGGATTTTGTCTGTACATACTTCAACAATAATCAGGCATCACATTTCCATTCCAATGTCCTTGGTATCTTCGCTCCATTTCACTAATATCTTGGCGAAATCTCTCACCTTGCTCCTCATTATACTCACCCAAATTTTCAGGTGCAAGTCTAGGAAATGCATCTTGACACTCATTCTACATCCAAGATCTTGAAAACGACTTATCACATCCTTGACGTGAACCTCATAGTCAGATAACTCCTTGTTTTCGCGAAATCCATCAATTACTTTACCGAATTCTTCCCAGGCTTGGCTCTCCACTATCACCATTTTGGCTGCAATTACACTGTCTTTCAGCAACCTTCTTATCTGTGGTCCGCCTTCCGGTAATGAGTGACCACAGTTCTGCATACAAAGGTTGGCATCAGTGGACCTGCAGCAGCATACCTGCAAGTTTACATAACTGCAAGCTGCCTGTAAACCCTGCTGACTAGTTTGTACAAAAAATTAGTCTATGACAGGTTACTGGTGATTTTTATATGACTGGTATCAAAATTACATTATTAAGCACTGTATACAATGCATTGTATATGAACAAAAAGTCGAAATCACAGAACGTGCACAAAACTAAATATACTAAAAATGTTTGTTTATGAAGGGTGTTTGAAAAATGTAATTTGATATAATTCACCAAATTTGATGTCAGTGTCACGGTGCGTGCGGCAGACGAGCGGAAAACAGGCGAGCGAAACCAAGGAGTCCCAAAAAACGAGGCTTTAATAAGCACAGGTGGGCAATCAGGGCAGGATCAGGTACAGCACAGGACAACATCAATGACAGATCTGACATACTGGGGAAAGACACAGACTAAATACACAGGCTAGGCAGGGATTAACAGGACGCAGGTGATCACAATCGGGGCAGGAACACGAGGTAACGAGGTGGGCGTGGCACACAGGAGGATCGGACGGGGCTGATCATGACAGTCAGCTAGTGTTATAGTTCATTTTAATTTATATTTTGGCAGACTTTTTTTACATAGGATTTGAAAATTAAATGGAAAAGTGGAGATTGTATTTTCACTTTATTATTTTCATTTTATTTCTTGCAGAAAATACCTCCCGTATTAATTCTTAGGTAGTAACATAGCTTACAAAACAAAAAATATATTTAAATATGTGGAAATTTCAATATATGTTTTGTCAGAAGTGTATGCTCCAGTAATATATAAGCAAAATGCAAAATGTAATGTAAATTATATTACAATAAAATCAGTCCTGTTACAATATGTGATATTACACTATGAATCTGTTTTAATACAACTGGTATATTACTACTCAAGGCCAATGTTATGTAATTAGAGAGAGAAGCATGGAATGGTCATAATGAGAAATACTAATTGCACGCAAAATCAGATTTCCCAGTGAATGATAGTTATGTCTGATTCACGATCAAATTGTTCTTTTGAACCTGTTCTTTTCAGCGAATTGGTTAAACCAATTTTCAAATCTAAAACAAACTTTTACTTCTGTGCACTGAACAGGTCTTGGATTCTAAAAATCTAAAAATATTTGATAAATTATATAAACATTGCATCGACTTAAGTCACTTACATTTGCTTTAACAGACTGTCTGTTGCCATTTCGCCTTCATTGTCCCCCGCATACAGTAATCTGTTGCATTTGTGCTGCATGCAAGCCCAGACACCTGGTGGCTGTGGCTCACTAATCCCGACTAATGGTGGCCAAAACAGAAAATTGTCAGAAAATACAACAAATGGTTCAGGAAGCATCCTGAACCATTTGTTGTATTTTCTGACCATACTACATGGTGCACTCTGTTCAAAATATTACTCAAAGCATGTCCCAAAGTAAACCAAGAGAATCATTCCTACTTCCCCTACAATCTGCAATCGGCAGGTTAGCAAATTAGGCATATTCAATTGAAGCGATTGCTAGGCAACTCTTGCGAGACTCATAAGACCCATAGGAGATGTTTATGTTTATAATGTCATTTATTAATGTATTTCAGTAAAACTTCAGATTATGAGCATAATTTGTTCGGGAAACATGCTTGTAATTCAAAGCACTCGTATATCATATACTCCAAAGTGAATTTTCCCATTAGAAATAATACAAAACTAAGATGATTAGTTCTACAACCGAAAAATATTCATATAATAATGATTAATACACAATATAAAGTAAAAATACATAAAACAAATTAACCTGCACCTTACCTTAAAAAAAAAGGTATCATGGATGGTGTGAGGGAGACGAGAGAGGACAAGAGGGGGATTATTTTGTAGGACGACTTTTACTATAACTACCGGAATCACTACTATCTGTTGCCTCACTGAATTTTTTTTTTTTTGTGCTACTTTAACAAGGAACCTATCCAATGACAGCTGCTTTTTCTTCTTTTTCGATTTTGCGGAAATGTGGACATTGCATTGTCTTTAAACAGATTCATCAGAATCAGAAAAACTTTATTGATCCCAGAGGAAATTGCTCCTTGCATCGTTTGCACTGCTACACCCTTATTCAAGTGGTGCTTTTCGACTAAATTTTGACTATACAAATGAGGCATGCCAACTGAGAACAAGCATGGGAGACGATTACCCACAATCCTGCAGCGAGAGAGAGAGAGAAGAACCATCGGCACAGTTGTGATTACGTAACGCTAAACAAACAAAGCGTATATGTAATACTCATATTGCAAAACCTTGCTCATTTATCAAGTTAAAATGTATTAAAACATGTTGTAAAACACTTGCAAACCAAGTTACTCACATTCCAAGGCTTTACTGAATTATTATTTCTTATTTTAAATACATATAATTTCACTATTGGCCACTGCTATCACTGTTTTTGTTTGGTGTAAATTACTAAGTTTTGGAGTTGCATTCCTCAACCCCATTTTTCGTATTGGATATTTGCATTTTAGTATGCAATTATAGTTAACACAAGGTTTTTCGAAAATGCCTTAGTCACATTGTAGTAGGACTGCCTTTACATTGAAAATGTATATATTGTAAATTAATATATTTGTAAAAATATATTTGTGATTTTTTTATATAGAGCTCTGGAAAAAATTAAGAGACCACTGCAAAATTTTTTGTTTCACTCATTTCTCAATTTTCGAGTATGCGCCTCTGTAAAATGTACATTTTTTTTGCAAACTCCACCATGGCTCTTCCCTACTTCTCATTGATGAAGGGCTTCTTATGTGATTTATGGATCTTCAGTCATGCTTCTAGGAGCTTCTTATGAATTGACCTACCAGTGCACTTCACACCACTTTTTGAAAGTCACTTTAGGTCATCCTCCGATTTATGAGGCACCGCCAGACAAGTCAACAGTCATCTCTGGCCTTAGAAAGTTGCATCTGCCCCCTACCTGGCTGGTTTTTTGTTATTGCCAGTGTCTCCTGCTTCACCTTGTTCTTGTGCCTCTCAGTGTAGCCTTCTGCCAGCAGACCCAAGGTTAAACCAGGATT
>JAODKE010000068.1:16400859-16415776 GCA_026779605.1 Mormyrus hasselquistii
AGGATTTGATGAAGATTTTTAAAAAAAAAAAAAAAAATATATATATATATATATATATATAGAATGGTCTCTTAATTTTTCCACAGTTATAGATTCTCACTTGAGGAATCATGCAGAGGGATCTTTTTGGCCATAGTAGTGTTATGGATGTCAAATGTGTCAATGCGGGCAGTGAACTGTGGCCTCATCTTCACCACTGACGTTTTTGTGGTTCTGGGCTTTGCAGCAAAAGGTGATCATCCTTCAAGAGGATCCCAGAACAACCGCACAGACTCTCAAAATGGCAGACTGGCCAAACTGCCGGTACCAGCCCGGTCGTCCTCACTTCGAGCCTCCACTGAAAGGTCGGTCCAAGGGCGTGGGTGATTCCAACTCCTGTAAATATCCAGTGTACTGAGGGTGGTGATCCTTCAGTGGAAACCCATTGAATTAATCCTCTCATGCGATTTCTGTAAATTTTCCACATAGCTAAGATACAAGGCAGACAGCTGCTGGTCATCAGTCAGTCAATCAGTCACTCAAACCTTTATTAGAGACTCGTAGTCCAAATAAAAAACAAGACATCACACTGGATAAATCATATATATAAAATAGATACATAGACATACCTATTATATGCACATACAGAATATGTTCTACATGGAGACAAATATACCAATGTCTCCACATGTCCTTCACAGATGGCTCATTTAGAGGGAGAGTAGGCCCTGGTCATGTTGGTGATCCACGGTGGTCTCTGATGAGCGGTATGGTGGCCTTCAGCTGCATCATGTGATTATTATGATGATGTCTCTACAAGCACCTGTGAGCCTTTGGCTTACCTTTCAGTCTTGCTGTGGATCCAGTGTTCATCCAAGAGAGACTCAGTAAATGAGACAATGTGGAATATAGCATAACTGGACAGTTTCAGCTTCTGTTACTATAATATACCATATTACTGGTTCAGCAATATCCATCATACTAATTAATGACTTTCTGTCTCATTATCTGACAATCTTTCTGTATTATTCTATCTGTAAGTAATATCCTTTGTGTAGTACTGTGAGGCTGGTACCCTCTTGATGGCCTAATCTAACTGGTTGTGTAGTTATTGTTTGCTGTGCTAGTATCCCGTCATGAGCATAGTCTGGAAAACCTCTGAAGAAGCAGGAGTTAGGTTCAAAAGCCCAAGGACATGCACATCTTAATAGAATGCTTAGGGTCTGTTTCAGGCAGTTAGTGGAGATCCTATTAAGGCTTAGATCCCTTTAAGAAGTTGCAACAATAACCAGACACCCTGGAAATCTTTGTTTCACAAAATTCACTAAATAAGTTATGCTTTATTTCCATGTCCTGTTATTTTCAATGCAGCCTTCATGCTTTTCTATGATACCACAGTAGGTTGACTATTGACTATTCATGGGTACAACACCAAGCACTACATAAGAGGATTGTGCAATAAAAGCATAATTCAGTTAAAATAAATTTATTGAAGCTTCCAACTAGCAATTGGGAATGTAAAAACCACAATCCGTTTTGTGGGGCAGAATCAAGCTACTGGGACATATCTAAGATGTAGCCAAATAGGGAATGACAACAGGAGAGGCAGAGTCAGTGTACTAGAGATTAACTGGTTGAGGTTTTACCCAAAATCTGCCAAGAATGTTGCCATGGAGACTGTCCTCTATTGTGATTCGTTCTCTCTCCCTTCCTCAGGAATGACTGGGAGCCCCCCGACAAGAAGGTAGACACCAGGAAATACCGTGCGGAGCCCAAGAGCATATTTGAATATGAGCCAGGGAAGTCATCAGTATTGAAACAGGAGAGAACGGTACTGTGATGATTTTTGCTGCTTATGTCTGGTCCATGTATCTGTTTTTCGAGTTCTGTCCTGCTCACGTCTGACCGCATTTGTCGAGGCCAGGGAAGCTGCTTAATCAGCTTACCCTCTGTTGGGGTTAATGCTGGTTATCATGTGGTCCGTGTTACTAGTTACTCAGTTTATTATATAGGCTGTACTGCTCAGTTTAACATGTATTCTGCATTTCTCTGTTTGCAACATAATCAGTGTTAGTTTAACAAATAGTGTGTGTTAATCAGCTTATTATGTACTCTGCATTAGTTTATGGTATAGCCTGTGTTTATTAAATTGTCCGTTACACAGTTTATGGCAAATTCTGTATCAGTTAATTGTTTGGTCTGTGTTACGGAGTTTACGGTGTAGTCTGAATCATTTTATTAGGTGGTCTGCGTTACTCAGTTTATGGTGTAGTTTGCATCAGTTTATTATTTGGTCTGTCTCATTCACTTTGTGGTGAAATCTACATCAGTTTGTTATGTGTTCTGCATTACTTGGTTTATGGTATAGTCTGCATCAGATTTATTATGTGGTCTGTGTTACTTTATAGGATAGTCTGCATCACTGGGCTCTGTTACTATGTTTATGGGATAGTTAGCATCAGTTTATTATGTGGTCTGTGTTATTCTGTTTATGGTTTAGTCTGCCTCAGTAAACTGATTATTTTCTGGTAGTTTTCTCACCTTTTTTCCTTCATTCACCCATCGTCTTTCCATGCACTAATGGTATATCTCTTTGAGACTCCTCTTCTCTTTGGCATCCTGCTGCAGGGCTGTTTTACTGTTCTGTAGAACTGACACAGAACAACAGGCTGCCTTCTGTATCTCCTTATAAAACCCTTTTGCACTCTCTTTTCTGCTGTAACATATTTTAGACTATTTTCAGTTTCTTTCATGTTTAATGTTGTCTGTGCTTTTCCCCTGTTCTCCCCTCTTTCTATTAGTCTCAATTGAGATTGCATCTGTCTTAGGGCTGGGTGATAAAACAATAACAATAATTATCATGATATAAATTCCCCTCAATCAATTAAAGTTTTATATAATTTACGGCCCAACGTGTTTCTACTAACATTTTTTACAACACAATAATATGAAATCACTTTTTCTGTGACTATTTGTCAGGACCAGCAGTGGAGCACAAGTATAAATAAGTTAATGAAAATGGGGGATTTATTGAGCAAATAACAAAATGCAAAAGGTCAGGTAGGCAGACAACAGACATAACCATAAAAACAACAGAGAAACTCTGTGAGCAATTAAGTCCAAAACAACCAGTTCAATAACAGTAATCCAGCAATCCGGCAGCATTTTCTCTGCGAGGAGTGTTAAATTTATGGTGTTAAATCACCAGAAGTAGATTCCCTCAAGAGAGTCAGGATGTAGGTTTTTTGCTACTTGTTGCAGAGCATGTTGATATGGCAGAGAAGAGTAAAACTGAAATACTAGAAATGTGAGCATGAGCATGACTAGAGCATGAGATATGTAAACATATTTCTAAGGCATTGTGTAAGTTACATAATTATGTTCAGAACATACAGAAATCGACAATTTGTCGTTAAAAGTTAAGGTACAGAACATGTCAGCCAGTAAATATCACTCAGCAATTAAGAGTAACTGAATACAAACACCCCATTGACAGTAAATGTCCTTACTAAATGCTTACTAAATACTAAAAGATAAATATGTAAACAATAAAAAGGTGCTTACAGGTAATTCCCAATGATGGGCCAAATCAATGGACTGTAACAGATTGAAAAGCGCTGTATTGGAACCTCCTTGCACCTAACACATGGCACCAATTCCTGCTTCCTGTACAATTGCAGTACCACCTTTTACTAGGGGCCATGCTAAAATGATTAAACATTAAGCAGACTGCCTTGGGGGCAGACACTCCTCACCTGGTGTTGGTGACCCCACTATCAAACATACACACTGACTTTTAATAAGCTGACTATCAGTCCTCTATCAGTAGCAGAAGAACAACTTCCGAGACAGGTCTTATGAATGTCCACAGACTTCCTTGGCATCCCATCCTGGCTCTGAAACTTAGAAGTTACCAATGCCATGGGCCACACATTCTGTCCTGCGTACTTTCAGCAGTACTACATCACCTTCCTGCAGGTAATGGTGATGCTCAGTCCACTCCCGACGTCTCTGGAGTGTTGGTAGTTATTTGCATTTTCATTGGGTCCAAAATGTGTGCACAACAGCTAGTACCTGTCTCCATTGGCTGTGGTGGTGATCCTTGCCAGAATGGCCTCCTGGTGGAGGGGGAACACCAGTCTTCTACATGAGCAACATTGTGGATGTCAAGTTGAAGGGGGCATCGGAGTCGGTAGAAACCAGAATGAGAGGTCTGGCGTTGATGATAGGAGGAACTTCTGCAATGGATAGAACATCATGGGGAAGGAGGATATGAGTCTGTAGCAGCATGGAATCGAGAATTCTCTCCCAATGGCCTCCCATATGCAAAGAAAGAGGAGGGTTGAACTCCCAGGAGCAACCTTGCTTGCACAGGCATCTCTGGATCCTCAATTCATCTAGCTACTTTCAACCCAAGCTTATTGTTGTTAGGTAAAGAGGCGGCCTTGGTGGTGCTGTACCAACAGAGTGGAGATGTGACTGCCTGTAGGTAGCACTAAAGGGCTCTTCTTTATATGTACTACTAGTGCATATTTGAGCCTACCTCCAATATTGATGAGGCCTTCTTAAAGCTCTGGACAGAGAGTTGGCTTCTCTTAGGCAAGGCTTTACCATTGATCAGAATATAGATTTTCATTTAGAAGGCTTCCATTTGGATTGTGCCTATGATCTGTGGCTTGAGAAAGCTCATCAGGGCTGCAAGGTTTTATGCATTGATGCCATCACCTACACTTTTCAGTCAGTAGACTTGTAGGATCAGGCCACTTGGATGATGAACAGCTTTCAAGAATGACTTTCATGCAGAAAGTGTCACGGTTGGGGTCGCGTGAATAAGGAGGACGCTGCTGCAGATCAGGCAGGTTGAAAGGATTTTAATATTCTGCTTGTAATTCAGAAGAAAAAAAAAATCAAAAACGTAGTTCCGGAATCATGGTCGAGGTACAGGCAGCAGTCGGGCAAGCTTCGTCGGTAATCCAGGGGACAGGGCTGAGCTCAGGATCCGGGGACAGGTGGATGTTCAGACAATCTTCATCAGTACTCAGAGGGCTAGGCTAGATTCATCATTGGGAAAGCATAACAGGGTCAGGGCACCAGGGAGACAGAGACCTGTACAGACAGGTAAAAGGGTATAATGGGACAGAATTGCTCAAACGCGCAAAAGTATATTGAAGATCTCGCATCTGGCTGGTGAGGTGAATAAGTAGGATCTTTCATTAACCCCGATGGACATCAGCTGTCAGAGGGAGGTGTATAGTAACCAGTTCTACCGGGGCAGGCGGCGAGGGAGCACACTGGCTGCGGTTACACTCCCTTCTCGTGGTTGGAAGGAAAGCCCTGTGTGACATCATAGGGGGTCCCTTGGAGTAAAGTGTGAAAACCAACCCATGGTAAGATTCTACCTTTGAACTTGTAAGGGGAAGCTTGTTACCTCAGACTTCACTTCACCATCCAGTTCAGGACTGGTGACAGAGAAGGACTCCAGTTTTATTAAGTTCTCCCCAAACGAGCTTGATGGGCTGAATGGCCTCCTCTCGTTTGTAAATTTCTTATGTTCTTATGGTCTATGGAGGAAAGCTGATCCATTGAACCACGTTGTTCTTGTAAGATATGATGCCGGAACCCCCTGGACACATTATCTGCTGTATTGTGTTCTATTGGCACAAGGACCCATTGCTCTGGCTTAATCAACTGACGTATTTGCTGTACGCTATTGTGGACATACACATAGAAGTGCTTCACCCCATTGTGGATGTACCCGAGAACCGTCTTACTATCACATGTTGTATAGAAATACAGCTCTGTTGTGTGAAAGTTACGTATACTGTAGTCTACATTCTGAAAGGAAATCTTTTCCAACTTGCTAATGGTTTGCAAAGTACTTATACCTTTTATTTTGCTTGCTGTTATATCGATTTCGCCTTTGTTTAAAAAAAACAGAGAATTCATGGATGGCTGGATGGATGGATGTGTTCTGTATTCTGTATTCTTCTTTAGATATACAAGCTCCACACAAGATTAAAGGTTTATGGTCTTATAGATTCTGCATTATCCTAAGCACTAAGCACTACTAGACAGCCACATCCCAGTTAAAAATACTTTATATGTTTTTAATCTTTCATTTTATATTCAGTTTTATTTAATAATTAACATTCAAAAATTAAACATATGAGATAAATATTTAATGATGAAATTTGCTGCCACAGTGAATGTGACCCTCACATGGTCCCTCTCTTTCACTTGTTGAAATTTGTTTCCCAAATCTGATCAATTTATAAACTCCATAGCTCCACCATGTTATGCCTGTTGTGTACCAGCAGAGGTGATCTGGGCTCCATTAGCTAATCATCCACAAAAGAGTTACTTGTTAAAGTTTTTGGTCCATTCAGAGAGGAACTTAGCTCATTTTACACTGAAGCTGTCACTAAAAGTATCTGAACATCACTAGTTTGGCTGCTCTGTCAGGCTGATTGAAATGCTTGTGTTAGCAGTGTCATAGTGCCTTGTGGGAATGCATGTGTCTGATGTTCTTGATTGCTTTCATTTTGACATTGATCTCTTGTTTCCCCCAAATTAAGACCTACTCCAAAAATAAGTCCTAGCATGATTTTTCAGGATGCTTGTAATATAAGCCCTACTCCAGAAATAAGCCCTAGTTACTATCCCATGGATTGTACAATAGAATGAGATGTAATTATATGTAAACAGGAAACAGGAAATAATATTTATTTATGTAATATTTGAATAAATGTATACACATTTGGGAATATTTGTTCATGAATAAATGTACCGTTAGATTGTTTACATGGAAAGATACGGTTAGAAGATGACATGATGTCTGCATTTGAATAAATGTGGATTTTTGTTCATGAATGCCAGTAAATGTTCTGTAGTTTGTTGTACATGGAAAAATAAGACATCCCCTGAAAATAAGCTCTAACGTGTCTTTTGGAGCAAAAATTAATAAAACACCCTGTCTTATTTTCAGGGAAACACTGTAGTATGTTTTACCGAACAAACATTATGAATCTCTTTTAAGTAAAATATGAAGCCTAAATTGAAAAATTTGTTCTGGAGGTACAGTACAGATATTACAGCATATCTTACTTGACTGTGTTGCCCCCTCACCAAGCTCTGTGGCTGGAATGGAAATAAAGATGCTAGTGATGAAGCCTGTTAACTAGCCAGGAAGGGACTGCGACAGCATACACATCAGATGTGCTGTAATAGCACATACCTATCCCTTGATTTGACATGCTGTTGTACTTTGAAGGGGAGATCTAGGAGAAATGGCGCAACTGGTCCTACAGACCTGGAAAATGGTGGAGAGAAATTTGGATTGAAGAAATAAATACTGTATCTAGATATCCAGTGAAAACGTCAGATAGCAGTAACCTCTCAGCCGTGTTTGTCATATTGATTTGAATGTGTTCCTGTTCAGATATGATTAGGCCTCTATCAGTGTGCCAGAAGTTACTCCAAATTCATAGGTAACAATGATGTGATCTCTGAGGCTCCCTATCTGAGGGCAGCCCTTATTTTCACAGCATGATGAGTTCAGGTTTCACTCTGGTCAAAGTCAGACTCATTGTAACTATGCATGAGTGTTTGTCCTTATTCTGTGCTCAATTCTGCTTTGTTCTCTCTTTGTCCTTCTTCTCCTTGTTACCATGCCCTTGTAGACTCAGCATATAAGTCCAGAAGATGTAGATTTAGAGAATGAACCTTGGTATAAATTCTTTTCAGAGATGGAGTTTGGAAAACCGGTAAGTTGCACAGCTAAACTTTAATTCTCTGTTAAAACATTAAAAATGTGCCTATTTGCCTTAACACAGTGTTCAGTTGTATGATCTTTTTTGTGCAGCCTAATCACTTTAAACTTGCAGGTTGTTCTGAGACTAGGATATCATCTCATGCTTCTCTTTGCTATTTGTCTGTCATATCATTTATGTGTTTGATTTTTTTAATAAAGCAAAAATAATATAAGTGCTGTGCCATAAAGGAGAGCTTGAATAACCTTACTCCTTTGGCGCAAACTTTACACCTTGGTTTGTTGTGGAGCTGTGCTTTTCAGTATTATTTGTGGAATAATGTCTTCATTAGCTTTTTGGGTGTCTAGTGGTAAACATGGCCATTGGGATTTGGGTTAGGGGTTAGGGGCTTAGGGGGGTTAGCACATGTGTTGCGATGCGTGCAGACAGGCGAGCGGGGAAGCAGGCGAGTAGAGCTGGTGATACGGGTAATTGAGGTTTATTTGGCACACAAGGGCAGACATCCATGAAACTCACCAACACTACACTGAACTATCCTTGACTAATCTGGATAAACTAACTCATGACGCGGACTAAATACACAAGACAGGCTCAACATAACGGGCAACAGGTGATTACAATCGGGAAGTAACACAAGGTAACGAGGGTGGCGTGGCACACACGAGTATCGGACGAGCCAGGCGTGACAACATGTCTTAATAGTCTTGTGGATATAGGGACTTGGGTGAGACACAAACTTCAGGCTTCCTGCAGAGACAGACACACAGATGTGACCTCATGATTATTATGTTGAGCTTGGAATGGAATCTGAGCATAACAGTGTAACACTACTACCTAAACAAATCAAATATTTTGTAGGCCACTTTCATGCATTGCACTTGTTAAAGTCCTAGATTCTAAAAATCTAAAAAGAAAATGCTTTTATTATTTAATTCATTTTGTATGGCATAAGTTACTGCGTTTTACAGTTGTATTCCCCTAACCCTATTTTTCCCATTGAATCTGTTATTTTGAATCTTGAGGTTTTTCAGGAATACATTAGTCACATTGCATTAGGACTGACTGCATTGAAATAAGCTGCATGATCAGTGAGTAAATGATCAGGACCCAGATTGACCATTAGTTAGGGGTGCAGCAGGAATTCTGGGTAATTTTCTGAAGCTGGTTTGTGGAAGCCTTTGCCAAACATCGTTTGGGTTATATGAAGTGACCTTCATCCCATGAAAAACGGGCTGTTCATATCCAGCGAAAACTTGCGTGGAAACAATACACAGGTGCTGTTTACAAGCCACGCCGGTGGAGAGGGTCACTTTCATGAGCGTCAGTGGGTTGCCTGGCCTATTTTTGACATGGAAAGAAGGTGCACAGCTCAACCATGTCTGCTTATTTATAGCGGCAGTGGCACCTGCCTGGATACATAGTTATCACATCAATATGGGAATCGTTGTCATATTTTGATGCTCTATTAATAAAAATTATCCACATTACAGCCACGGCCCAAAAAAAGGTCAGTGGACCACCTAAGGGTCTCCTTCACCACTTAGTTGTAGCACAGTGAATAACTCCTATTATTTATTCATGTTCATTTTGGTTAACAGCACATAAATGTTTCATTTTTATTTTTAGGTTTATATTAATCTCTTTGGAAAGCTGACACTGTGATGCCTCCATCCATTCACTTCCCATAGCTGTCATTAACTGATAGCAGGCATGGCTGCTGAGTAGAGAGCACTGTTAGACATCAGGCTGCTGTTGAATCTCTTCACTGTTAGCTGATGTCACTGGAGGCTCGTTCCTGGCCTTTTTCAGCGACTGGCGTGTGGATGCAGTCTCGCAGCTTTAATCTTCAGTCAGAAGATAGTCGGAAAGTAACGCCTTGACATGCGTACTCTTTGACAGCTGTGGCAAATATGAATCATCCGACTGTTCTGTCATGACAAACCTGTGCATAGAACATCCCTCCTTCCATTCTTGAGCACTTCTGACCCACTAAACATGCACGACAGCTCTGTGCTTTAGTTTTGACCATTGGACAATCCCTGGAAGATGAGGCAGTGGAAACAGACTTTCTCACACTGCGGCTGTTCACCATCGAGCCCCATGTGCAATGCAGCTGCACTAATCCTTTTTCATTAAGTGAGATGTTCATTTTGAAAGGTCATTAATGATTTCCCTTCCCCTAGCAACCCCCAGCCACCCCTCCCAAAAAAATGCGGCTACATAAGTGGCGCGCCACTGGGGCCCAGTGTCGCCAAGAGCCACACTGATTGTGCAACATTTATTTGCAAACATAGCTTGGCCCTCATTCACAGCCCCCCGCTACACCTGTTATTTTTGGCCCATGTGACGCAAGCAGGAAGAAAATGAATAGTAACAGGGCCTAAATTTAGCGCCCGCTGAGCAGGCAGAGCCTCTGCATGACGATGGGCTTCATTAATGTGCTAATCACCTACTTCCTTATTTGTTACACTCCTGAATTCCTGTCCCCTCAAAGCTGCCTCAGCATCTGCTATCAGGTAAAAACTCCCTGAAATGTGGACTTTGTCCAGCAGGCATTGACACAAGTTAGTGTCATACGTGCTTTACTGTAGGCAGCCTGGAGCATGTGGCTGAGTGAGTGAGTGAGTGAGTGTGTGTGTGTGTGTGTGTGTGTGTGTGTGCGTGGTTTACCAGCTGGCTGCCTGTGAGCTTTCCTGTGCGGTCATGAGTGTGACTCACTCCCAGACAAAAGAATGGGTCCCCATGGGTCACCATCATCCATTGGCTCAGAGGCAAGGAGACTCCTCCCCCTCCAGGCACCCCTGACCGACAAACACTCCCCCTCCTTGTCGTGCTTGCTTTTCCTCAACTTACGTGTGGGCCAAAACACACCGTTATTCCTCCATGTAGTGCCTTCTCTATAAGAACAGACAATCCTAGGCTTCAGAAGACTGGAGGATCCTTCCCAATTGATGGTCCGTGGGCTCTTTCTGCTGGAGACAGTACCCCTGCGGATTTATCAATGACTTCTTTGTTTGGCTTGTTGCAGAGTGCCCCCTCCTTCAGCCCCCTGGAAACACCCTCCGACCTCCATCAATAGTAAGTCTGCTGTTCTTTTCTTTCTGTCTGGGTTGTCATTCTTCCTGTTTTCCTGCCCTGTCTCATTCTCTGTGTCAGAATTTTCCCTTATGCTGATGCTGGGTTTGAGTTTATAGCGAAAGACCCTGATGAGATTCGCCCCGATGGGGACCCCAGCTTCCTGCCTGCAGTTCCGTTAGCCTAACAGTGCCGCCTGCTCCGCTCTGCGTACGCTACCTTTCAGACAAAAACCCCAGGATAATGTGGGCAATCTGGTGGCTAGCGCACCTCCACGTAATGGGAAACATGTTCCAGATGGGACCTGTAGTGTATCGCATGGCTGGGGAAGAAGAGGGTGCTGGATGACAGGGGGCTAAGTAATGGCCCTGAGCAAATGCTTTGTTTATGTTTCTGAAAAGAATGTGAGGAATGTTTGGGGGGGTGCATTGTGTGTAGGGAGGAGAGTATGTGTGCATGGGGAGGGGTTTGCATAGATCACATTTGGGGACCAAAATGTCCCATAAGTGTGGTAAAACCTAAGACTTTTGGGGACATATTTTAGGTCGTCATTTGGATAACCTCAGTTTTAAAAAATAAAACTTAAATTTAAATAAAAATCAGTGAATGTAGAAATGCTAAAAGTCTTGTATTTTGTTTGGTTACTTAGGGCTAAGGTTAGGGCTGTAGAGGTTAAGGTTGTTGTGATTAGGGTTTTCCTACAGAAATGAATGGAAGGTCCCCATTTAGATAGGTACGCCAATGTGTGTCTGTGTCAGCATTAGGCTGGTGGAGGATCTACAGTAAGTACCTTGAGTATGGTGGCTTTGGCCTCTTCATGGCCTCCTTTTTTGTTATAATATCCTGCCATTATTCTTAAAGCTACAGTTCTGTTTACCCACCTTCACTCCTTTAGTGAGACCATAAAAACTCAGTATAAAGTGAAAAATGAGCTGTGCCACTTTCCGACACTTCATTCTGTGTTTATTTATTTTCTTAACTTGGATTTCTGTACTGTTAAACTCTTTTGTCATGAGGTGTAAATAGTGTTCTTGTGCTATGGATAGAGATAAGAAAAATACTGAATAAATTCAGGTTTGGTACACTTAAATGTTTAATGTGTCCATTTTCACACTCCCCTGTAAGAACAGTGGCTCATTATACTGACATTCTAGTAATATCCCTGAATACCCACATGGTAAACTCTGTATTTCTGTTGTACATTTCTGAATGCAGTTTCTATGCTCCTGGCTCTTTAATGTGTTTTATTAGCTGGAGGGAGGGACCGGTGGCTTGCCAAGGTTTCCTGCTTTTTAACAGCTGCTGCGGTGGGCGGGGTGGGTGTTGAGTTAACTGGTGCTAAGCTGGTGCCTGTGGAGATGCACAGTGTTCACTCTCAGTTTTTGTGTTAACTGGACACTGAGGTGACAGGGTCATGACGTGCTGAATGGTGTGTAGGAATGTCCCATGTTATATTTACCCTGCTAATGTGCGGCTTAGGGTTATCATAGCATGTGCTGTCATACTCCTTGAATCACATTCCCTGTGTAACCCCCTGTGAGATGGACTCTCCCCATCTCAAGCCCTCGGTGATAGGTGTTATTTCCTGTTAGTGGTATGATGCCTCAGTCCCCAGCACTAAAAGCCCCTTAGTGTTGTTGGCATTGTTAGCATTATTAGTGTTATCACGTGTTTGCGGCTCGGGAGTCCACTTTTCTTTGTGATGTGTCTCTGACAACGCTGCACCCACTTGTAGGGCACATTGTCCTGATCCTGTCCTGCCTGATGCCATCAACAATGGCCTCATAGCAAGAGTGGGACAGGTGAAGCACCTCAGTCAAGCCAAGCCATCCTGTCACATGTCACACCTGGTATAGGGCAGACAGATGTTACTCTGCCCCTGATTGGGTGCTTGCCTTGTGGTGCTGTTGATCAGCACCCGTCAGAAAGCACAGTCTGTCATTTTTGCCTGACTCCTGACAGCTGTCATCGCCTCCCACCAGTTCACCATATAGACCCTCCCAAAATGAGACAGGGAAGGGCACCACAGCTGCTGCTGAGCCAGGAGACCGCCACGTTTACAAGAGCGTCCTGGAGGGTGGGGATATTCCCCTGCAGGGCCTACATGCCCTGAACAAGCGCAGCCCCAGCTCCTCCTCATCTAAAGGTAAGAGCCACCACCAGCCCCCAAGGTGGTGCTCTGCACACCATCCTGCTGTCATCACTTCTCTTTCTTCTGTTCTTGCTTCCATCTGAATCATTTGTCTATGTTCCCAATTATGCAGTTTTGATATTTTCTCACCTGCCAATTCAGTGCATAATCTTTTGTGTAAAAGTCTGTTTCCAGTCAGTGAAAAAGCAGATCTGTTAAAGACAGATGAACTGCTAAACAATGCTGAATCTAATATTCATACTAAGACACTTACAGTTTGTTTGGTCCTATTTGAACATTTGGACATAGAGGTCAGTGGATGGAAGATGAGACGTTGCATTTTGTGAGCAGCATGGATCAAAGAGATCAGTGGTGAAGGATGAGGAGTTGGGTGTTTTGATATCAACTTGGATCAGAGAGATCAGTGGTGGAAGATGAGGAGTTGAGTGGTTTGGCAACAGCATGTATCAGAGGGATCAGTGGTGGAGGATAAGGAGTCGACTGTTTTGGGAGCAACATGGATCAAACCTATATCCTGGCTTTTCAGTTCAGCTTGATGTCCATTGTTAAGTGTTAAGTGTTGAGCTCACAATTCAAAAGGTACTTTACCACTGCAGTAATGTTTATCAGGAACCTGAACCTTTTTTAGAAACCAGGAATTTCTGTCAAGTTACCTCTGTGGGAATTCTGCCAAACTGTAATTCCTAAGACGTAGTTCCTCAACCTGTTTTAGTTCCTTCATTGGGGTACTTCTCAAAGAACTAGGTGGGTCTTATAACGATGAACTTTGCTGATTGGTTCACCACAAACACCAGCACTAGCTTGGACGTTGTGTGGAAGTGTGGTGAAAAGGATGAGTGGAGCAAAAAATGAGCAGATGGAGTTATTTTTGTATCCCAGTTACATAAAATTTATGAATCAATTTGGGTTGTATCTAGATATTTCCGCTTCAGAAAATTCAGTCCATAACCCACATATTTTTGTCTAATATGGCTGGTGCGGACAGTGAGACTTGCCAGCACTTATTAGTGGAATGACATTATTTTTTAATGAAAAACAAGATTGATTTGCTGGCCAGTTTTAATAATGAATTCTAAACATGTCATGGGCTTTATAATAAAATACAAAATACAAAAACAAAAATACAAATAATAAATATAAATACATCCCATATATTTGGGATCAATCCCCCTAGTAACTAACATATATCTAACAAAATGACTTGTTCATCCTCCGTTGTTTTGGTGTGGTGGTGTTGTTTCATGTGAAATTATGTGTGAAGTTTAACCTACAAGCTTTTTGTATCTCCCATGCATATTTAATATAAAGGGCACAGTTCCTGTTATGGGGTGGGAAACAATACACAAAAAAGGCCAGGAAGTAAAAATAAAAATGGTTTCCAGGTGAGATAGCCCAACTTTTGGGGGAAGACACCTAAAGATGTATTTATTCTGGCTTAGGGCAAAGGTCATCCAGCAGGCACAGAAAGGAAATGAAGAAATGAGGGGAGGTAAACAAGAAGTGCATCTAGGACTGAGCTGATATGAGGAAGTCACCAGTTTGAGTGGGTCAGAGGTCGGAGGTTGGAATGCTTGCGCACATACCCATAAGGAGCTGTGTGCTTTTGGCTTGGCCATTACCATGTCATATGCTCAGGCTAAGACAGAATCTAACATCTGAAGGCATTGCACATATGATTATTTTTTACATATAACTATAGTGTGCCTGCGTTCATAGTGGGGTACCGCAGGGTTATATTTTAGGACCACCATTGTTCCTAATTCACATAAATGATATAGACACCAATATATACAGTAAACTATTGAAATTTGCAGATGACACTAAGGTGGGTTGGGTAGCAGATACTGAACTAGCGGCTCAGCGGCTACAGCAGGATCTTAATTTAATTAGTGACTGGGCCGATACCTGGCAGATGAAATTTAACATAGACAAATGTAAGGTG
>JAODKE010000068.1:16415876-16449095 GCA_026779605.1 Mormyrus hasselquistii
TTGGATGCTGTTCAACCAAATAGTTACTTCAGCATTAGTTCAAATGCAAGAACTCGTGGCCATAGGTGGAAATTAGCTGGAGAACATTTCAAACTAGATTTAAGGAAACACTTCTTTACACAGTGTGTAGTCAGAGTATGGAATAGTCTTCCTTATAACGTAGTGCAAGCTGAATCCTTTCGTTCCTTTACATCAGAGCTAGATAAGATTTTAACAACTCTGAGCTATTAGTTAAGTTCTCCCCAAGCAAGCTTTATGGACTGAATGGCCTCCTCTCGTTTGTATAGTTCTTTCTGTAACTACTTTCCCTTTAGTTATCTTCTGTATCAACTTTTGCTGCATTCTATTCTTTAATGGTAAATTCTAGCTGTTATGCTTTTCCCTGTAAACATACTTGAGTTTTTTTGTATAGAATATTAGAACTAAGGCCAGCTTTTTGTCCCTGAAGGCTTAACTGATGAATTGCTTATTTCCTTATACATCCTTATCTGAAGTTATTCAATAAGTTTTGGAAGTGCTCAGCTTTTTAAGCAGCTCTCTGCTGCCTCCTTCTGGGATAAAATTAATGTGCCAAATTTAACATGTTCAAAATGAAGAGTAACAGGCGGTGGTAGCAGCAAACTGCTAGCTTGTTTAGCCTTGTTGCTCTACATATTGTCATATGGAGGCTGGTTCCCACTGTGACCCCCTCGTGATATGGGACAGGCATGCAAAACGTGTCATTTTCTTGAAGAAATACATAGAATTCTGAAATTTAGTCTTCTACATGTAGATTGTGGGGCCTCAAAAATGCAGTTAAATCACAGTGTATCAAGTGAGTGTTTTTAGTTGCTTTACATTCAATTTTCACCTGATGTAATTGTTCCTTTAGCAACTGGAAAACAACTTGAGTATCAATGAATGCCTGTGCATTTGTAAGATGCCTTTGATGAGACTGGTACAGGCCTTGAACTAACTGTTCGAAGGCATGTGATCCATTTATGTGCCTGGGTGATTTTCATTTTATTTTTTGTCATTCTGGCAACTTTTATTTCAGTATTTAATTTTATGTTTTTGTGCAGAGTACATTGGCTCATTGCATTTGGTCTGAGGAGAACACTTTCTTTTATTCTCAGATTGTACTGCCTGTATTTTCAGTCTTCCAGAAGTAAATATGCAGCTCCGTCACTGTAGCAGGCCTCATTGGAGTGCCACTGAATTGTGTCCATAGAGAAAACTCTCTGCCATCATGTGCAGGGGGTGTGTGTCGCTGTGTGTTTGCCCACTCCCCCACCCTGGTTCTCCCCACTAACATTCTGTTTATTCTGTTGTCCTGCATGCCTGCCAGTGGATTATAAAGGTGGGAATGGCTACATAATTTCACCTTCCTCCTCCTCCTCCTCTGTAACTAGCCACTCCACTCGTCCCAATAGCACTGTAGCTTCACACTGTAAGAGTAACAGGCCCCTGTCTGCCGCCAAAGCTTGCATCCCACAAATTCTGCCCTCCAAGTTCAAGCCCAAGCTGTTGCCCCCACCCAATGAGCAGATGGAGAAGAGGGCCCTGCCCACTATGCACCCTAAGGCCCACAGCTGTGAGGACCTGCAGGACACCAGCATGGAGCGACGGGCAACCAGTCCTAGGAGCCCTGCCGATCGCCTGCCCAGTCGGAAGGGCGTGGCTGAGTTTGCATTGCTGTACCGGGACATGCATGTTATCCGCCGCCCTGGGTCGGAGGGTTGCAGCCCTCTGGGTAGTGTGCGTAGTCTGGCCTCACTCTTTGAGGGGGAGGTTGGTGCCCAGGGAGACTGCCAATCTGAAGGGGAGAGGCCAAAGGGCATCCCGCGGCAGGCTGTATCCTCAAGGGTAACAGAATTTGAGCAGATCATCCAGCGCTCCTGCTCCCTGCCCACCCTGGCAGCTGACTCTGGCCACACCCCCTGCCAAATTGCATCTGCAACCTCTGCAGAGTCTCTGCTTACCATCGATGACCACAAGAAGGACTGGCTGCTTCAGCCAGAGTTGACAGTATCCTCAATGATGAGAGACGCCGGTGAGGCTGAGATGTCCTTTAAGAACTTCTCTGGAGACCATACCAAAGTGGTCCACTGTTCTGGGCAACAGACTGAAGTGAGCCACAGTTCTGGACAACAGATCAAAATGAAACACTACTCTGGACACAAAGTTGAGGAGCATCACTTCTTTGAACAAGAGACCACCATAGACCACTGCTCCAGGCTAAAGGCTGAAGTGAACCACAGTTCCAGAGAAAAGGATGAAGTGGACTGTTGCTCTGGACACAAGACTGACGTGGACCAGAGTTCTGGAGAAAAGACCAAAGTTGACCTCTGCTGTGCACATAAGAGTGGTGCAGGCACCAGCTCAGAGGCCACGCCCAATGGCTTGCCACTGTTCCCTCCCACAATAAAGTCCAATAAGTGCAAGGGGACCTGTCCTGCCTCGTATACCCGCTTCACCACCATCAGGCGGCATGAGAAGCAGCGGGTGGCCACAGAGCTGGACCTGCCAGGCCCCCAGGAGTCGAGGGTTGCCTATCCCAGCAACCTGCACTTTATGAGCCCAGCCCCTTTCCGCCTCCGGAGGGTGCCACCTGGATCCCAAGCCAAAAAGACTACTGTATTCTTGGGCACCAAAGCCATGGCTGGCTCCCTAAACCTGGACCTCCTAGAAGTTCCCATGCCTGGTGTCAGGCCCATCATTCCACTGCGAATGTCCTCCCTGGAGGTATTGGAGAGGCTAAATAATGTTGAGGGCATCTCCCCAACACCAGTGGGCAACTGCGACAGCCTTCTTAATGGCAGCCATGTTGAGTTGAGTCAGGAGAACTTGGACTCCAACAAAAACTCACTGAAGCTGAGGGCAGCGCCCCCCAGAGGTGGCTATTTTCATCATTGTGCCACGTTGTCTCTTCATCTCTCTGGCCACTCATCCCTCCCCGTATCCTCTCCCTGTCCGTCTGCCCCGAGCGAGTCCGGGGTCCTCATTTCAGTCTGTGTGATGGGTCACTTGTCACCATTGCTGGACATAGTTTTATAGAAACACAGGTGACAAATCAGCTGAGTCAATCTGTTCGTTAGCTTGCTTTGTCCAGACCTGGTCCTCTGGACACCTGTCAACCAGGAGCTCAATGATGAATGAAGAGGTGCAGCCAGGTATGGTGAGGGCCAGCATAGAGAATGGGCTTCCTACTCCAGTCACCATGTCCAGCCTCATTACATGAACCTGATGGCTCTGTGATAGTGACATAGTGCTCTCAGCCACTCAGCTTGTATATCACCAATATTGTCATAATGTGGAAAATCTTATTTGAATTATTTTGTTTTTTGTAGCAACAGCAATTTAACACTCCTTAACACATAGACATGCATGTTTTGAGATCAAAAATTTTGTTAAAGGTATCATCCAGTCCTGTTTGAAGTGGTTTATTTTGGGCTGGCCCTTATGTTGTATCTGTTTCCCCTTCTATCTTTTGCTACACTAATTGGCCTTTATGGAGAGAGTCAGTGTCCTGATGCTGATCCGCGTTGCTTTCGCTCTCATGCCCTGTATCTCTGCCCCCCTCCACTACATTAAGGTCTGTTGCCAGTAACTTTCAGCAGTCAGCCCTACAGCAATTCATGCATCACAGGCTTTGATATCAGAGATTTTGGTTATTCTCTGGAATATTCTGAAAGTCAAATTAAAAGCAAAAACAGTGTTTAATGGAAAGTGCTAAATTGTTGTGCATTACTATTACCCACATATTTCAAAGTACTAAGTAACATCACTGAAGTGTTTGGATATTTCCATGTCAATTGCTCCTTCATTCTGCTGTATCAGATTATTCTTATACCTGACTGGCACTCTGACTCTTTGACACTGCTTCTTGGACTCTTATTCTCTGACTCTTTCAGTTATTGGTTTGCTCTCCTTCTTCCTTCCCTCTGCCAATTTTTTCACTCCTTGTTGTTTCTGTGCTGCATTTCAAATACAGATTGAAAATGGAAAGTTATGCAAATCAACCAGTTGTGGAAATACTATTCACATTATTATTCAAATGTGAATTTTTTGTTGCAACACTAAGGTATTATGCGGGTCCGTCTATAATTATTACACACAGTGGCTATCCTAAAGAAATTAGGATAATTGTAAGTGGTTATTATAAAATATATCATTTTGGCGGTGCCTTTACCACCGTATAAGCATTCATACCTTGGATAAGCAAGAGTTCTGTTACATCACTGGCTGCTGGATTGCACATCTGAAAGCCATTAAATGTAGTAAAAATGAGAAAACAGGACAGAATGACTACAGCATGCTCGATCAAGCCTGTCCAGCGATATGGTCGACACCCTATGACATTCTGAAATGTGGATAATTCACACATGTAATGTTTCGTGTGTGTGTGTGTGTGTGTGTGTGACTTATGTCATCTATTTTCAATAGTTTTCTTTTTCTGTATATAATGTATATAAATACTGTAGTTATAAATCATATATCTCGTGGTGTGTAGTAATCTCTGTATTTTCCCTTTACCATACAAAGAACTTTTGCCTGTACATGCATAGGTTTGTGTGTTTCTCTGTACTCAAGTGTGTCATGTATGTCTGTCTACACGCTCATATTTCTTTGTATAGCTAAAGCTATGTAATGCTTAGCTTCACCTGCACTCCAACTTCTCATTAACCTGCCCTCATATCGTTGCTAATAACCCCTCCATAATACTTTTCTCCGTCTTTCCATTTCTTCACTCTACCTCCCTATAAGCATATCAGTCTCCTTCCTTACATTCACAGTCTCTATGCAATGACATTCCTGTGTCCCAAACTTTCTGCATCTGTTAGCAGATTTGCTGGTGTCTGCATTTCTGTCTAAGCATGAAATAACCCTGTACTCTGGAAGACCTGAATGCACATTTGTCATGATTGACTAAATCTCAGTTCTGACTGTTTCTCAAGTAGATTCTGATTCTCCACGACATTTCGCCCCTGGGGAGGCCCTGGACACCTCTGAGGATCTTGTTCGAAGACGCTACAGTGACAAAGAAGTAATATTTTGTTTCACTCTCAAACTTTTCACCAAATTGATCTGATAGAAAATAGGCAGCAGAAGGGTACCTTTCAATTAATTTCAGATAGCGATGTTACGAGTTCTTTGTTTAAAAATATTGTAAAAATATATAAATAAGAAAAAAGAACTCATTTCTGGTCTGGTCTCAATGCAAGATATTTGGGAAATCTTATGAACCTAAGATAAGTGTGTGAGCCAGTGTAAGATGTTCCCAGTCCCTGGTTTCCTGCAGGGACATCATGGTGGCAGATTAGTACTGTTGCTTTATACCTCTGGGACCAGGGTTTGAGTCTATGTGTGTTCTGTGAGTTCCACATGTGTGGAATTCACATTTTCTCTCTACGTCATCATGGTATTTCTTCTGAATCCTAAGGTTTCTCTCCACAGTCCAAAAACATGCCGAGGTGAACTGGAGTTGTCAAATTCTCCTTAGGTGTAAAAGTCCCCCACAATGTAATAAAAACCTGTTGTTGTTGTTGTGGTGGGGGCCATTTTGTCTACAAAAATCTGTAAATGCAATCAAAAATGTAAAAATGCCATAAGTCTCATATTTTGATGGGTTGCTTATGGTTATGGTTATGGTTATGGGTGGATTGGTGGCTCTGAGGCTAGGGATCTGTGCCAGCAATTGGAAGGTTGCTGGTTTGAATCCTGTGAATGCCATGAGTGATCCAACTCTGTTGAGCCCTTGAGCAAGGCCCTTAACCTGCAATTGCTTCATCCTGGGTATGAGGTAAATCTACATCTAGTCCTGCAAGCAGACCCTTCAACTTACAGTGAAGAACTTGGGGGTTGGTGATAGGATTGGCACTCCAGCCACTGGAAAAAACTCACACTGTTCCATCCAGGCTAGTATAGTGCTGAGATATCACCTGCTGCACAGCTGCACTCAGGTTCCCATCCTTGAGGTGGTTTGTTGTGTGGTGGGTGCAGCAACATGCTGTCATCAATGCATGCTCCTTACCCCTGTCTCCTTATGGTTATGGTTAGGGTTAGGTCTTCATGTTTTGACTACAGTTTTCTCCATAAAAATGAGTGGAGAGTCTAATTACAAACCTGTGAGTGAGAGAGAGAGTGATGCATTGGTGCCCCACCCTGGGTAATCCCCTGCCTTGTGCCCGTCGCTTCCGGGAAAGGCTCCAGACCCCCTAGACCCAGCAAAGGATAAGTGTGTATGGAAAATTAATTGATGGTTTCCTGGGTTTAAACACTGATTAATCCCCTTGTGAGAAGTTTTCAAGGTCTCTCTCCCTGCTAGAAAATTCTGGAGGAGCAGCGGCGTCTGAAGCGAGAGCAGGAAGAGGCAGATGCAGCATCCCGCCGCCATACGGGGCTGGTGCTCTCACACCATCAATTCATCACAAACGAGCGTTTTGGGGACTTACTTAACATCACCGACACAGAGAAGAGGAAGTCTGGGGCCATGGTCTGTACCATGTCAGCTACTGCGTTCAAAATATTGTCTGTTTTGTTTGCTTGAGTAAACAATGTACTGGTAACAAAACACTTCTCAGGAATTTCATTTTTGGCCTGCTTCTGGCCTCCTCGCCCACCCAGGGACCACAGGCCTCCCCTCATGACTGTGCACATCTCTACCCTGGCTGCCTTCCCCTCTGGAATGTCATTGTTTGACAATACAACATTTTTCTTTTAAACAGAAGGAATTTGTGCCTTCTTGAAAGTTCTGCTTGTAATGTAGTCATTACAGACCTGGAAATGTGGCACATGAAGCCAGTACTGTTAAGATAAGATGTCACTGTTAGTCAAGTGGGATGGTTTTCCTGGTGACTGCACCAAGTCCAGCGGCTGGCTGGCGTGTGTCCAGAACTGCCTATGGGTGAAAAAACAACATGCTAAGACAAAGATGTCTGAACAATTTCAGTGCATTTACATAAATGCTGTTATATGGTGCATGTTACTACAGTAATTATAAGTGTCTGACATCAAAATGTGCACGGGTTCAAGGGGCTTGACTGCAGTGTTGCTGACGGTATAAACACAGTCCCAGTGAACAAAAATGCCAAAGCCATTACTTTTGGCATTCTTTAGTAGAAATAAAAAGGTAAATACAGTATCATGGTTACTGAAGTTACTAAAGTATAAAGTATGGCACTAGACAGGTACTATGGGTGAATGTTATGAATTATGGGTAAAGATGATATTTTTAACAATAGCAGATGAATGGTTGTCTATTTATATGCAATCTTTATGAGAAATGATGTGTGGAACTGTGTCCTGCTCTGACATTTTTATTTTTCCTGCAGAGAACTCCAGCTCTTGCGAAGTTTGACTTCAGAGCAGAAACACTGAAGTGAGTTTTTACATTACAGCTTGGAGAAAGCTCATGCAATGTCATACCTATATTTTAAAGGAAAACAAAAGTATACAACTCAGGGGTAGTTTGGTAGACACTATTATGCAAAATAAACATGGTTCAAGTAAAGATTGGTTTTTATTATGTGAGGATGTGTTTGGACCTTGTTAAATTACAGTACTTAGTGATGTTGGTGTGATGGTGCAGTGGCCCCTCTGTTCTTGTCCCTCAGAGAACTCCCCTTCCACAAGGGAGACATTGTGTACATCTGTCGTCAGATCGATCAGAACTGGGTTGAAGGCGAGCATCATGGCCGGGTGGGCATTTTCCCCCGCAGTTACGTGGAGGTAAGATGTTTTTATGATTGTGTTGCTGATCATTCCTGAATGGAGTAAATTGAGCAGCCAAGTTTAAACGGTACCACTTCTCCTTAGCATACAAGATTACTGACTTTGTTTTCAGCAGACTTCGATAGCTGGTTACTGACTTTGTTTTCAGCAGACTTTGATAGCTGGTGACCTGCTTTATTGAATGTGTTTGGTACATGCTGGTTCTTTTCAGCTCCTCCCTCCAACAGAGAAGGCCCAACCTAAAAAGCAGGCTCCGGTCCAGGTACTTGAGTATGGAGAAGCCATGGCCAGGTTCACCTTCACGGGGGACACGGCTGTCGAGATGTCCTTCAGAAAGGTCAGTGGTCAACTGAAAAATTACATCCAGGACCTGAAGAATAAAATATGTTCACTCAGCCACACCTCTCCAAATGATGCTGGACCTCCAAACGACAGTGGGGATCACATAAGCTTTTGAAGGAAGAAATATGAAAAATGGACCACAGGCCAGTGGTTGGGTGGTTCTGCAAGGGCCACTGTGCTCACAGAACCAACAAGCATCTCTGTCAACCCCCCCCCACTTCGATGTTCTTTGTACAGGGGGAACGAATCACCCTCATCCGCAGAGTGGACGAGAACTGGTATGAGGGCAAGATCTCCGGCACTAACCGGCAGGGAATCTTCCCTGTGACCTATGTGGAGGTGCACAAGCGCCCCCGTGTTAAAAATGGTGTGGATTACCCAGACCCTCCCCTGAGTCAGTCACCTAGTCGCAGCAGCAACGCCTCTCCACAGGTAAGGCAGGGATGGGGTGTGGCTGCTTCAGCCAATCAGACGCCAGGTTACGGCAAGCCTATCCTGACAGAGGATGAGTGTCTCTGTTTATAGCAAATTGTTGCAGATATCCTGTACATTTCCACTCATGTTGATATTCCTCTTCTTTTCTCCCATGTATCTTGTTTCTTCATCTGTCTGTCAATTTTTCTATCTCAAAGCCCCTCCGTAATTATTTGGCCACTGCCCCTCTCCCCCTCCCACGCTCCGACCGCCGGTCAGTCTCTCCTGAGGTGCACGCTGTCTCCTCTGAATGGATCGCCTTGACGATGGGAGTGGGCTGCAGCCCTCCTGTAGCTGCCACGCCCCCCCTGCCCCCTCCTCCTAGTGTATCATACCGCTGGGGCGAGTACTTGCCCCCCTCCTTGTCCGCCAGCCCCATTCCACCTGTCGGGGGCAGTCCCTACTGCGCCTCGCCTTCCACCTCCCCATCTGTTTCACCGCTCCCTCCTCCACGCCCCCCGCCCCGCCCCGGCTCTGCCACACCCTTTCTCACCTTCACCCCACCCCAGGGGGAGGATTTTCTGCTCTGCCCACCTTCTCCCCGCCTCTCACGCAGCCTTAGCCCCTGTGGGGGTGTGGGCCTGGAGAGCTGGCTGAGTGGGAGCAGCCCCCTAAGGACCCTGGAGGCGGAGCTTCAAGGAGAAGGGGTGGGGCTTTACCAAGGAGAGACAGGGCTGGAGAGCCGGCTGAGTAGGGGGAACCAAGAGGCGGGTCTTCAGCAGGGGGAGGGGGCATGGCTAGACAAAGGGAACGTTCTGAGTGACTGGCAGAATAGTCCAGAGGTACCGTCTGCATGGTGTACAGTGCATTATGGCCTGAGTGAAATAGCAGCGTGCACATCTTTCACTGAATTCTTCCTGTATGTGTGGAGAATGTCCACCTGCATGGTGTGCAGTGCTGTTTGGGTTGACCCAGGAAAACATCTCACTAAAACATGAAATTAATTTGTACCAGGTTCTAATGGGTTCTTTTACTTGCTTTTGATCTATTGTGTTTTTGTGCAAGGTCTTGAATGGTCACCTGTATGGAACACTGCTTTGGCCGTTTTGGTCTAGTTTTCACCAATTTAATCATGTCTGATACTGTTTTTGTTAATTCTATCACTTAAGAACATAGAACATAAGAAATTTACCAATGAGAGGAGGTCATTTGATCCATCAAGCTTGTTTGATGAGAATTCAATTAATAGCTCAGAGTTGTTAAAATTTTTTCCAGCTCTGATTTAAAGGAACCCAAGGTTTTATCTTGCACTACACTAACAGGAAGACTATTCCATAATAGGAACATAAGAAAGGAAGAGAGGAAGAACTTCTGTAAGAACTCATGGCATCAATTTATGACTTAGATATATCACTCACATTTTCCTAGTTATTTTACCTAACACTGTCTTCTATTAACATCTTTCCACACCTCATCAGCAAATAATAGTGATGTATGGAGTAAAATTTGGAAATACCCGGGTATATTGTCACAAGTTTTATACACATATGTATGGTTTTACATGTTTGTGAATCCACACCTACAGTTTTGTTCCTATCCAAAGAGGCCTGCTGATCTAGCCGGGCCTCTGTGCATGCCCATGATCTTGCTTACTCCATGCCCTGTCTACACGGGGGCCACAATTCCAGTATCTGAGTTCCTGGCAGTGTTTCCAATATTTTATCCAGCACATTCACTGTTCGACACCCCAAGTCCTCCCTGTGCTGTTTGAAGTAAAGCTGTTCTCTTGTTCCCAGCTGGTGAAAAGTGAAGCTGATTACCAAGGCAGATTGTCCAGAAGCCCAGTACTGCCAGTTGACAGCCAGGAAAATGTTATAAATGCCAACTCGTTTGCGGTAAGAAGCATTTGTTTTTTGAAGTGTGATCTCTGTAGCAGGATAACACATCACACCGTGTAAGAAGTTTATTGTTTTAGAGAAGTGACATCATGCATGTCCTGTGCCAGGCAACTCAAGAAATGGAATTGTATTTCCTTTTAGTGCTAAGCAATGAAAGAGGTACTTTACAATTAAATAACCAGTTTAGAAACCAGCTGAATGTAGCATATCTTGTTTTGACCTGATGACGTAAATGGTTCTGTCTCCTGGTCTCCCGGTGATTGGACAGCATACTCATCTTGTCTACTTAAGGTTTCTTTAAGTAGTGCTCAGTACTCAGTAGTACTGTCTGAATTTAACCCTTAAACATTAACAGCTGTGAAAACATCAATTAAGTCTGTTCTTTCTTCACCAGTGTAATATTAAAGTGTACACAGGCACACTTATGGTTGTGTCTTGCTTTTCCATGCTTTCCTCTGGATCCCACCTCCTTCCATCTTTCCTGGTTTTCCTGCCTTTAACGGACTCCTTTCCACCTCCCTACTCACTGGAATGGACTCTGACCCTCATCCTGTCTGCTAACCCACCACTGCCATCTGAATGGCTATCCTGACGGGTTGGGCGGGGCTGGGGAGGGACTGTTGGCACCCGTGTCTTACGGGTTTGCCACTAGGAGGCAGTCTGCAATGAGATTATGGACATTGCGGAGAGGTCTGTGCGTTACTGCAGCAACCTGTCCCACCCCTTTGACTCTGTGCACAGACCAGTGGCCCACACCAGTAAACAATCTTTCATCATTTCCCAGCAACCCCAGCGGCAGAGTAACAGTCCTGACCTCAGCCATATGGGCTATGGCATGTGAGTATGTCCTAGAGTATACTCAAAGAGTGTATGTATTAATGATTACATGCAGTGTTAGCATACCGAATGTGAGTATATCCTCATAAGTACATAGAGTATGAGTATGAATTCATGAGTACCTGGAGTGTCAGTATTTGTTTATAGGTATATGGAGTGTGAGTACTTTTTCATGAATACGTGTAGTGTGAGTATTTGTTCGTGAATACATGGAGTGAGCACAGTACAAAGAGTTGTGTCCCCCCACAGTTTCCAGGCCCTCTACAGCTATGTACCACAAAATGAGGATGAGCTGGAGCTGAGAGAGGGAGACCTGGTCCACGTGATGGAGAAGTGTGATGATGGCTGGTTTGTTGGTACGTCCCAGCATTCATGGCACAGGCCACCCACAACAGATTAACAGCAACAGCTTCCTATGCTGTGTATTAGTGATTCTGGGTCATGTACTCACTCTACTGTTTACTTCTTTGTTTACAGGCACATCCAGGCGAACAAAGCAGTTTGGCACTTTCCCAGGGAATTACGTTAAACCTGCCAGCCTATAAACGCTGTAAATGACTATGCCATGTTCCAGTTTCACTTGGCTGTATGTTGAGTTTGTAAAGCAATGACTTTCTGTTATACCTGAGCTTTTTGGCAGGTGGGTTCTTGGCCAGGTCAAAGCAAGTGTCGGGGATGTGATCAGTGGGCTCCATGTGGAAGGAGCTGTAGTGTGGTTCACATGAAAGCCTGAGGTAAAGAGAGAGCAAGAGAAAGAGAGGTCCACAGATTCACCACAGAGCTGCCCTGGTTCTGTCACTACCCAGCTGACAGATTTGACGTTTTCACAACGATAAGGGAATGTTTTAGCTGCCTACCAGCTACAGTCATAATCACACTCTCCAAAAAAGCAGTTCCACAAGAGAAATGCTGAAGTCCTGTTTTAACTTGCACATACTTCACAGTCTGGTATTGTTATTTTAATTGCTAGATCAGCCTAACATTGCTCATAGAAAACACTATATGAATACTATAAAGTAAGAGTTACACGCACAGTGTGGGGTGTCAGCACACCAGAAATCCCAGTATATTTCACCAGGAGTTTTATATAAAATGGACCTCTCAGTGTGGCACTTTGTTTTGAATAAGTGCTGCATTTTAGAAGTTACCATGGTGACTCATGTAAAGCACTAACATCACTTCAGTCTGCTCACACCTTCACACAATACAGCTTACCTCAGCACCCCCTGATTGGTTCCTCTGTAAATATTTGCTTCAATATCATTGGCTTGGCAGCTAACTGAACACTAAGCTGAAGAGTCATTTTGCACGTTAACAGTTCTCATGTGCTTTGTGAAAATAAGCTAGAATGCCATTGACCTGATATAGTAAAGAATGCCTTCAGTATGACCGGATGTGCAATCCAGTGACACCCGAGTGAGCGTGTATGTGTGCACACAAGTGTGAGTCTGCCTGCTCTGATGTCAGCTTGTAACTTAGTGCAGTTACTGCACATTCCTGACTTCAGTTTATGTATTCATATTCATTTGCTAGCAATAAGGTAACCTCTGCTGTGAGTTATTTATTTTTTAGCCTGTTTAATTTTATATGACAGTAATTGTAATATTATTTTAGGATGCAGTTTTAGGGTCTGTAATTTCATAACATATCCTGAAAAACAATGAATAAGCACTATGGTTTCTTAATGTGATGATATGTTAACGATGAATGCCGTTTAGCATCAGTCATCGCTGTATTTGTAGTTACAGTTATCTTAGTATTATCATCAATATAATATGATCCAACACTGTCTCCTTATTTGTATTTATTGAGTAAAATTGTTATTTATTTTACAGTATTTGTCCTGGTTGAAAATGTTATAACTGGGATTGACTTTATTTGTGTGCAGAACTGTACATATTATATTAGAAATGTTTCCTCCGTATAATGAAAAGAGACACATATTTTTACAAAAAAGTACTTTTAGTAAAGTATGTATGACTATATTTTAATAAGAAGTTTATACAGAAACGATATTAAAAGTATAATTCATATGGAGACAGACAGTGTTACCAGATTTACTGGTGGCGTGTTTAAAGCTGTTTTTCCCATCATATTTTTGTTTATAGTAAGAATTTAAATTTTGTCGTTATGCTGAAAGAAGCCATGTGCTCTACATATTACTTTGAGTGATATGTCATGAAATTACAGTTGAAAGCATAAAAGTGTCTCACTTCTCTCTTGGGTCTCAGGATCCCATCAAGCTCAACTTTAAAAAATACTGTATAAGGTGCCACCCTTCTGTGACTTCACATCTCATTACAGTACCTCACTTTGTGTTACTTACAGAGTGAAAGGAAACAGTGAGCACTATTCTAGTGTTTCTTTTTATAGGTATTTAAAGGATTCCCAGGAACTGAATTGAACCTGGGGATGATGGTTGGCTTTTGTTACTTTTTAACACATATTAGTCTATGGCATGCATTTTTGTAGGATTCACCTGAAAGCATGAGAAGCCTTAAAATGTCCTGAGTTCTGCCTGTTACAAACTTCTCCATTCGGGAAGCAGGCCAGAGGCAGTTTGCTGTGTTTCTTTTTTGAATCCTCAGTGAGATGCATTCGCAATCCGGGGATTAAACTACAAATGCAAGTGATGCTCCTGCTTTAACTTTGGCTCTTTTGAGTTTGTATTCCTATCGTTTGTGTGCCTTGTAATACACACTCATTTAAATGGCTATGCTATGTAAATTTGATGGGGGGTGATTTGCTTGTACTTACAGTATCTCATCATTTAACATGGGAACGCAGTTAGAACATGGACACAGTTGAAACTAAAAAAGGCAAATAGGACATAATAGATGTTGAAAATAGACATAATATATCTCCTGATAACATGTGAAAAATTTTATGACATTAGTTTAAATAATGTAATAAGTTTTAGCTTCCAGTGACTCTTTTGCATTTGAGGTTTTCTGAAGTGGGCTGCACTTCGGCTACAGCTTTGTGGCTTAACTGAATGAAAACACCAAGGTCCTGCCTCTGTTGCACACTAAAGGCATGTCATTAGCGATTTGGGGCTTGATCTGTTCAGTCCTGCCACCTACTATTTGCCAAAGGGAAACTGTCTATTTGCTCCCAAGCACCTATGAACTGGGCCATATATGCAGATAAGATATGCCCATCTTGGTCAACTTTCAAATGTGATTTTGACTGTCTTGTTCTGACAGCTCATTGATAGGACTACTTTTTCTTGGTTTACCAAAAACTGAATGTCCTTTATGTTCACTACATCCTGTGGTGCTTGTACCACCTTAAAACACAAACAAGGGTCAGTTGCTGACCACCAGAGCTGGTCTGTGTGGAATGTGTGGCATCTGGTTTTCCCTTTATCTAGTCAATCAGAGGATGGCATGAGTCGCATGACTGGCTGGCAGCCTCCTTGTTCACTAGGATGTAAAAGCATATGAACACTTACTCATGCATGATGCTGCATGAGTTTACACACACACACACATACACACACATACACACAGAAACATGAGCTCAACTTGTACCAGGTTTTAATGGGTTCTTTTACTTGTGTGTATGTGTGTGTATGTGACACAAGAGCAGGTCACAGCAGGAGACGTCACTGACCATGTTGGCGATAATGAGCATTTTTCATGTATAAGACAGTTTCGTGCTGTCACATGAGATTACACATATGTCTTATTTTTATTGGGAATTGCATGCATGCTTTTCATTATGGATTCAATGTATGCCTTATGATAATTTATTTTGGGATTACATGCAAGGCTCATCATTTGTCACAGATTATATTTATGCTGCATTTTTCATTGTGGGATTACATGCTATCTACATCACCTTTCATTGTGGGACTACATGCAGTCTGCATTATGCTTCATTTTGGGATTACAGGCAATCTGCATCATGTTTTTGTGGGATTACATGCATTCTGCATCATTTTTCATTGTAAGATTACATATGATTTGCACCATCTTTCGCTGTGGGATTACATGCAATCTGCATTAACTTTCATTGTGGGATTATAACAATGCCTTTTCATGATTTATTCAATTGTCAGCCTTGTTCATTTTGCTTAATTATTTTTAAGTTTGTACCTGCATCATTTTAGAAGGTGTCACTCCTTTTGTTTTAAAGTATGTGACAGGAGAATGATAATTACAAGTGTGGGGATTACATTATAACATAAAGCATCTAATATGTTATGAGGGTTATGATCTTGTAATTAATGTAATACTCATCCTGGAAAATGGGCTAATGTGTTTGCTACTATCTGGAGTGTTGTTACAGTTACAATACTAAATTAAAATAAGAAGTTGCTGTGATTTCAGTATTATGCAATATTTAATAAACCATATTAAAGCATATAACTGAACTGGTGTCTGTCCTGTATTCACTATGCTACTGAGAAAACTTTTTTGAAAATAATGGAATGATTCATGTTATTACAGCAGCCTGCATGTTCAGTGCGTATATGATTTAGCATTGAAGAGAAAGTACATCATCTCACAGACCTTACAGAATTGGGACATATTAGTGAGCATTACTGCTTCATTTTCATTTCAGTTACTAAATGTGAGGCAATTTTAAGCATGGGGTACCAATGTGGGGACGGAGCTGGTATACACATACATTTTCCAGCCTTTTTCAGGCATCTAATGATGTGTTATTTCATTCAAGCTGCTAAAGGAAAAATGGAAATCTGTGTATAGTCTCCAGTCTACTAAGATCAGCGATCAACTGTAGTCAACTATGTTAATAGCATTTGAATTGATATATTAAGTGTATTTAGATTTTACTACAGTATATGAACTCATAGATAGCCTATTCTTTGTATTTCATAGTTTTAAGGTGGTGTGGTTTCTTCAGTAATGTGAAAACATGTTGTTAGGCTAACTTCTATCTCTAAATTAAACATACAGTAATGCATGTGTCCTGTGATGGATTGGCATGTAGTCCAGGATGTCCCCTTCCTCTGCCAATCCACCATATACAGGGTGTCCCCTTCCTGCATCTTGTGATGGACTGGCATCCTGTCTAGGGTGCTCCTTACTATGTCCTCTGGTGGACTGGCATCCTGGTAAGCTGGTTGTTAGATGGATGACTTATGCATTTGTGTGAGGCCTTTTGATTTTATTCAAGAGAAATGCTCAGATATAGATGTTTTTGTTTTAATGAGAAATTACTACTGCTTATTAAAGGGCCAAGTCTGAGAGAGAGGCAGGGCCTGCAGCTGATTAAAAGTGTCTACAAGCAAAAACCAGTGAATGACTGGAGAAATGCAAAGTTTATAGTTAGTCTAATTGTTTGTAAAATTACTTTAGTTAAACGTTTAATAATGTCAGTGATTTCGCTGATGTCATCTAGATATGTTTTTTCTGCGATGGAATATATAATATATATAGCTATTTGTTCCGCTAATTACTTTACCGTTGCATTAGTAAATTGTTCTGCAGTTACTTTATTATTACATTATCAATTTTCCCGTGGTCACTTTGTTTTATTAGTATATTGTTCCGCGGTTACGTTATTGTAATGTTACATTGTAACATTCAGTCATATACAGGAACACACGTAACACACCACCCGATGTCTGGCCTCCACCCTTGGAAAACCGCCAGGATCCCCGTCGCTGGGAGCGGCATCTTCCGCAGCCGGGAAAGTCGATCTGCCTTAAAAGGAAGAATCCGAGAGTTTATGCTGCTTTCAAGTCCTACTAGGAAGATCCGACTAGGAACTTGGGAAATCGTAATTACGACGTGACGCGTATTCAACGGGTTAGGTCGGGGCAAAATAGAGGCGATAAGAAAGCTGCTTCTTGTTTTTCTGTAGTTTTTGTTCCTTCAACGCCAAAACTCACTTGTAGCGATAATTGAACTTTTCGTAATCCCTTACTTAAACATTAGGTAGTTGATCCGCTAAATTTAAAATATTAAGACAATCACCTATAAATTTTCCCCCGGTACACCATTTAATGATCTCCTCGACATTCAAAATTATTCAGTTTTGCAATGACATGCTGCATAAAATTTATTGCTTTCAAAATAATTTTGCCTTTCACAGTGGAGCTATGCGTGGCTTCCGCCATGATTGTTGTAATGACACGCCCCCAACTCAGCAACTCGGGGCTTAAAGAAAATCCCTAGTTTCCCACTGGTAAATATGACTTCGTAGTGGCGCTCATGTGCTCTCATCTCGTATTTACGATTTTTCCGACATTACTTAAAGGCAAGATAAGGATGCCATGGGACATCCCATAGCAAACAGGGAAACAGCTCCTATCAGGCCGGGAAGGCGGTGGGAACGGCAGATGTGGATCCGCCCCCGGCTTCTGCGTGGAAACCCCCTCCACCCTCATTCTCTCTCTACCTCTACACTCAGTTGCTTTCTCTACCCAGCCTCGCGCACATTATTCGTTTCTTGCCGAAACATCCGAAAAGATGCCGCTGCGAGTCGCCATGAAGGGGCCAGGGCCGTGGGGGTTCCGTCTGGTCGGTGGAAAGGACTTCGAGCAGCCACTTACTATATCCAGGGTGAGTACAGGTGCTTCCTGCCTGCTCCGCATTTAACCTCAGTTAAAAGTGTGTTAAATTGCCGAAAAGCTGCAGCTGGGCGTCTTGGCGCAGCTAGCAGCGTTTCGGAATCTGCGCAGGGCGTCGGACCTGGGCAGCAGTAAACCCCCGCAGGGCACCTTAGCTTCGATCTCAGTGAACATCATTTTTAAACATTTTTCCGTTAGGAAATACTGTAATTCAGGCTTAATTCCCTTTTGAGTCCCGTATCGCGCTGTATCTGGAGCAGTCATTTGCAGCGGTTTATAAGTTCATGGTGGTGCTTGGTGCCTACTTTGTGTGCGTGTGTGTTTTAACCTTTGCTGAGTGACTGTGTGCTAATGAGTCCTGTGATGCTAAACTAAAGTAACGTGCTGCGCTATGTTTCAGACACGGCAGATTTGGACAAGTAAAACGATCATAAATCGGCTCTCTTTTCCCACTCTGGAGGACTATCTCTCTCCAGGTTTAAGTAAACTTGCACTAACAGGTCCTGTGATAAATGTCTCAACAAGCTTTCACTGACCTTTTAACCTCAACTTGGATTCAATATAGGATACTGGGGACAAAATAAATATCCATAAATGATATTTGTTCAACCTCAATCCCCCGGTAGCTGTTTTGTAAAACCTGAGCCTCATCCTAGCTAGCAGCCTCTGTAAATGTCCTCATTGCTACCTGCTTAGGGTTAACTCTTAGCATAAATTCCTGTGAGTCGTGTCATGTTGTGAAGGAATGATGAAAAAAAGTTTTACAGGAAAAAAGAAGTGTTTTGAGCACAGTCTCTGAGGAAAGACATGTAATCAGCAGCATATGGCAGCAGGGGGCACTCCGCCCAGCAGGATGTCATGCCAAAACAGAGCAGGAATGCAAGAACAGTCCACAGGAGCTAGTCACGCCTAGAGCAGCACCTTCAGGCAGCAGGAGCAGCAGAATCATGGCCACATCCCAGTGACAGTTATTTAGCAGATATTTGCATCCAAAGTGGCATGTGAGGTCATTGAAGGGCCTTGCTCAGGGGCCCAGCAGTGTCAGGACATGTCCAGAGCCATCGGGCAGCAGTGGTACCATATGTACTACAGGAAGCGGCCTTATCTGTTCCTCCCAAACCACCACCACCACCAACACAATTACTGTCTGCTTATTATCTGTTTGCACACTGGCATTTGACCACAATACAGCCGGCATTTCACTGTGGTAAGACACTTTTGTTTGATTGCCAGGTGACCCCCGGGAGCAAGGCTGCCCAGGCCAACTTGTGCGTCGGTGACATGATCCTGGCAATCGACGGGGAGCCAACAGAGGGCATGACCCACCTGGAGGCTCAGAACAAGATTAAGGGCTGCATGGAGGAGATGGTCCTGGCAATCGACAGGTAGGCTACTGCCCTCCCAGTACTGACCCAGTTTCTGTCACCGCCTTCTAGTGATGCTGGTGTCAACCACTCTTATGGGTGTTGCTGCATTCTGTAGCCACACATCGCCATAGTAACTGCATAACAGCTTACTAATTAAATCAGTAAAGTAATTACAGCCATGGGACTGTCAGTCTACTCTTCCTTCCTTTCATCGTTGTAACTTGAATGGACCAAATAATCACCTTTATTGCAGGTGATGAAATGACGTAAAGGCTTGTTCATATTTCTCTGCACAAGTGCAACACTCGCATATTAACTTAAGCATTTGCTACATGGAAACGTTCATATTTCTCCGGTCAAGCTGTGTACTTTGCACATGCACACAAAACATACAAATACATATAAATACAAACAGTGTTGTATTTATATTTTTCTTAATGATAATATAAATTATTATTCTGATATTCCTTGCACACATACCACAAACAGTGAGGTTTGTGTCCGTTTCTTTGTTTTACAAATTCACAAAGCCATCTCATAGGGTTACCAACTTTGGTCAGCTGGCTGGAGCGAAATTTTCAATTCAAGTCAAGTTTGCACATACATTTGAATGTCTGTAACAGTTTTGTTAGCTTGTAAACATTATTGTAAATTTTGGGGTTTGTGAACTAGCCCAACGCTCATCAAAAGCATCCATGTTGGTGTTTAAAGTGGATGCTAGCAAATGGATCATGTGCAGTGTGTCTAGAGCTGCGCGGACACAAATTTGGATTGCAACAGGTGTTCGTCCGTGGAGGCGCACAATGAAGTCAAATGCATCATAAACGTTCGAGTGGACACATCTGCTAATATGCATGCGGAGAAGTATGAAGCAGCCTTAATTGGGAGGTGGTAGAATGTTGTTACCATAACAGGAATTACTGTTCCACTCTTTTACTTAATTAGGTGATCGTGGATTCATTTGTCCTTGTGTAAGTGTATGTAAGCAAACATGCATGAGTGAGACTGTGTGTGTGTGCGCGCATGGCATGTGAGCTAGATAAGATTTTAACAACTTTGAGCTATTACTTGAGTTCTCCCCAAACAAGCTTAATGGACCCAGTGGCAACCCTCTCATTTGTAAATTTATGTTTTTATGTGAGACTCTTTGTGTGCATATGGTGTGTGTGTGTGTGTGAGAGAGAGACTGTGAGTGTTTGTGTGGGTGACTTTGTGTTTGAGTGCTTATCAATTTGTGTGAGTGTTTGTGACCTGTGTTACTATGTTTGAGTGTGTGTGGGTATGTGTGAGTGTTTCCTGTGGTCTGTGCCCACCCCTAGCCCCTTTTCTTCCTGCATCCCCCAACAATCATTTCCTTAGTTTTGCTGACATCCATGGTTTTTCTGTCCATCTGATGTATTTATATGAGCTGGAGAAGGTTGGGTAGGGTGGAGGGCAGAGAGAGTTGGGTGTGTCAGGCAGGGTGGAGTGTGGAGAGGGTTAGGGTGTGTCAGACTGGGAGTCCTAGGGTACAATAGTCATTCTGTCTTTTCTGGGATGATGATGCGGATGGAAATCACATGGGGATAGTGGCCTTTGTGTTTGAGCTTGAAGATGGTTGCAAGGACCTCTGCTAGGCACTCTGCACAGACTGAGACGTCGTCTGCTCTGGGGTTTTACAAGCATTTTTCGGGTTCAGCATTGAATATACTTCCCTGGGTAAGAGCAGCCCTGGGAGCAATGGAAAGTGGCCCTGGTCAATGTGTCCGTCATATGTAGCGCATATCCTTACTGTGTAATTTGGATTCCACTATTTCTTTGTATTTTTCCTTTTATGGGCTTTAATTTTCATAGCTCATAGGTTTTTTTTTTTCTTTCTTTCTTTGTCGTTGGAATTGAGTTCTAGTGTTTGCTGAAATGTGTATGTATATGTGCCCTGCAATGGATTGGCATTTCATCCAGTTTCCTGACCCTCCCCAGCCATGACTGTTTGCCTCAGAGAGCCTTAAGAGTGCAGGGCACTGCCACCTGGCTGGTGTCTCTGACAGTCACATGTGTTTTGCACAGTAATTCTACTGACAGTGTCACTGAGAGACTGCGCCTCCCACCTTTACTTTGTAACAGTTATCAAAGTGATCTGTTTAACTGCCACTGTGATGACCTCTAACTATGTGAATATTCCTTTTTTGTGTGTTGGTTCGGGGGGGGGGGCTCTGCACACCGAAGATGTCTGTATTAATTATTGCTCTCTCAGTACTACCAGCTTCTCTGTGTCACCTGTTTTTCTAGTATCTGAGCATTGAAGATAGTGATTGCTGACATAATCTGTTACCCACTATAGTATACTTAACAGTGCTTTTCCATTATTAACTAGGTCGGAATCTAAAATGTGGTCTCCACTTGCATCTGAGGAGGGAAAGAGCAACCCATACAAGATGAACCTGGCGTCGGAACCACAGGTAGCGGATAGAACCTTAAAAGTTTTTTCCAAACTCTGCTCATTAATATTTCTTGCCTGATAAGGTCACGTGGGAAAGGCTGTGCCGTTCTTCACAAATGCAGTCACCTGACCACTGTGTAAATAGTGTTGGCTTGTGAGTGCTGTTTACACAAAAACAGTGTGTATCCAGGGCAACAGCGTTTTATCACCTTAAGTGTGAGTGCAATGTATGATGGGACGATGTGCAAAGTTTAAGTCTGATTAAGGTAAACATTTGACAAAAATGAATAAGCAGACTTGCGGCTCGGTTCTGATTACTGGGTTTTAGGTTTTTTGTTTCAGCTGGCAAGCGATGACCTCATATTGGAAACTATGCCCTGTCGTCATATTTATGTGTGTGAGAAGTGTTAAAGGACAGCTCTCCTTTGGAGGCTGAGCCCTCTGTTGGGAATGGTATGCTTGGAATGTGGAGTGCTCCATTTTCATTTATCACAGGCATCCACATGGGGACTGAATCTTAAGGCTTTATCAAAAGGTCATCAGTTGAAATCCTGTGAGCACAAGAGTGCTCATATCACTATTGGGCCCTTGAGTAAGGCCCTTAATCTGGAAAAGGGCTACTGGGGCTCTCGTGTCTGTGTCTTATAGAGGCTATAGGGAAAACCCCATGTCACCCCATTCAAATTCCAAATGCTTTAAAGTGTCAGTGCTCACCCCCTGTCTGTTGATACGGCACTTGGGGGCACCAGTCCAAGAACTGCCTTTCCATGTGAAAATGTACAGATTTACTTGGAGAAGCTGCAGGTGATGCTGCCACTCTGATCTATAATAATCATGTCTAGCTCTTATGCTGTCTGTCTGTCTCCTCTCCCTCCAATCCTCCCAGGAAGTTCGTCACATTGGGTCTGCTCACAATCGCAGTGCTTCACCATTCTCAGGCCCTGGTTCTGGTTCTAAGGTGGTAACCAGTCAGTACAACAACCCAGCCAAGCTTTACTCCACCGACAACATCAAGACCTTCAACAGTGCTGTGGACGAGGTGAAAAATGGCAGTGGCGGTGGCAGTGGGGCTGTGGAGCATGACAAACTGTAAGCAGGACCTCTCAGCTCCCCCATCCCTAACCCAAACTATTATGCCAGTCTCTGTCTGGGATTAAACTTTCCTGCACCGTGAGTGATCTTGTTTGTCTTTTTGGTTTATTTACCAACTCCAACCAAACTGCTGACTTAAACTTGAATCTTACTAATGTAATAAAAATGGATGCAGAGTTTCCTGTAATCAGGAATAACAAGTGATCTCTGCATGGAGATGCTCTGGATCGGATGGAAGACTAAAGAGCTTTGATGCAAGAGATAAAAGGAATTGTTTGATAGCATACGGATATGACTGAATTCCTGGTCTGGAGTGGGTGAGTGAGTGCCTGGAACAGTGCTTTGGAAATCAGACACAAAACATTCCGGAAGAGGATGTGACCTATTATGCAGAGCTAAACGCGTAATGTGCATGTAGGAATTGCTGGGCTCCTTTTGGAAAGTGAGATTGAGTCCAATATCTTCTCAAGAAACACAGTAATGGGACAACTTTGTTGTCCATGTTGGCATTTGAACTCATTGGCACTCATCATTCCAGTACTTACTGAATCTGTACATCTACTATTTTTAAAAATCCCTTAACGTCGTCTATAAATTGTAAAACAATTATCTTAGAATTGTTACATAGACTACACTGTTTCATGTTTTCCACTAATCATACTGTTTGGTAATGAGTCCACTTTTACAACAATGTATGTTTACCAGTACAGGTATTATGCTAAACTTTGACTATATTTCTGTCGCCCTCTAGTGGTCAATTCAGTAATTTGTCGTTACGTACACATCAAATTCTTCATTTTAATTCTGCATTTTACTATGCGTCTGAAAGTGTGAGAACAAAACTGGACCTGAAGCTTTTGTTGTATAGTGATATATTATGGATACACCATTCATTGACACATTACAAATGCATATCCAACAGGCTCGACTCTACCAAGCCAGTGGCTGGACGGCCAGCGATCTCCACCGATTCGGAGGTTTACAAAATGCTCCAGGAGAATCAGGAGTCCAAAGAACCACCTCGGCAGTCTGCATCCTTCAACGTCCTGCAGGAGATTCTGGAAACTGGTACCAATGGCACTACACAGGGACCTGTTATCAGAATAGGAGTAATAGGATGTCAGTCATCTGAATTAACCATATGGCAGGGTTCTGGAGAAGCTCAGGCCCATATTGTTCTGTAGAGTTAGGGTTAGGGTCAGCTTATTACTGCAATCAAAACCCTTAAAAGACCACTGTCTATTAACCTTACAATTAGTCAAAGTTAAAAGTAAATTTCCTTTACATAGACCATTAGCATTATGATTATTCTTTGCTTACCATTAATGATTCTCTTTACATTCACTAGTATTTAGTTAGTATTACGACTGTCTTTATATTTATCATTAGCATTATGATTATTCTTTACATTAATTGTTAGCATTAGCCCTCACATTAACCTGGTTTGTCTTTTCCTATAGGAGACACTGATAAACCAGTTGGATTCAGGAGTGTTAAAGCCCCAACTACGAAGATTGGCTCCTCTGTTGGTAATACAGAAAAGTTGGCCATATGTGATAAATGTGGATCAGGAATTGTGTAAGTATAACTTTTACTAACATGAAATTGGGGGGGGGGGTGTAACCTTTAAAAAAACAATCTGTCCTCCTATACTGAGACTAAGTGCTCCAGTCTTTCTACTCCTCAGAAGAGAGTCAGCATGTTCTGAAACATTCAGAGGCAAAAATGAGTGGCATGACTCAATACTTACTGGGGATATCGGAAACGTACAACTTAGGAGAAAGTCAAGTATTTATACTCCCTAGGTAATGAGGATTTTCAGCAGGGCTCTGCACAATTGAGAATGGCCCCTGAAATTCCAATTGAATGAATGAATGAATTTGAATTGAATTTGAGTTGTGGTTGAATGCAGGATGCAGAATCACATTTCTTTGCCTGTGTGTTTGGGTCACCATTAAGTTATCCTGTTAAGCATAACCTGTGTGTCTCTGGTCAAGGGGCATGGTGGTGAAGCTGAGGGACAAGCTGAGGCACCCAGAGTGTTACGTCTGTACCGACTGTGACGTCAACCTCAAGCAGAAAGGCCACTTCTTTGTGGGGGACAAGATCTTCTGCGAGAAGCATGCCCGCGAGCATGTGACTCCACCTGAGGGCTATGATGTTGTCACGGTCTTTCCCAAGTAGATGTATGTCATGGGGTGCTCACTCTCTTTCTCTGGTTCTGTGTCTTTAAGGCCTATCTGAACTTCACACATTCCTTTTTTTAATAGAGATACTTTTTCTAACAAAGACCAATGGCTGCATCATAAGTCCTCTGTGGGAATCCCTCCAAAACCACCAGCTAGCTTGGCTATAAGTTACTGTAATGAGTGAGAAATGCTGGATAATACTTAAAAGTGGATTTTTCATATTAGTGTAAAAAATCGGCTTTGGCTGTAAGATTAATGAACATGTACTTCTGACTTTATGAATGTATTAGTAGTATACTTTTATATGGGACCGTTACCAGTTGCAGAAACCAGTTAATGTCAAATCTACATTCCATCATTTAAAATGTCTTTGTCACAGCTTTGTTTTTTTACTGCAATGTTATGTAAAATCTGTCAACATGAAACACTTTAATAAATTTATTTTAACACACATTTCAGGTTTTTTTTTGTCTGAGCCTCTGATTTCTCAATTTATTTGCCTCTGACAGAAAAAGTTAATAGATTTCAAAAGTAAACAGTCATTGGCCACTAATAGGTACACCTGTTCAACTGCTTGTTGAAGCGAATATCTAATTAGCAGCACAGTGTCCATAAAATCATGTAGATACTGGTCAGGAGCTTCAGTTAATGTTCACATCAAATCCCAGAACAGAGATCCAACCATCTCTAGGGTTAACAGAAAATGAGCTGATAAAGAAAAAAAAAACTGAGTGGTGGTTCTCTGGGTGAAAATGTTTTCTTGATGGTTGAAGCCAGAGAAGAATCTGGACCAGGGCATCACTGAGCTCCTGGACAGTCTGAGGTGCAACCTGGTGGTTTTGGATGGACCAAAACATAATGTCCCAGAAGTGTTCTATTGCATTTTGGTCAGGAGAGTGTGGAGCCCAGTCAATGGTATCAGTTCCTTCATCCTCCAGGAACTGCATGCATACTCTCACCACATGAGGACTGGCATTGTCGTGCACCAGGAGGAACCCAGGACCCACTGCACCAGCATAGGGTCTGGCAATGGGTCCAAGGGACAACTAATGGCACTCAAGGTGCCGTTGCCTGTAGAGATCTATGTGTCCCTTCATGGATATGCCTCCCCAGACTATCACTGACCAACCACCAAACCAGTCATGCTGAACAATGTTACAGGCAGTATAATATTGTCCACAGTTTCTCCATACCCTTTTAGGTTTGCCACATGTGCTAGAGGTAAACTTACTCTCATCTGTGAAAAGCTCAGGGTGCCAGTGGCAAACCTGCCAATTCTGGTATTCTATGGCAAATGCCAATCAAGCTCCATGGTTCCGGGCAGTGAGCACAGGGCCCACTAGAGGACAATGGGCCCTCACGTCACCCTCATGTAGTCTGTTTCTGATTGTTTGGTCAGAGACATTCATACTAGTGACCTGCTGGAGGTCACTTTGTAGGGCTCTGGCAATGCTCATCCTGTTCCTCCTTGCACAAAGGAGCACATACCGTTACTGCTGATGGGTTAGGGACCTTCTATGGGCCTGTCCTAGAGACTGTCTGTCTCCTGGAATCTCCTCCATGCCATTGAGACTGCACTGGGAGACACAGCAAACTTTCTGGCAATGGCACACATTGATGCGTCATCCTGGAGGAGTTGGACCACCTGTGCAAACCCTGTATGGTCCAGGTATTGACTCATGCTAAAAGTAAGGACACTGACCTTAGCCAAATGCAAAACTAGTGAACAGTCAGAAAAGATGAGGAGGGAAAAATGTCAGTGGCCTCCCCCTGTTAAACCATTCCTGTTTTGGGGGTCGCCCCTCTAGTGCACCTGTTGCTAAATACTTTAACACCAAAGCAGCTGAAACTGATTAACAACCCCCTCTGCTACTTAATTGACCAGATCAGTATCCCAAAAGTTTAACTGACTTGATGCTATACTCTGATTAAAAAGTAATCCTTTAATTTTTTGAGCAGTGTAATTCAAATGAAAATAAGTTTTTGTAGTATGGTGTTACACCTGAAAACAACAACGGTATCTTTGGTTGCTAGGTTTTTTCTGACTGCCTCACTGTTATTTCCAGGAATTGGGTTTGACTAGGGCTAGGCAATATGCCCTAAAAATGATATCACAATATTTAAAGATATTTTCAAAATATTGTTATTTCACATTATTCTAAAATTCATATGTAGAGAACAGTAATTCACATTACACAGGTCTATAAAAAAATAAAATTCAGATGCCAAGGTTTTTTTAATGGATTTAGGGTATTTTAAGTGTGCAGAATTCAAAAATCCTATTATTTTTGCTGAATTGGTTGTAATTTCTGAGATAATGCATATCCATGTAAATAATGCATTCCCCCATATGTGACTTGAGTGTGATAATAAATGCAATAGCTTTTGGTCTGTCTTTTAACTTGTTATCAGTGTCTTAAGTAATGAAATGAATGATGAAGCGTTGAAAGTTAATTTCACATGTGCGCGTTTGCATGTCCATTTATTGTTGTTGTTACTGTGGTGGTGAATATTTACCCAGCCTCTCTTGTACAGAATTGGTTGAAATGCTTGTGATAGGGCCATGAAAAAAAGTAGTTTGGCCAGAAGAAGGGGAACCATTAGGGCTTCACAAATGCAGTCCCTGCATTTTTCAGCTTTTTTGATTTCACCAGGTCCAAATATTTCACAATAGAGGGCCAGACTTTCAATGCTCATTTGACAGCTGGCAAATTTTTGAGCCACCAATAGCCACAGAAAGGTAGAAGGAATCTTGAGGATAATGTTGCAGCTGTGAAGTCCTCTCTTCTGGCTGGTACAGAGTGGAAAAGAAAATGTAATGCTTTGAGCACTTTCTCCACCATCCACTCTTCAAAACCTTTGAATGAGTTGTGAAGGGTTATGTAGGCCACGTCTTCCTACAGTTACTAACTGTGTCCCATCAAATTGCTCAGCACAGTGTGAATGTTATCTTTCGATGTACAGGAGTGAAACTAACCGGCTAACCGTTTACAAAGCCCATATCACTTCTGCTTTCACTCTGTCGGTTGAGGAGAATGTACTGAAGGCATTGCTTGTCGTGGGATCCGGAGACACTGCCAAAGCTGTGTACAATCTGTAGAGGTTGTACTTGCAAGAATGATGGAATGGAGACAGTTGTTGTTCGACTGTCAACAAAATGCTTGTACTTCTCTCCCCTGATATGTGAGTTAATGGCTTTAGAGCCCATTGTTGCAGACTTTTTTACAAAGGTCACATCGAGCTTCATAGACTTTAGTCGTCTTTTTTAACTAGCCACAGGTACTTTTTTTTGAAGCACTGACATTAATAACAAAGTCTATGTTATTTAGGGACATGGCAAAACAGTCCATTATATCCAAAGTCCGTTATACTCAGAGTTGCTCTATGCCCAGGCCAGGACACCATTTACTCATGCCACACCCCAGCAGACACACTTGTGGTATAGATTATTATATTGTACATGTAGTAACCCAATTTTACCTGACCAGATGCATGACTATTAATAATCCCGACTACGTATCTGCGCTGGATATCACCGGCACGCCACATGCCTTGTAGGCAGAGCCTACATGTCTGTTATAGCTGAATAAAACTGCATCCCTGGGGACCAAATTGTTTGTCCGTTATAAGAAATAAAAAATTCCAGAATATGCCAGTCCGCTATAGCTGATGCTTTTTCTGCATGTTCTTAAAGGTGCATAGCCGGGTCCAGCAGACCTTGTCCTTTATAGATGATATTCTGTTATATGCAAATCCATTACAACGGGATTTTACTGTATTAATACTTCTTCTTCAGCATTACTGAAGTTTTTTTTCCTCTTAGTGCCAAGTGACTCACAGCCTGAGCGTCTCTTCGCCATTCCTTGCACAAGGCCCTACAGTCTCATGCCCTAATTAGGACAAACTGGCACGTGGGATTCACCATTCTTAAGTAGCACAATTGTTCACAATTTTGTTCTTAAGAACATGTCATGAATCTGGCGTAGGTTATTCTTAACAAATTCCGCAGTAACAAATTTAAGACAATTCTTATTAGTGAATGAGGCCCATTTATAGGCTTTAATATGAAGGTGGTCCATCTTTTGCAGCTTCAACTCTTCTGGGAAAGCTGTCCTTCCTAGGTTTAGGAGTGTGTTTATGGGAATGTTAACCATTCTTCCATTAGTGAGGTCAGGCACTGATGTTGGACGAGAAGGCTTGGCTTGCAGTCTCCGCTCAAATTAATCCCAATGGTGTTCTATCGGGTTATGGTCAAGGCTCTGTGCAGGTCAGTCAAGTTCCTCTACAAGAGACCATGTCCTTATGGACCTTGCTTTGTGCACTGGTACGCAGTCATGTTAGAACAGGAAGGGGTCATCCCCAAACTGTTCCCACAAAGTTGGGAGCATGAAAGTGTACAAAATGGAATGCTGTAGCATTAAGAGTTCCTGTCACTGGAACAAAGGGGCCAATCCCAGCCCCTTAAAAACAACCCCACACCATAATCCACCCTCGACCAAAGTTCACACTTGGCGCAATGCACTCAGGCAAGTACCGCTCTCTTGGCAGCCACCAAACCCAGACTTGTCCATTGGATTGCCTGACCTTTAATCAGAGAAGTGTGATTCGTCACTCCAGAGAACACGCCTCCATTGCTCTAGAGTGGTGGCATGCTTTATACCACTGCACTTGACGCTTTGCATTACACTTGGTGATGTAAGGTTTGGAAGTAGCTGCTCGGCCATGGAAACCCATTCAATGAAGTTCTCTACACAGTATTCTCAAGCTAATCTGAAAGCCACACAAAGTGTGGAGGTCTGTAGCTATTGACTCTGTAGCCAGTTGGTGACTTCTGCACACTGTGCACCTCAGCATGCATGTCCCCACTTTGTGATTTTATGTGGCCTACCAATTCATGCCTGAGTTGCTGTTGTTCCCCTTTGCTTCCACTTTGTTATAGTACAACTAACAGTTGACCATGGAATATTCAGTAATGAGGAAATTTCATGAATTGCCGGTGGCATACCATCTCAGTGCCATCCTTGACACTGAGCTCCTAGGAGCGACTCATTCTTTTGCAAATGTTTATAGAAGCAGTCTGCATGCCTATGTGCTTCAGCTTGTATACTTGTGTCTATGGAATACCTGAATTCAATGATTTGGAGGGGTGTCTCAATACTTTGGCAATATATTGTATTAGTTGAATTCTCTCCAAATTAATTTGATGGGCTGAATGGCCTCCTATTGTTTGTAAATTTCTTATGATCTGATGTTATTATGAAAGACTCAAAGACGTCCCTGAAAAACTAACTATTGGAGTGATCAGTATGCTTGAGGACATGTTGAAAGGCAGTGAACAGGGCAATGCTTGAGCTTAGTTTTAAGAAAGTTTTAAGAAAGCTCTGCCAGTTTCTTTTAAGTCTAAATTCAGTTTGAGTGACTGATAGCAATTGTGTTTGCATTTTGCTGCCAACAAAGTTAAGTTGTTATCTTTTGTTAAAGATATTTTTGTTCATTTTTTAGCATTTGTGTCTTGTTCATTTTTTGATAATTTTGTTTTCAAATAAAAGGTTTTTTGACAGTTACTTGAACATGATTACATGCTAATGCATATACTGTGTTCTGTTTGAGTACATCTGTTTGAGTTTAATCGGTGAAAACTGGCATTTGTTCTACAAAACAGGAATACTCTAAGCAGTCCAAAGCAGTGTGCAACTTAAGCCCAATGTAAGTAATGTCACTTACCACTGCTTTTACTAGACAGCCTTGGACAAGGGTACCTAGGAATTACTGCTTGGTCGATGCAGTGCTATGTATTGTAAATGTGTGTAAATTCGATTTTATCTACGATTTCTTTAAGAGTTTTCTTCATTGTCACCTCTTTTGATCATTTTGACTGAAAATAAATGACAAGATGTTTAATATAAATAATAATGACATTGAAACAGGTGGTTGAAACCAAGACAATTGTTTTTCTTGAATAACTTCTTGAACACATGCAGCCTTCCAAATCACATTTATTTGAATGTGGGTGGAATGGTGTGTGTGTGTGTGTGTGTGTGTGTGTGTACCCTGCGACGGGTTGGCACCCCATCCTGAGTTGTTTCCTGCCTTGTTCTGGACCTCCTGTGATCCTGAGTAGAATGAGCAGTTACAGAAAATGGATGGAAGGAAGGATGAATGGATGGATGGATACAGGTGTTTTACTTGAGTTGAACCTAAAAGAGTAAGTTAAAATACTAATAGAATACTTGGAATGTTGGTGTTTTGCTGCAGTAAAACATAACAATGTAAAACATAAAAGAACAAGTTAGTTTAAATATAAATATTATGTTTTAAAGCAGGGGTCACCAACTGACGGTCTTAGTCCAGAACCAAAGAGGAGTTTATCCAAACCGCAAAGTGTTTCGCGGCCAGAAAGCTTTTAGAAACATGTGCAGACGAGGTAACTCAAGGGTTCTGTGTGGGTCCTTATGTTGCTGTATACTCTCCAACCGTAGAAGAGCCACAGTCTGGCAGAAAAGTAAGCAAGCAGATGCACCAAATGAATAATGCCAGTGCTTCAAACCAGGGCATCCAAATGTCTTCCTGCTTTTTCAGGAAAACTTCCTAAGCCATCAAGTGAAGCAGACTCTCAGACATGGTCACTCCATGTGGAACTCATGATCCAGGATAAAACCCTTGACCTACATGCAGTGCTAGAATGCCTCCTTCCTCTAGCCTCTGACTTGATTAGGTAACTAGACCCGTACACAGCTCCTTGTGATTATGTAAAACGTCTTGAATCAGCATATGGATAAGTTGAGGATGGGGAAGAGAGTTTTGCAAGATTCCTTAGCACTCCTCAGAACATGGGGGAGCCTCAGAATACCTGTGGCAGTTGCAGGTACTGATTATCACAGCTATAAAGAGGGGTGGTATTGCCAAAGCAGTTGTCAACAAACGACTGATGCGACAGTTTCAGTGCGGATTTCTGCCATTTCAACGGTTATATTAGTTTCTGAACATGATGACTCACCTAGTACAAGTGGAATTTACAGAAATCTGTAAATCTTAACTGTAACAGAGACGGCCTTGAATGGAAAAATTACTGATTTGGGGAGACTTCAAATGGTTCTTAAAGGTGAGAATAGTGGGCATAAAAGCAAAACAATAAGGGCTAATTCTGGTGGCAAATAAAATCAATGTCCAAAATGGACAAAACTAGAAAAAAAGTAGTGTATCACAGAAATGACCTGGTGACAGGAATGTGGTTCAGAATCCCATATCCTCAAGGAAACTTAATTTAAGAAAGTTATTATGCAAAAAATTAAGAATGACAATAAGTGTTACGTCCCGGGGTGCGTTTCCTAAAACCATAGTTAGCAACTTGCTTGGTTCGAACTATGTAAATACGACACAGGCGTTTCCGAAAACATAGCTCGAACTATGGAAGTAACGACTTTTATTCCAAAACAAATGACGCCAGACAAACAAATAAGTCTCGATGAGGAACTGGCTAAAATGATAGCTAGCGACTTTCAACCATTTTACATTGTGGCGAACAGAGGATTTACAATTTTTGTACAGGCCTTAAACCCCATGTATGTTCTTACTAGTAGAAAAACTTTGTCCCAAACAATTATTCCACAACTATATAACAAGGAGCGTGCATTATGGCAAGACAGAGTCAAAAAAGCTTCAGCGGTTTGCCTTACAACTGACTACTGGACATCTAGAACAACATGTCTGTCACTTGTCACTTTATTGAAAACTTTAAGATGACATCCTGCCTTCTTGACTGTTTTGAGTTTGCTGAGAGAAATACTGCAGAAAACCTAGCAGAGGAGCTACTAAGAGTGATGAAAGAATGGCAAGTAAATGACATTAAAGTGGTGTGCTGTGTTACTGATAATGCAGCAAACATAACAAAAGCCATAAAAATTTGCAGTAGACTCACAACCTATGCCTTGCACACACAATAAACCTGATAGTTAACAATATATAAGAAATTGCTTGTACACAAACCATTCATAATTGCTTAATTAGGCTAAAATATAAGCATCCAAGTTATACTAAACGAAGAGCCATTCGGGAGCCGTAAGAGCTGGCTCTTTAAAGGGAGCCAATCCAAAAGAGCCGAAGCTTTGAAAAGAGCCGGAGTTCTCATCACTAACGTATAGGACTGATCGAATTAAAAGTTCACATTCCTGGGTTTGAACAATTGATCGAACAGTTATCCCAACAAAACCTGCAAATACATCGGCCCTTTCAGGATAAGATTGCCTACCCCTGTAGTAGCATATGCAGTTAGTGTGTATTGCTTGGTAAAGGATGTTGTGTAGTCAGTGGTCCTTGTGCCATATGGTACACTTCACCACATATGGTAAAAAAATAGAAACATAATAAAAAAAAAATACTAAAATAAAAAGAAATGAATAAAACC
>JAODKE010000068.1:16449195-16460087 GCA_026779605.1 Mormyrus hasselquistii
CACCTTGTCGTTCCGTCATCTTGGTCCCCTCCGGTGTTTGTTATATGGGGGTGGGGGGGAGGGGGGTACTGCCCACCTCTTCCACCTGACCCTCCTGTCTCCTCTCTGGCATGACCCTAACAAGCCACACCTATTGTTCATTATTCTTACCTCTTGTTCCTGCCCTTGTTAATCAATCCAGCTACCTCTCTCAAAAAATGTCCTTATGTTAAACACCGAAAAAACAGAAGTACTGGTAATTGGTCCCGACGATGCACAAAATAAGTCTTACCACCTCAACATTGATGGCCTTCCAACACAACCTAACACAATGGTCAGAAATCTTGGTCTTCTACTTGATCCAAAATTATGTTTCGATGCTCACATAAGAAGCATTACTAGAACTGTGTATTATCACCTATGGAACATAGCCAAGCTTCAGAAGATGGTCTCCCTTCATGATGCAAAAAAATTAATACAATTATATTATAACTTCCAGATTGGATTATTGTAATGTCCTCCTTTCTGGTTGCCCATCTAGATCCTTACATAAACGTCAGCTGGTACAGAATGCAGCAGCCAGAGGTCTCACAAACACTAAAAAATTTGATTACATTAGCCCTGTCTTATACTCCCTTCACTGGCTTCCAGTTAAGTCTCGGATTGACTATAAAATACTTCTCAGAGGCTCCTCGGCTAATCCATGTATTCATTAAATTTTATGACTAGCTCAATTAATGAACTGAATTAGTTAAATAGCTCAAAGTGGTATTCATTAGCCAAACATGACATGCCAGTGGCTGAGGCAATAAATTCATAGGTGTATTTGATGGCTGCTGTAAATACTGGGGTGACGTTAGGAGGGATTTTGAAATGGCTATGCTGACACACTTTGATAGTTTTACACTAAAAGGAAGATCATTTAAACATCATTTAATTTGACCTGCCTATGATTTTTCACAGTACAATACATTTTCATTAGTCATTTCTGTATAAATGTACAGTACAGAATATTAGAAGCAGAGCTCAAAAACAGTTACTATATGGTAGTATTTATATAGGAAAGGAGAAAAATATCTCAAATATGGGAAACCAAACTAAAGGAGAGGCTGCAGTTTTCTGTCTGGGTGCCTATATATGCTAAATTGTACAAATAGGCTGGAATACCCAGCATGCCTTGAGGGCTGCAACTTGTGCTCAAAATAGGGAAGTGGTTTAATTCCTAAAAGCAGACGTCTGATTCCCGGCAGGAAATGGTCAGCTCACACAATGCATGTGTGAAGTCCACACTGCCGCTTCTTGTGTAGAGATTTTAAGGCTGCTCTAGGGTTGCCAGACTGTGGGGGAAGAACAGACACCATCTGGCAACTGCTTCTTAAACCTACATACTGCTTGGCATGTCTTCCATTTTCTATTTCACACCGAAGTATTGTTACTAGGCTATTCGCTTTACGTCATGTGGAAGAAGAGAGGGGTCTGGTCTTATTTTCATGTGTATTATTTGCACTTGTTGGTAGGCCATGATTCCCAAAGGCAAAACAGTAAGGCTGTAGGCACTGGCTATACAGGCTCATGCACTTAACCTTTGCACTCCTGGAGTTTGCTCACCATAGCAACATGCAGTGGTATAGACAGACAATGCCAGGCCAAGCAGCACGGGGTTTTGTGAACATATATCCTGTGATCTAGACCAGCAAACTCTGGATGAATCACAAATTGTTTTTTAGCTGTATAAACAGCAATTTTTGAAGCGGTTAGGGAGAAACACGCACCTGTATCCAAGGGGATACTCAACCTGATTTTCAATTAATCACTAAGGGTTATTTTTCAATCAATGTTTTTTCCAGGCAAGATGCTAGAATACATAATATGGGGCTTGGACATCCTAGACAGTGCAAAACCCAGTGAGATACCCATTCCCATCCAGCCATCCATCCATCAATCGATTATCTTGGTCTGGGTGCTGGGATGGTCTGCAGCGTATCCTAGGAAGCCTTGGGTAGAAGGCAGGGGCACACCCTGGAGGGAATACCAGTCAATTACAGGACACAGACACTCATACAGACAAGTATACTCTGCACGTAATTTAGAGACATCACCCGTTTCACTTGTTCATTATTCCTGATCATTATGTAGGATGCCCAGTCTCATCTGTGTTCCATTCCTTGGCTATTTCTGTCTTCTTTGTGCATTTTCTTCATTCAAATACCAAAAGGGCCATGCTTCTCTCCTCCCCTCTGTTTTTGTTAAATCCTGCTCATGTCTCTGCTCCTTTCTCCAATGCCAGTGTCACCTGGCTCAGTTTTCCATGTGCATTGAGCAAATATCACACAGTGAATAGGAAGAATGATGACCCTGAATGACATAAAGGCGCATGCATTTTTAATTAACTGCTTAATATTACCCAGCCCCGGAACCCTGTGCAGGGCAAGCCGTTAAAAATGAGTGGTGGGAAATCATAAAGCTATATGCTTTATCTCAAACTAGACGGCTTGACTTTGTTTGCTGATGGAGTATCAATCGAATAACAAAGAATGTCACATATTTTTAGTAATAAGAAATACTCTGCAACTCGATTTGCTCTATTTTGAATATGTGTGTACTGTATGTGCATGTTTGTGTATATATGCAGTACTGTGCAAAAGTCTTAGGTAATCCAAAGAAATGTTTAAAGCTGTTTATCTGGGTAGCAAGTGTACTTTGGCTTAGAACAAAAAACACAATTTAACCTTAAAACATATGCAAATTAAGAGCAGCACAATAAAAACTAGCAATAGTTTCTTCTGTTTTCTAAAAATTTACTGATATCTAGTTGGATGGCTAGATGAAAGGCATCTCAGCCATTCCATGATTTTGTTAAATTTCACCAACAGCTTTTAATTAATTATATATTATATAATTAATATAATGAATATATATATATACATTAGATATATTATAATATTTTATCCATCCATTTTCTGTACCCGCTTGTCATATTCAGGACTGCAGTGCACACTCACACATAATTGACACCTACAGGCAATTTGGCAACTACAATTCACCTTAGCCTGTTATTGGACTGTGGGGGAAACCTGAGTACATGAAGAAAAACCCACAACATCACAGGGAGAACATGTAAACCCCAAGGTGTAAGACAATATTATATGAAAAATCAATTTTGCACCATCCTGTGGAGACCTCATGAACATTTAGTGGCTGACATCTCTGATGCTCTTTATTTCAGCATTCTCTATATTTTCTTGTCCTATAGTTTTTCCACCTTCCATGGATTGGGGGGCTGTTTCTTATTTCCTAGGTATAACGTATCGGCACTTGCCATGCTGTTTTTTTTCTGTTAATGCTGTGTGTTAGGTGAACTCTGAACTAGGTGAATACTCGTGAATGCATAATCTGTGCTAGAGGACTTTATCAGAATCCATTTTCTATCATTATCTCGTGGCCAAAATCAGAAACGTATTCCCTACGAGTAATGGTGCCCCCTGCAGATTCCTGTATTCTGAATCTCAACTGTCCTCTGGCAATTCTCTTCTCGGTCTGATTTATATACTCATCACAATCCCACTGATAGTTTTACCGCTTTTTGTGTTATGCTGCTTCAGCATTTACAGTGGTTGTCAGGTTAGTGAAGTCTGTTTAAAAGTCAGAAGCAACACAAAGACTTGTCTGTTATATCAGTTTTAGCAATACTCATCTGTGATGCTGTGATGTGCAGCCTATCAGCATCCTATACCTCTCCCCGCTTACGTATCTCAGCTTGCTGGAAACAGAGACAACTTCTGTCAGGAAAACAAGATCTGGCAGTACCCTCATCCCATCTGTCAAGCTGAGTCTGTGTGTGTGTGTGTGTGTGTTTTTCTTATAGACGTGTTTGAGGGGATAGTGCATAAAACCTGTGTGCCTGTACCATTCGAGTTTCATACCGCCACCTGCTGTCCAGCGAATGAGAGACAACAGGTTGTTGTCATGTGTTTGAATCACACTGCTTCCATCTACAGGTCATCCACAGAATCTTCAACACTTCAACAAATTTCAGTACAACGATGCTGCAGTATGTTTCTATATTGAAACATTTAAGGCCAGGCAGGTTTTCATCTCCATTAGGTGTTTGCGCACAGAAGCACTGAATAATGTTTTTCTTTCTGTCTTTCTTACTTCTGTATAGTAACAAGAAAATCTTAGCTACGTCTCTCTTTTTTCACCTTGTGGTCAAGAAACAAAGTTTGCCGTGGACAACACACTTCTGTCAGTTGCCCCTCAAAGTTCACAGTGTACTTTTTTATTTTCAGAGACATGCTGGCAGATTCTCCCCATATAACGGTTCCCTGTCACTCCTCTGTCTTATCTTGTAATTTCCTCCTTTGAAGTGCATATGGTAGCTGTCACTGTGCTCATTAATTTCTCTATTTTTGTTCTTTTTACATGGCAATTCCAACTTCATTGTGTTGAAGATGAGTTTGACGTCCTCTTGGGCTTGTTCCCTATAGTAAAAGTACCTTGGATTCTCTGGGGTACCATCAGTACCTACATCGAAATGCAGAAAGGTGGGGGAGTGGCTGTCAGTACAAACAGCAACGCCTCAAATCTTTCTTTATCTCTTTGGCCACTCTCATTTCATCCTTAGTCTTTCTGTTCTTTCTTTTAAAGGTTATTTTCATTGGAAACTGAAATCCTTACCTTACATCCTGTCCTCTCAGAATTTCTCTTCCAAATCCTGACCATTTTCCCACTCCTGTCCACTTTACTGTTCTTACTACTGTATCTGTCCTCTTGCTTGTGGGTCATTGTGACTTTCATCTGATGTTTGCTTCAAAATACAGCTGAGTACTGTCACTTGTCTCTCATAAGAACATATTAAATTTACAAATGAGAGGAGGCCATTTGTCCCATCAAGCTCATTTGGGGAGAACTTAACTGATAGTTCCGAGTTGTTAAAATCTTATCTAGCTCTGATTTAAAGGATTTAAAGTTTACACTACAATAATAGGAAGACTATTCCATACTCTAACTACACGCTATATAAAGAACTGCTTTCTCAAATTAATTTTAAAATGATCTCCTGCTAATTTCCACTTATGGCCACAAGTTCTAGTATTTAAACTAATACTGAAGTAGCCATTTGCCTGAACAGCATCCAGACCTGTTAGAATCTTATATACCTGGATCATGTCCCCCCTTAGTCTCCTTTGCTCGAGGCTAAAAAGATTCAGCTCAGCTAACCTTTCCTCGTATGACATTCCTCTAAGACCAGGGATCATTCTTGTAGCCCTACGTTGAACCCTTTCCAAGGCAGCAATGTCCTTTTGATGGTATAGTGACCAAACCTGCACACAATATTCTAGGTAGGGTCCTACCAAGGAATTATATAATCATAAAATCACCTCCCTTATTTTAAACTAGAGATATAACCCAACATTCTACTGGCCTTTTTTATTGCTTCCTCACACTGGCGAGAGTGGGACATGGAAGTATCAACATACGCAACCGCGGCCATTCTCATAATCAGCTACCTTAATTTCAGTGGAACCTATAAAATATCTGTACTTTATATTTCTGCTCCCTGCATGGACCTTATTATCTCCATTAAATTTCATCTGCCAGGTATCAGCCCAGTCGCTAAAAAATTTAGATTCCATTGTAGCCTCTCTCTTGCTAGATCAGTATCTGCTACACCACGCTCCTTGGTGTCGTCTGCAAATTTAACCTGTTTATTGGTGTCAATATCATTAATGTAAATTACGAACAATAGTGGTCCTAAAATTGAACCCTGTGGTACCCCACTATGAACGCAGGCCCACTGTAACACAATGAGACTGTAACTACTTGCTGCTTCCTGTCTGTTAACCAGTTTTTGATCCAAGGTGCTACAGTTCCTAAAATCCCTGCAGCTTTGACCTTAAACAAGAGTCGTTTGTGGGGACAACAACAAAAGTTTCTGGAAATCTAAGTAGATGATATTGTAGGCCTTTTTGATCAGTTTCTCTTGTAGCTTCCTCAAAGAACTCAAGTAATTTAGTTAAACAGGATCGACCTCTCCTAAATCCATGTTGGCTCTCCCTCAGAATGTTATTTGAATCCAGATAGTCAATTGGATTATAGCTTCCATTACTTTTCCAGTTATTCATTTAAACTGATTAGCCTATAGTTTGTTACATTACTTCTTTTTTGAATACTCCCCCTTTTTGAATATTTTTTAAAGTTAATCGTTGGCTAATAATATCCCTTCTCTGTTTTAAAACTATAGGTCACTAAGTTTTTGTATTTCTTCACTATTTATGAGTTCCTTTTGTCCCCCAGTTACACTGGATCTAAACCAGCTTTTAGTAGTTTTTATTACCTTGGCTGAGAATTGTTTTATTGTATTTTTGTGTCAGCTTTGTTTGGCTTACAGAGCTTTGTTTTTTGTGTTGTGGTTGCATAGTCCACCTCCACCTGATTACCCAGTTCTCCTTTTGTCTTGTAATGGGATATAGCCAGTCAACATTGTACTTTTTAACAATTGTGTCTATATCAGTAGATCAGCAGATTATGTCAACTAATCACCACTTCTTCCAAATTTCATGAAAACCTCTCTCAATCAATGTTCAACATCAACAAAATTCTGTACAAGTGTACAACTACTGCAAATTTTTCTGACATTTAGATACTCTGTTCAATACAGTTAACTTTCAGTTCAAAACCTAACAATGGAAATATAATGGTAATATGCTGCAAATAAAACGATACATATGCTTCATATGATAGATTATTTTGATTTTTGAAAAAGTATATTCAGTCTTTTAGTCTGCAGCTTTGTTACCACCTATACAAAAATGGTCATATTTGCATTGAAATGTATTTGACTGATGCATGGCTCAGGGGCTCGAGTGGGTAATATAGAAGCTATAAACCCTACAGTCATGGATTCTAAGCCAGCCTTACCTGTTCTGTTTTAGGAAACCCAACAGCTTTGGGGTCAACAAGGTCATTCTCACAACCTTTTACTACTCCATAGAGAGTGTCCTCTATTTTTCCATCCATTGCTGGTATCACTCCACTAGCCTGCAGTACAGGACCCGCCCGCACAACACCCTGCTCCCAAGGACCCCTCCTATGCTCTGTTCCTGGAGTTTAAGTGGCTCCCCTCAGGATGACGGCTCCAGTGTCCTGGCTGCAGGACACAGAGGAGGAGCGTGACCTTTGTTCCCAGAGCAGTTCAACTCCTCAATTCACAGACTTCTCTAAGCCCCCACCTCCCGGCACTGGAACCCATCAATCATTCTGCACTTGACCATGTCCACTAACAATCCCTCCGCCTTTTACATATTTATTCAGTGCCCATCTACCTGATTGACTGCAGTTTTGCACAGAACCTTCTAAACACTGTAATCACTGTTGTACTTTACGGCATTGTGTCCTTGTTCAACTGCCCTGTAAAAAAATCCTTTTGCATGCTACCTTTCCAAGCACTCTACCTCATACATCTGGCAAACATTAGAGTTTAGCGGGGATTTCCAATATCGTATTTGTCCAGATACAGCTCTTTTTATGCAGTATGTGTGCCTTTAATTGCCTCTTGGGGACAAATAAAGTATTTTTAATTGAATTGAATTGAATTGAATATATATAGGCAAAATGTTGATGTAGTTGTCGCTGAAGAGATTTTTCCACTACTCCTGCTTTATATATGAGTCATGGGCTATTAGTTCATGCAATATTGTTGTTTAACCTTGTCATTTCAGCTAAAGACCCACCTACGTTTTTTTTTGTGTCTCGTGATCTCATATGCGAAAGAGGCCATGTTTCGATTGGAATTTGTTTTTTGATTCAATGTGGGGAAAAATGGATGCAGCCAAATTCAGAGGAAGAAGACGTTGCAGAAGTGAAAGACCAGTTATATCTAAGATAATCACTAATTGATCATATGGTAAATCATAGTCTGTCCCTGATGCAAACTTGCCTTGATCCACAGTAGTGTTGATAGTGACGATTTTCAGGCAATCCAACAGGTACTGTCCAGTATTTACAGCATTGTAACTAAAGGCATCTGATTGATGGGTATATTACCACAGTCCTTTGATTTAAAAAAACTCTCTAGAAAACACTGATGTATCAGTGCACATTTCTTTTAGTCTCACTACCGTAGGACCCAGTGGTTACTTCCGAATGAGAGAAGGAGAAGGATATTTACACCAACAACAGGAGTCATTGCAAGTCATTGTAAGCAACAGCATCACGCTAAGAGAAATACACAACATAATAACAGAGAACAATATTTTTCAAACATTCACAATGTTAGGACTACAGCCTTTTCAAGGGTGCTACATCAGATCAGGATGAAATACTTGTTTCTTTCTTATTACACCAAATGGGCTAGATTAGGCTACCTAAGTCCAAATTATGTTCGTTGGCCTCCTGTTTCCTGTCCACAACATAATTATTTTTGTGTGCCAATTTCGCCTAGTACGACTACTGGCCAAGTGCATTCTTAATTCACTTCGAATGTGTTATGCTGTGTGTGTGAGAGATAGCTAGAGCATTCAGTATTAGGTTGATAGAGGATGCCCAATTCAGGAACCAGACGCGCACACTTCACTGAAATTAGCTTGAATTCATGTTGTGAAGCACCATTCAGTAAGATTGGGATTTCTGGGATTGCTGTAGAGGCTGCTGGGATTGCTGCACTGTGCGGGAGTGGTGTAGACACCGTGTGTACTTGTGTTGTGTTGTATGACTGTTGAACACTAAGTGCTAACACACCTTTTAGGGAGACTGTGTGTATATCACAAGCAGGGAGGGGGGAGAATGATGAACAGGTAAGTCGAGAGAGCTAGGTGAACGTAGGTCGTAGATGCAGAAAAGGGCGTACACAATTCAGAGGCACCATCACCTGAAGTGACGTGTCTAACCGCTTTCAGGTGCTTCCAGCTTTAGAGCCAGAAGAGACTGGGGAGGCAGGTGGGCCCTTGGACACCAAGGAGTCACCTATCCCCACGAGGAGGGAGGTTGTGGTAGTAGGGGATTCAGTTATTAGAGATGTAGATAGTTATGTGTGCACCCGTGATAGAGGGTCCCGTACGGTGTCTTGCCTGCCTGGTGCCCAGGTAGGGGACCTTCTGAGTGGTGTGCACAGGCTTTTGGCCCTAGCCGGGGTGGATCCAGTGGTCGTAGTGCATGTTGGCACCAATGACATAGGAAAGGGCAGGAGAGTTATTCTGCAAGATAAATTTATAGAAGTCGCAGAAGAGAAGCAGACCATCCATGGTGGTATTCTCTGCCGCATGCAGATAAGGGGATTAAATTTGTGGTTAAAGTGGTGGTGTAGGGAAGAAGGGTTTAGGTTTATAGGGCACTGGAAGACCTTCTGGAACAGGTGGGATCTGTTCAAGCCGGACAGGTTGTATCTGAACCATAGGGGAACCAGTGTATTGGGGAGGCATATGTGTAGAGTAATTGAGGAATGTTTAAACTAGGGACTGGGGGGGCAGGGAGGTTAGTTACGAAATTATGTGGGGAGAGATGGAAAGCCCCAATAAGTATTAAAAGTGGGCACTGTAAAAGGCCTACCATTTGTGGTCTGTATTTAAATGCTAGGAATATTAGAAACAAAATTAATGATTTAGAGGCTTTAATTTCATTGGACACTTATGACATTATAGGAATAACTGAAACATGGATGAGTGAAAATGGTTACACGTTGTTCTGTAGAGACCGGATAGGCAAGAAGGGAGGTGGTGGTGCAGTATACGTAAAAGAAGACTGATAAAAATAAAAGTACAGAAGCTGTATAGATAAAACTTGATGCTAAAAACTCAAATGGCCTAATTGTCAGTGTTTGTTATAGATCACCTAATGTAGCTGCTGAGGAAAGCAGAATGTTATAGGACGATATCAGGATTTCGAGTAATAAAAATGATGTGGTGGTTATGGGTGATTTTAATTTACCTGGGATACAGTGGGACACAGTCTCTGGCTCTTCTGTAAATGAATTTGAGATGGTGGAATTAGTACAGGATTGTTTTTTTACTCAGTTTGTTAATACTCCTACCAGGGGAGAAGCCATTCTTGATCTTGTTTTCTCTAATAAGCAGGATAGGATTGGAAAATTAGAGGTTTTAGAACCACTGGACGGTGGTGATCATAACATGGTTACATTCAAGGTTAATTTTAGTGTCTGAAGAGCAAAGTCCAAATTAAAAGTATACAGTGTTAGGAAGGCAAACTTTAATGGTATGAGACTGAAACAAATCACAGCCCCCTGATGGCATGTTACTTATAGCATTAAAAGAGATGAGGGATATTATTAGACAACCTTTACAGTAACTTTAATATTCCAGAAATCGTTATCTGTGGGTGTGGTACATTGTGATTGGAAGCATGCTAATATAACGCCCATATTCAAAAAAGGGGATAGAAGTAATCCAGCAAACTAGGCCAATCAGTTTAACTAGCATTACTGGAAAAATAATGGAAGCTATAATCCAAGTGAAAATGGTAGATTACCTGGATGCAAACAACATTCTGAGAGATGGCCAACATCGATTTAGGAGAGGTAGATCCTGTTTAACGAATGTACTTGAGTTCTTTGAGGAAGCTACAAGTGAAATTGATCTCAAAAAGGCCTATGATGTGATCTATTTAGATTTCCAGAAGGCCTTTGATGTTGTCCCCCAGAAATGGCTCTTGCTTAAGGTGCTGGGATTTTAGAAACTGTAGCATCTTCGATGGAAAATTGGTTAACTGACAGGAAGCAGCGAGTAGTTATTAGAGGCACAATGTCACAGTGGGCCTGCGTTCATAGTGAGGTACCGCAGGGTTCAATTTTAGTACCACTATTGTTCCTAATTTACATTAACAATATTGACACCAATACATACAGTAAACTGGTTAAATTTGCAGACGACACCAAGGTGGGTGGTGTAGCAGATACGGAT
>JAODKE010000068.1:16463188-16475027 GCA_026779605.1 Mormyrus hasselquistii
TTCACTCTTTGGAAGTGAAGTTATTGACATTATCCGTTTTCGTTTTGCACTTTGCAGACGGTCCCTAAGCTCTCCTCTGACAGCGGACGGCTCATAGGGAGCAATGTTATCCGTATGTCTTTTAATGCATATCGTTTGGACGAAAATCCTGTTGTAGCTCATTGTCTACCTTACCACTGTTAAATAGACACGTATATTGGGTTGTAAGAACGTTTTGTTTAAAATTTATTGAGCCGTGAATTTCGAATCTGCCAATGTCTTTCCAACTTTACCGAACTCTCTCTCGCCTGCTTCCAAGCTCGCCCGCACGCCGACGCAACATTCAGTCTAATACCAACGTGAAACAAAACAAAAATAAAACAAAATGAGCTGCATATATTACAACTGCCATGCCAAATGTCTTAACAAATGTCCATTCTTAACATAGAACGCAAACTTTATGTGTAAAAAATAAGTCTTCTTGTCATCGCTTCCAAAATACTTAGTGTCAGAAAAGAAAAAAATGCGGCTCTCGCTTAATTCCCGCCTAAAATTAACGGGTTTTTTTATTTCCCACAGTATGTGTAAGTCACCCTCCAAACTCAAACAATGCTATGTTAATCATTCCGATATTAAATTAAAATTACGACCCGTTTCATAAAAAAAGAAGTTTGTTTCATACATACCGAATACAAATGGGTTTTCCTTGTATGCATTCCTTCCAGAGTGCCGACGACGGATAAGACATTTCTGAAACGAGATAGTGTATGCCTACGCCAAAACCAAACTGCAAACAAAGCAACGTTAAATAGAATCTAAAACATAAAATTAATTCTAAATACACAAAGACACGTACGTCAAATAATCTACATGTAGTTTGTTCATTAGTCGTATATACTATAAAACTAGGCTATGCGATTTTGGTTTGATGTAAGCACACTAGATTAACAATAAATGCCTATATAGAAAGAATAGTGAGTTAAGTTATTTTGGTATATTACTTACGTATTACTTATTTAGCTGTCAACTGGTGTTATTAATATTTTTTTGCTTCCAGAGGGCATAGGTTTTATCGCGAACCTGCTTCCATTTTTAAGCTGTTGCTAGCAAAAGCCAGCTGTCTGTGTTTGAGAATTAAGATAAAATATATCTCTTGGTTCTTTCGACTTTTAGGGGAATCAAATCGAGCATTCTGCATGTTTAGGAAGTCTTTTTTTTTTTTCATTTAAAGCAATTTCAATAAATATAGTACGTAGTGGCTTAACGGTTATCAAGAAGTCGCGGTGCAAGCTATGGTCAAGTTAATTAGCAGCTTGTTTTTTCCGGGCAAATAGCTAAATTACTAACTGAATAAATATTCCGTGTTATAATTTTGCTGTATTTGCCCATGTTTTATAGAGCCAACATTTAAAAGGTGAATTCGTGAACAATATAAACTGTTGCGCAGAAAACCAAGCTCTCTTTTGGTTAAAAGAATTGCCAAGCAGTGTTACCACATTTCAGGTGAAAAAGAAGATGGATGGATGCATTTTTATTGCCATTTGCACAGGTACAGGTCAATACAAGTGCATTGGATTTCTTGTGCATATCTCCCAGAGTCATTTTTATAAAATAGAGAGACAGGGGAAAAGAGACAATTTAAAAAATATAAAATAAAAAAAATTACAAATAAATAAAAGCAGCAAACACACTAATTTCAGGACGTAGTAAGTGGATACACACTGTGTACAGATGCACACAAAAGTGGAATATTGTACATGTTTGTTAGGCTATTGCACTGAAAGAATTACTTGATTAACTAAGAGGAAACAGAACAATAGTGAGGTTGTGTCTGATTGTCTCTTTGCAGTGATAACTGTCCAGGTAATGCCCATGGGGAAGTGGTGGGGGGGGGGGATGTATTTCTTACCCACTTTAATGTCCTCAGCCATCAAGGACTATGTCAGTCTATGTTTAATTTGAAGTATGCTGCTGAGTGTTTCCTGTCCCATCCTGCTCCTCAATTTAAATTTGACAAGGCTCATCAATGAGAAACCTCTCTACAATGGCATTGTTTAAAAGCATTGCTAACAATGGCAACGAACAAGACAAGTTGTTTGAATGGCTGGTCCTCACTACTATCTTTGTAATACAGTATTTCCACCCAAAATTCCTCTGCCTGGCAGTCCAGTAGAAAGCCTGTGTAAGAAGGACTTTTTGAGGCGCTGCCTTTTACCTGACCTGGGGTGCGTTTCTCGAAACCATCGTTGCTAACTATGTTAGCAGCTTCCGTCTTTCGAACTATGTAAGTACGACGCAGGTGTTTCTCGAAACCATAGTTCAAACTACATAGGTAATGATACTGCGAACTTACGTAGTACGATGCAACATTAAACGACTAAGGTGTTTCCGGAAACCATAGTTCGAACGAACGTTCGCAAACATTGTCGTTAAGTTGTATAGTCGAACTACAGCTAGCGTAGTTCCATGTAAATTCGTCAGCGATGGTGGAAAATGCAGTTTAATAATGATATAGTCACTGTGTAAGTAAGAAATTTTTATAATCTTTAATACCTAATAAGGAATAAATTAGCTCTACAATCACATATAATGTCACGTTGTCTGAAAATGTAGTTTGAAACGTAATTGTTGTGTGGGTCTCTGGTCATAAGTACGGTAACTGTCTGTAGTGAACAATAGGGACAAATCTCAGATTGTAAAGTATTAATTAGCACAGGGGTGGCTAATTTTATCCAGAAAGAGCCGTTAGACATGCAGCTTGTCACTGCAACTCCGCGCTTAGAGCAAAACTTAGAGGACTGATCGACTGAAGAGGTCACACAACTGGGTTTGAGCAACTGATCGAACTGTTATTTAAAAAAAACCTGCAAACACACCGACCCTTTCTGAATAAGACTGCCCACATCTGTAGTGGCATATGCAGTCAGTGTGTATTTCTTGGTGAAGGATGTTGTGTGCCCTGTGGTCATTGTGCCATATGGTACACTTCGCCATATACAGTAAAACCGGTCTAAGTCGACACTCGCAGGACCAGCTTAAAAGTGACAACTTAGAGAATTGACGAGATATACCTAAGTCGACACTTAGACTGGCAACTTATGTCTATCTCGCCGTTTTGTTGACTAGTAAATATAACTTGCCGTTTTGCCGACTAGTAAATATATCACCATACCTCTACTCAGCACAGCCTCGGCATCCTTCATCCTTCCTTGACAAGTCAGTACATGCAGTATGGGTTCCTATAAGGCCATCCGAGTCTTTTACAGACTGCCATGATGTTATTGCCCCCAAGTCTGTCCAATTTCAGCTGAATGTTGAACCCTCAAAACAATCTATTGTGCTCTGTCATGGATTGCTAACGGAAGAACTGACAGGTCTGCTGCACGCATTGGATGAATCATGCTCTGCCGTTAATTGCATGGAGCACTATACCAAGCATAATTGCATCACACTACTCTTCGAGTACAGCATTCATGTCAGGGTCGTGACTTGTAAATTTCAAGAGCACAGTGCATTGCATTGGGTGGATTGGTGAACAAAAAAGAAATGTAATATCAGATAGGTTTTAATCTTTCAAACACACGTGCATAAACTGGGATCATTACCAGGGATTATCAATAAAAATCTTGTGTGAAATACACTGTACATGTAATACTTTTAGTTGTCACATCGTTCTGTACCTGTTTAGCGTAAATTACACCATGTTCTAACAAAAAAAGTCTTAAATGACATTGTAGTTTGTGTCCGTGGTGACAAGCAGGCGGCGGGAATGCAGTGATTGGGGTGTCGACTTACAAGTAGGAAAATCCATTCATTTGTGTTGTTCGGGACCAGGATTTAGGTGACGACTAAGGGAATTTGACGACTTACAAGCGGCGATCTACACAAGGAGTTTTAAAGGAAACATCATTAGGAAAAATCGGGACTTTTGCTTGAGCATCCACTTGTGCACATTGACAAGTTACAAGCCAGCGACTTACTGTATAGTAAAAAAGAGAGAGAGAACAAAAACGTTAATAAAATTAAAAGGAAATAATAAAACCCAAAAATAATTATAATAAATCATTATCCCTTGTGTGTGTACATGTGTATTTTGGAGCCCTATGCAAACCATTAGGTGTTGTGCAGTTTCTTCATTTCAGACATAACTTCAGAGGGACAACAGTTGCCTTTAGTAAAGAGTACAGCCCTTTGATGAATTACTCCTTATTCACTGACAGCTGTCATTGCCATAATGGAAGAGTAGAATGACACTACAGCAGTCAGATACGAATCCATGCCTTTGTACATGGGAAAAGACTTCTGTGATGTTTAGATATTACACGCACCTGTCTATTCCAGTCAGCCACTAACATTCTGTAAGCGACAACGTCAGACCAGGACTTTGTAAGTGTTCGTAGTGTGATTGAAACGCAATGGACTGCAATCAACGTAATTACAAATGGAGCGTCTTTCACAAAATGTATATATACATACATGTGTGTGTGTGATTATTTTATATTTTACACAGTTCGTGAGTTTTTGTACGCGGCCGGCTGTGAAAGTAGTTTGTTAGTTGTTGCACACGACTTGCCATGAGTGACCAATCAGCGGTGGAACCATTGTAGTTCGAACTACGGTAGGTTTGCCGTGATTCTGACCAATCAGCGCTAGAACCACTGTAGTTCGGACTACGGAAGTCCTAGCTAACTAACGTGGTTCGAACTACTGTGGTACGACAGTTTCGAGAAACAGTCAATGTTCGGATGTTGGTTAGTTTGAACTACGATAGTACGATGCATCGTGAAGGCTAACTTCCGTTGTTGTTCGAGAAACACACTCATGTTCAGCAGAAATTAATCCCCTTTATTGATGGAGGCCTTCAACTCACACAACACCTCCGCCACCAGCTTCTCCTCAAAGACAGAGCTTGCCAAGACCCAGGTTCTTTTCAATTCTGTGTTTCCCGAGGAGAAGGGTAGAGAAGTATTTGCATTTGTTTATCTTGGATCTCGGAAATGCATACCTGGCAACCTCCTCTTTGCCATTCATAGTGTCCAGCAGAGAGAGGGTGAACCTAGCTCCCGCATACACCATTGAGAGTGTGGTAGAGCCTGCCCCAGCCCCATGATGGTGGCGTGGGTAGTGAATGGGTCATCATGAGTTATTCCGGGCTTTCTGGCCACTCCAGCAGGAAGGAGCTCAACTTTACACCCCTTCAGAACTGCATCGAGTTGGTCTTAGCCGATGTAGCCACTGACCTGGGCCCTGGTCTCAATGTGACTAAGGTCAGCAGCAACACAGAGGGTGTGGACGATATCATACAGGGAGAGCTGGCTCACCAGGTGTAACAACAGAACACTCAGGAAAGGCCCAACGGTCCTTTATTAGGGCAAACCAGCGTGAAGTCCAAACAACAAGCATGGTCACAACCGGAATCCGTCTGATCCGTAATACCAAAGGGAAAACCATAATCGTAGTCAGGTCGGGTGCCATAAGGTCGAAGATCCGAGAGGTCTGTCCGAGGACGTAGATAGGTCGTCTCTACGTATAGGATTGACCTTCCGACTACTAGCCATACCTCGACTATTCTTTTGGATTCCCCTTCTGGTTTTGGCTATTCTCAGATCTACCAATAAACCCTTTAGCTACTGCACTTCGGGGTCTGCCTCCTGTGTCAGTACAGTACGTCACAGAATACTTCGCCTCCAAAGCATGTACCCCACAGAGAGTCATTATCTCCAGCAGCAGGTGGATCAGCTCACCACACTGGTGTGTCAACTCCTTCAGAGACAAGCTTCTCGAGCCCAGCTGCCAGACTCCCAACCACAGGCTTCCGCTCCCGTACCCGTTGCTATGCCCGAGAAATATGATGGCAATCCAGACCACTGCAATGCTTTTCTCATGCAGTGTGGTCTGTAGATAGTTTGTGGAAGAGACCACCCGGGTTCGCTTTGTGATCTTGCTCCTGACAGGGCGAGCCCGAGTCTGGGGAACAGCCCTGCGGACTGATAACAGCTCGCTACTGGATTCGGCTCATGACTTCCAGGCCGCCTTCAAGGAGATCACCCCACGTTGGGACACAGTCTTGGGGAGCGACTCGTGGATCTACGCCAGGGATCCTGGACCATGGCAGAATTCTCATTAGAGTTCTGCACCATCGCAGCAGGACTTCGTTAGCCGGAGAACTGTCTTCGCATCTTCTATCGGCGAGCTCTTACCCCGGGCTTCAAGATGAGCTAATGTCCGGAGGGTCCTCCCTGTCATTTGAGGACTTTATAGAACTTTTGGTTATGCTGGATAACAGCATTAGGGAGCGGCACCGCCAACAAGCCCATCCTCAAGTCCCTCCTGTACTTGTCCCGGAAGATAGTCTGGAGCCCATGCAACTTGGACAAGAACCTCTGATGTCAGCTGAGAGAAGACATCACACAGCCCAAGGTCTGTGTCTTTACTGTGTAGAGGCCGGACACACACTCCGCTCCTGCCCAATTCGTCCCCCTCACTCAGAACCCTCTCTTAAGTTAGACCACTCAATTTTTCTGGGGGTTTCTCAGGCTCAATTAACGGTTCCTATTGTAATAGGTAATGTGGGAGAGCCTATCTCTGCTCAAGCTCTAAAAGATTCTGGAGCAGCAGGCAATTTTATGGAGTTAGTCCTTGCTCGGCATCTGCACATCTCGTTGCGTACTCTCGCGACTCCCTTTTCGGTTCTGGGTGTTAGTGGGGAACCCCTACATGGGGGGAAAATCACCCACAGACAGACCCAATAACCGGGGCTTTGCATGTGGAAAAACTAACCTTCTTAATCATCCCCAGCACTAAAGATCCCGTGATCCTGGGCCTTCCGTGGCTACAGGAACATGATCCACAGATTCTCTGGTCCTCCGGGGAGATTGTGTCCTGGTCTTCTCTATGTTTTTCTAGCTGTTTAGCTCTACCCTGTTGCGCCTTGCAAATCGAAAGCCCAGAACTTCTCCATCATCCCCATAGAGTAAGCAGGATTTCTAAATGTGTTCAGTAAAATGCTAGTTAGTCAGCTCCCACCTCATTGAGAGTGCGACTGCTCGATTGACCTGCTTGAGGGGGTACCGCTTCCCAAGGGAAGACTCTACCACCGAGGAGGCAGCCATGGAAGATTACATACGAGAAAGCTTGACGCTAGGAATAATCCGTCCATCTACCTCTCCCATTTCTGCAGGTTTCTTTTTCATCAGAAAGAAAGATGGGGGTTTATGGCCATGTATTCACTACTGTGCACTCAATGCCATAACTATAAAGCGGTGGGAACCATTACCTTTGATACCCTCCACTTTGGAACAGCTTCAGGAGGCTAAGGTATTTACCAAGCTCGATCTTCGCAGTGCGTACAACCTCATCTGTATTCTTAACGGCGATGAATGGAAGACCTCCTTCATCACCCACACCGTTTAATACGAATACCTTGTGATGCCTTATGGTCTTGCTAACGGCCCATCTATTTTCCAGTCCCTCATGTATTCTGTGTTTCAGGACATGATCAATCGGTTCGTTATTGTATACATTAATGATATACTCTCCGTCTCTTTCCCAACACATCGTACATGTGCGGCAAGTCCTCCAGAGACTACATATCAACTGTTCACAAAAGGAGAGAAGTGTGAGTTCTACAAAATGCAAGTACAGTTCCTGAGTTATGTAATCTGCCCGGGGGCTGTAGTGATGGATGAACGTCCCCGGACCATGAAAGAGCTGCAGAGGTTTCTTGGTTTCTCTAATTTCTATCACCGATTTATTACAAATTTCAGTCAAGTCGCTGCTCTACTTACCTCTCGTTCAAGGAAAATCTTGCCGTCTCTAATGGACCCCGGAGGCTGAGAAAAGAAGCCCTCCTGAAGCTTGGTCGGTGAAGGCGCAGCTGGACAGAGAATTGCAACCCAGACAAAGCTTCACAAGGAGAGAGAATCAAAGGGGCTCCACTCCAAAACTGCTCCAAACGCCGCGCCTTCTTGAGTGCCATCATCCCATCAGCTCATCAGCCTCTGCAGCCAGGTGCCACGACCCCCACCCCCACTCTGCAATTAAGTAAACCAACTTCCTCTTATTCTAACAACCTTAGTTGTTCTGTTAACCTGCTGTATGACTTTAAGGTCGTGTTTCCACAAAATGTGCTTGCTTTGCAGAACAGCATTTCCCTTTTAAAGATACTCATTTAAATCCGGTCATTGCATTTTCATAATTACATTGTTTGTTGCTATTCCGTTATTTTGTGTTTGTTGGTTATGTTAGGTGTAATATCTGTCTTATGTTAGTTCTAGTGTTAGTTAGGAATAAATGCATGTCTTTTACACAACTTCAGCCTCCATTCAGAGTGCTCACAATAGTCCCTGCCTCTGTGCGATCTAGCTACAACACTCTGGAACCTCAAACTCACCTTTTCAGTGAAAAGTGAGTCAGTGCAAATGTGCTTTAGAGCACATGGAAGGTGTTATGACAGGGGTGACTTTGGCCTGAAATTTCTGGGTGAAGATGGGGTGGTTCATATACGAGGCAGCCAGTGGTATGCCGGCTCTAGGAGGTAGTGGGGAGGTTGGAGGACATTCCAAAGGTGTTGGCCAGGTCAGGCTGAACCAAGCCTGAGGTAGGAGCTCCAGGCTGGGTGCGGGAGATATCGGGGCTCCCCTGGAAGGCTTCCCGGGGTGGTGGTCCATGAAGGTCCCAGTGGTGTATGGATGGTAGTAATCCTAAGTGGCAACCCTAAGTCTGACCCTAAGTGGGAACCCTATGTTTAACCTGCTGTCTTACACTTAGTCAACCACACGCCTGAGTACAAGACCCCCGCCATCGAAAGTAAATGAGATTCCAAAAGATCGTCATCAAGCCTCTTAAGCTTCACTAAAGTGTAAGTGGAGAGGTGCAACATCTAATATCATTTTCAGAAACTCCAAGTGTACATCTCTATCTCAATGATGGACTACTGAATGCATCTGGTGTCATATGTTTACATTCTGGATATGAGAAGGTAGCTGCTCAGTAGTCATAAAGTGGAAATTCAAAATGATATAAAATGATTGTTTTGGCTTTTCTGAACATATGGGCTATTTCCATAGGGTAGACACAGATGGTACAGTAAACACCAGTTTGCTGCTTAAGGCCAATGTACCATTAATATCCATTAAGTTAATATCCATAGCTTAAGTCATATTATAAATAACCTGATATCGTCTTGCGTTGGGCTGAATTTTGTTCCCAGTCCAAGCCCGTGTGCCGTTACTAGTACCTGATGCTTCATTTATCGAATAACCCGGAACATACAGGCATGTTTTAAATATCATTCCTGTTGGATAATCGTTTAGGCTACATTTGTGAGCAATTAGACTAATTTTCACAGATGAATAAAAATTAAAATGAAGTGTAAGTTACTACATGTAGATGGTGTCAAGAGAAAGCGGTCGTTTGGCGCCATTCTGGCTTCTTTTCACTGATGACAGGCTGTACCACAGGTAGTGGGCCAGTGACTGTTTAACAGTATTGGCCCGCGTACTGTGTCATGTGCAAGACCATCGCATATATTTCTTCCGTGATCAAACTCTTTTCACTGTAACGAAATGGAGGGCCAGTGTCCTGCAGGTTTCCCATCCACAGCATTCACACCTGGTCTCAGGTAGATGACCACCAGAAGAGACTGTTCAAGTAGGATGGAAAACCTCCAGGACACCGCTCTTCCAGCGATTACCCATGACATAGACGGACGGGAACTTGTTCGCAGTTTTGCGGACTGCAGACCAAGTACAGCTGTACTTGGAAAAAGGTGTTTGAGGTTTTTGTTGCCAGTATAAGTAACTTATTGTGGTTTCAACACAATAACTATACACCAGACTAACTGACAAAGGGGGAAATCTGCAAATAAATTCTCCCATGTGCAGTGCTCAAGAGATTCAGTGTTTTTTTTTTTTTTAATTTTATTGTCTACAACCTGAACATAATCATCTACCAACAGTCCAGAATTATAGTCAACACAGATAGAACTTGATTTTCATGTGAAACCATTTCCTTCAACTATAATTGGTGTTTTATTGTTTTTACTGTTACTTCCACAACAAACAATTCAGAAAACTCAGGAAAAAATAAGAATGCATGTACTGTATATAGACTAGACAGACGTAGCAGTCAGAAGTTATAAACATCCTGTTTTATTTTCTTTTACAAGTACAGACATAATATCTGAACTTTTAGCGTCCATTTTCAAAGTATGGTTTGTGTTATATTTCACATTCAGACAAATCTACTCAATTCAGCAATTGAACTAGCAGAACATTGTGTTCTTACGCGTCACTCTCTGGCAAATAGTAACAGCAGCACAGAGGATGTTCATTGTTTTGAGCTCATGACAAAACAGAAGTCTAAAGATGAGTGTTTAACATCTCCAACCTGAGCAAGCAGGGCCCATACTCAAAATTCTACATACGTAGAATGAACAGGTGAGAACATTCATTGATAGTCTTTTTCACAATTTTTTATGCATTGAATGCTGTCAAGTACACTGTGACACACGTGCCATTTTAATTTTGAAACTATTCAGATTTGCAAATTAAAAAACATAATAAGAATTAAATCAATTAAATAAATAAATGTTCAAATTACAGTGCTCCCACGCCTATTGCGGAAGTTATGTTCACAACCCATCAACGAAAGGTGAAAATCCGCGATACAGAAAGACCATATAAAAAACATTTTTTACAATATAGTTTAAGCCTTAATATACCCCTCCCACACACTTTAAACACATGTAAACTTATTAAAACAAACTTTGTAAACACATATATGTGGATGTCAGGCTAAGGATATGAGTAACATAATAATAATATGTAATATATATATGTATATTTAGTAATGTAATAGTTATAAATTATAATATGTACTGTTCCAACAAACTTTTGTCTAGCTCGCGTAGTGACAAATGAAAAGCGTATGTACATTTTGTTATGAATTGCGACTGCATGGCTACGCATTCTTGTATTGCTTAAATGTTACCTATACGCTAGTTATTATAAATTATAATATTCTTCTCACAAATTTTTGTCTAGCACATGTAGTGTCAGCTGAAACCCTATGAATTGTTATGAATAAGTACACTACAGGTAGGATGTACTTATTCAATTTTTTCTCCATTTTTATTTATATACAGTACAGGTATATTATATATGTTACAATTACAGTAATACATTGTTGTTATTAAAAGTATAACATAGAAAAATGCTTATTTCAACATAAAAAACTATCACTATAAAACCCCAGATTTCCGCGATACAGCGGGGCGCGGTAAAGCTGGGGATCACTGTACAATAAGAACTATGGGACATGTTGAGCTTCATGGGCCTCCGTGAGCTTCATAGGCCCCGGAGCCATGTACCGGCTGCACCTCCCTCTCCTTGGGCCTTCATGGCACACCGGTGGCATACATGAAGATCTCCTCCAGGGTCACTGAAATGTCATTTTCTGAAAGTAGAGAGCAAATTCACTAATTTGACTAATTCATTGTAACCCAAAAAACAACAGAGATTATACTTCATTTTGATAAAAAGGACATTGACTAACCTTCACAATCAAGAAGTTAGTCCGCCCAGAAACTTATTGCTTTGTCCTCCAGGACCCTGCTGGTGCTTCCAACTGGATGGGATTGGACTCGGTTGTCCACGTCTGTAGCAGGTAGCTAGCGTGAATGGTGTTTAGCAAAGTCCTCCCCCTTCCTTATGGAAGCCTCCAGCTCATCTACTGCTTCCGCCACCAGTTTGTTTTCAAAGGCGGAGAGCATGCCAAGGCCTAGGTTCCTCTTCACTCCATATCTGCCAAGGAGGAGAGGGGTGGAGAAGTACGTGCATTGGTGAGGTTCCTCAGACCT
>JAODKE010000068.1:16499747-16510696 GCA_026779605.1 Mormyrus hasselquistii
TCTGGAACAAAGCCCTTTTCCTCCTTACTTTATACTTTATTTCCCTAGTAAACCACCTAGGTTGCAATTTCCTAGATATATTCTTGCTGGAAACCTGTATGAAGTCCTCTTGCACTTGCAATAATGTGCGTTTAATTAATGAAAATGCGGAGCCGCAGTGGCGCAGTCAAAACGCCGGTAAGTTAACGCTAGGCTAGTGACGCTTAAGTTTAATTCCTGGTTTCATTAATTGAATACCTACTGTATTGTTTTTGGTTTTTCACTATGGGCGAATGTTAAATTAACACTTCCAGAGTTGAGTGAGGGATTTGATTCTTGATTTAAATTTCTTTTAGATTATTAAACTTGTTGCGCAACACCTGCAATTAAAGTTGTTTTGTAAACATTGGCTTAACCTTGGATAATGTTTGTTAGCCTCATTGCTAATTTACTTTACTTTAATGGGTACCATATAAATGTTTTTCTATAATATTATTTTGAATGAAATTCATTATAAGAATGAGATGTTATGACTTTCCTGGTTATTGGTTTATTGGATGTTGTATAAAATATGGCATTAATTACTTGACTTTGTTATTTATGGATGTATTTATTTAATTGTGATGGCAGAACAACGCTGTTCCAAGTTATGTATGGATGTTAATTTATGTTTTTTGAACTTGACCTTGTTTAGGTCAAGTTTTTTTTCCCCGCGCTCAGAGTCCTGGTAAGCGTGGAATGGTGAGCCACCTGACCACCGCTGCATTGCAGTAGGACTGATAAATCTGTATGATAAATGGACTTTAACTTCCTACCTGTTTGGAACTTGGCCCATTACAGGTCAAGTGAACTAAACTGAATAGAACTGAACTAAACCTTGTCCCACTTACCTTTGGGACCAGGGCTGTGTTTCCCAAAAGCATTGTAAGCCTAAAAAGTTTGTAAAAATGATCGTACAACTGATATTAATATTACGGTCTGTTTCCCAGAAACATCGTAACTTAGGTAGCACTTGAAAATCTTCGTAGATCTACGAGTGCTCTGGAGTAATCGTAAAGCCTTAAGTGCATTGTAAGGAGACAGAGTTATGAGGGCACCTGCTGGACAACCGGCAAATTGCACCTAAAATTTACTTCTCTTCTAAAAATTGAAACTGACGTCCTTCCCTGATTTTTTAATCCCCCTTGTTGCAGTACGTTTTGTAACAATATCGTCCCAGATTGTTTGTTTTTCTTTATTTGTATGACTGCCATTAAACCTGCTGAAAAGTGATCGACCGACCCCTGCCTGTTGTATCTCCTGTTTTTTTTTCTCTTGGATAATAAAGTCCACCCCTAGGTATGTGCTTATTTAAATGTTTCTCCTATTAGCAAATGCACATCAGGTGAAGATAATTAGGCTAATCTTTTCAAAACATAAATGTAAGAGCTTATTTATTTCTTTACTTATTTATTTTGATGTGAGATAAGCAATTGTTGATAAAGAAATTGATAAATAATTCTACTTAAATAATTAAGGTTTCATATGAATATCGAAAATTATGCTGATGTCATTTCCGGCAAGGACTGTTAGACTTTATTTTATGCGTGATTGGAGCAAGACAGTGTTTTTACAGAATGACATTTCCAGTTAATTTATGTTTTTAAACTTTCTCAAGAGAAAATTACAGGACTTATTTATTCGAGTTGAATATACATTCACAGTATAAGTAGAAGAAGAAACGGAAATCAAAACTTAGATGGATTGCTATAACAGTACAGTATAATGAGCCATTCTACAGTGTGACATATCAGCACTTGACCAAAGGATAGCGTCTCCTAAGTAACACTTAAAGAAGGGCTACATGCAATTGTGTTAAGTGCATTTTTGGGAAACGCACGTGAAACAATAATGAACATTCACAAAATGACTTGTGGAAAACACTCTTAAGCGCTAAGATCAATCGTTATCGGGAAACGCAGCCCAGATTAGTTGTCTTGTATTATTATTCTTGTGTTGTTTACAATCTTTTCTTTCTTTTTTATTTTGTGTATCTGTCTATAAATTCCACTTCCCCATAATACATATATTTTTGAGCTCTAGTTCTGTTGGTTGTGTTTCATTCACACACTCGGGCTCCGTAGTCAAAGCTACTTCTGATTAGCTCATTATCCATCAAGCTGTAGTAAGGCGCCCTGGTCCTTGAGCGCGTTATGTGTGGCAAGCCAGCAAGGAGCCTTTGTGTGTGAATATTTTTATTATTTTCCTTTTGAAAAATCAAAAATGGATTCTGTTGCACATTCCGGCATAAATATATCACAGTCAGTGATGATCTCCGGCATGTCTAACTCTAAAGCTGATGAAGAAATTCTTGACTTGTCACCGGGGACAGCAGCAGTCCCTCTCCCATCTACCTTAGGGAGTTGAAGCAAATGGCTGATCGCAGCGGGCACCAGCTTCAGGATGTCTTGAAGACAGTAATGATGCAGATTGAGTACATTTGCAGGAAGCAGGAGCAGATGATGATGATGGAACAGTCAACATGAATATGATGAGGAATATGGAGTAGAGGAAAAAGAAGAAAAGAAACTGGAGCAAAGGCAACTGTCTTCACCTCCTGCCAGCCAAATTTACACTGACCAGCAGGGGGCACGACCTCGTCAACATCAGACTGGACCAAGTCCGAGAGTGTCACTGACAACACATGATCTCAATCTACCACAAATACAAAGGGTTGTTGTTGAACATGTGATCCAAAACACTGAAGCGAGTGCTACAACTTCACTTCATCTCCGTGCTTTTTCAGGAAGGATTCCTAAGCCAAGTAGCGAAGTGGATTTTGAATCTTGGCGTTCTCAAATTGATTTATTCCTTGCCGACCCCAATCTGTCAGCTCTACACGTCACCAGACACATTATAGAGAGCCTTTTGTCACCTGCTGTTCATTTGGTGAAAGGTCTGAGCCCCAACACATTGCCTTCAGTCATACTAAATGTACTTGACTCAGCTTTTGGAACAGTTCAAGATGGTGAAGAATTGTATGCGCAATACTTAAATATTCTTCAAAATCCAGGAAAACGACCATCTGCTTACCTTCAGAGACTGCAGCTAACCCTCAGCATTGTTGTGAAGCAAGGAGGACTTGCAGTTTCTGACATAAACATCTTTTGAAGCAGTTTTGTCGTGGGTGTTGGGATAACACTATAATAACCAAATTACAGCTGGAACAGCAAAAGAACAACCCACCACCTTTCTCTGACTTATTGTTGTCATTACGGACAGAAGAAGACATACCACTTGCTAAAGAATCACTTATGAAAAAATACATTGGTGCTTCAAGACAAAAAGTCAACATCCAGTCCCAAAGCGTTTGTCCTTGTGGGCACTCTATAGCCAATGAAGAGTTAAAAGAAATGAAAAAACAACTCCAAACCCTCCAGCAGCAAATGTCCCAACTTTTGTCCAGAAAAAGTTCAACAGAGTTAAAGTTTAGGCCACAACAAAACAAATCCAGTCGTTCTTCACCTCAGTCAAGTACCAAACCCAAGCCATGGTACTGTTTTACCAGTGGAGAAGATTGCCGCCATTCTTCCACCTGCAATAACACAGTAAACTCCAGTCTGGTTGAACAGAAAAAACAGCAAGAATGGGATGCTAAAAATACTTTGTCATTAAACTAGAGACAGCTTCTGTGGCAGGACACACAGAAGCTGCATGTACTAACAATCCCAGAAAACACAACAAACTTCCATTGCTGCCAAAAGGGCTTGTGGGTACGAAAAGTACAGGTCAAATTCATATCAAAGGCAATAATTTCAACTGTATTCTTGATACCGGCTCTCAGGTTATTACCATTCCTTATTCTTCCTATAATATCTATCTTGCAGATCACCTAATCAAATCACTAATCAATCTGTTGGCCATAGAAGGAGCAAATGGACAAGCTGTACCATACCTGGGATACATAGAGATTAATATGACCTTCCCGGATGATTTTCTTAGTTCACCCATTGAAGTTGATACACTGGCCCTTGTTGTGCCTGACATCCAACAGTCGTACCCAACAATACTTGTTGGCACCAACACTCTAGACGTTGCTTACAGCAAACATTGTGATACTCACTCGGAGCAGTCATTCCAGCTAACTGGTTTCGGTTATATTGCAGTATATAAAACCCTCCAATGTCGCCATGTCCAGAATTTGGATGACCAGTATGCTCCTGTTATCTTGGAGTCAGACTAACCACATACCATTACTGCCAACCAAACCACCGTCCTTGAGGGATGCCGGGTCACAAGGCTATTCCAATGGGAGAAAGCAGTTATTCTGGAACACCCAACCTCTAGTTCTCTGCCTGGCAGACTCATGGTAAAAACCTGCCTTGTGGACTTACCTCAACGTCGGCCATGTTTTTTGTCTGTTGTGCTGAGTAATGAGTCTGACCATGACATCCACATTTCAGCTTGAGCTATTATAGCCGAAATCAGCACCTTACAGGAAGTGCAACACATCCAATATTCAGACCAGTCTACAGAGTCATTACCTCCATCTTCACCACAATACAACTTTGGAGCTTCACCTTTAACTCCAGGCTGGAAAGAACACATTATTCAAAAGCTCAACAGTATTCCCAGGGTGTTTGCTAAAAATGATCTGGACTTTGGCAGGACCGGCAAAGTTAAACACCAAATCAAATTGTCTGATCCAACTCCTTTCAAGCAAAGACCAAGACCAATTCACCCTCAAGATCGTGATGCTGTAAGGAAACACCTGCAAGAACTTCTTGATTCCGGAGTTATCAGAGAATCCGATTCACCATTTGCAGGATCCAAATGCAAAAAAGTACCAAATTGAAATGGAGAAGAAGGATAAACCCAAAACCACTTTCGTCTTCCCATTGGGATTCTGGGAGTTCAATTGGATGCCACAGGGGATTACCTGCACCAAGGACATTCCAACGGCTGATGGAAAAATGCATTGGAGAACTAAATCTAAAAGAAGTCTGTATGTATCAGACTCTGCCCCTACTATAGTGTTTTTGTAAGACACTACATGGGGTTTAACCCACAAAATGTTACATAGTCAGTCTTTGCTTGCTCGTACACCTGCTCACTATGCCCGTCTCCTTGTCAGCCCCTGCCTGATCGCTTGCCAGCTCGCTTTTCTGCTTGCTGGCTAACTTCTTACACCAGTGTGGCTCTGGTCAGACAAAGGCATCACGAAAGCAGCAAAGACAGAACACACTCTTTATTACAGACCTGAACAGGACTGTAACATGCATCCAACGAGCACCAAACCCAAATACACATAGCGGAAATACAAGGAGGTCAGATGCTGAACTGTAAGGTGTACACATGGTGGGAGATTGATATAAGCTAAGAACTTGCAAGGACCGGACAGGGTACACACAAGACACAAGCAAACACTTGTGCAACAATAGGGAAATGCAACCATTAACAACAACAGTATAACAAGGATTATTTACCACAAGCATGCTGGTAAATGTTGACCCCTGCAGGATCTGGTGAAAAATACAAACAATTCCAATAGGTGCCTATGCAGCTAAGGTGCTTATATAATAATAATAATGTTAATAATAATAATAATAATAATAATAATAGTAAAACATGATAACAAAAACTATAGGTGCCTAGACACCTATGGTACTTGGACCCTAATAATAGTGAAAAATACTAACAAAAAAAAATAGGTGCCTACATATCTATGGTGCTTGGCCCCTAATAATAATTATAAAGCTGCAAGCAGCAATACTGGGGCCCAGCAGAATAACAAGGCATAGTTGCCATGGAAATAACTTCATGTCATTTTGTCAAGGGGTTGGTTATATGCACTCACAGCAAACTTAATGTTAATTGCCCAAAGATTTGACAGAATTTGACTCTCTTTTATGCCTGCATCTGATTTGATAGGGAAACAAATGGTTTTGAATATAATTATCTGAAATCATTATATACATCCATCCATCCATCATCATAACCACTTAATCCCTACCGGGGTTGCAGGGGGGAACCAACCCTGGGCAGGCGCCAACACACAGCAGGGTGCACACAACTATAGGGTCAATTTAGACACACCAATTACCCTACCCTGTCCGCTTTTGGACCGTGGGAGGAAACCGGAGTCCCCGGCCAAAACCCACGCGAACATGGCGAGAGCCTGCGAACTTCACAGAGAAAGGACCCGGGGCCGAACCCAGGACGTTCTTGCTGTGATGCATTGGTGCTAACCACCGTGCCACCATGCTGCTCGAAATCATTATATTATTTTTAAATCATGCACTACCAGATATATGACGTATCTTGCATTTTTCAGGAAGGAGCTACTCATATAAACATTGTATCCAATTAGTGTCAACACGAAGCGTGAGTTGCCCTTACTCAACATGGCCGCCAATAGAGAGTGACAGTTGATCATATCACGTGGTGAAGTTACTGTAGTCATGAGGTGTGAGATGCCCTCACTCAACATGGCCACTGGTACATTGTGACGGTCGATCTTATCACGTGGTGAAGCTCCAGGCTTTCAGAGGGGTAGGAGAAAAGGCAGATCTGGTGTTCTAGCTCTCACTTCCTGATGATCGAGCTGGGTAAAGGTCCGCAGTCACAGCGGTTCTGCGATAGTCTCCGCTACCCGTATTTATTACTACTGCTGTGGTCAGAGGTGACGGTGGGATCGGCTGCTTTAGGGAGAAAATGGACTACTGGGTAAGTTTACTGCATGTAACATCATTTGCGTGCTGTGAAACTCTGGGCTAAACTGTTAGCAACATTAGCAACTTGCTGGACAAAGGCGTAAGTGGTGCCTTATAACGTTGTAAGAGCTGTTCGCCCCCAGTGTGTCACCGGCTCGAGCTGCTCCGGGTCTCTGTAGGTTATCTCCCTGCTGCTGTCTCGACACTGTCACCATGCAAAAGTATAAACCGTCCGGGCACGTCTCCGGTAAAGGGGCTGCCCCGTAAACGACTTCAGCGGCGAGGGTTTCGATCCGGAGCTGCCAACCATTAAGAAACAAACACTTGAAAGCTGCATGTGTAAATCACAGGGACGCATTTGCATACTGTATCATATTTCTACATAACTTACTATCATTACTCTCATTCAGAGTAATATATGTGTCTGTAACATGTTATGATTTATTAAAGTTAAATGAAAATTGTTGGCCTGCTTGCAAACCGTTAATTACGTTTGTGAGGATCGTGATTTAAAACGTTCACATTAAACCTTGCCATGCCCTCCAACAGAAAAAAGCACATGGATCCGCCTTTACATTAAAGACCGTGAAATAGACACGATTTTCCATGCGAAGACGTGAACTCATGCGCTTTCTTAGATGTGTCTGGCTGCGGAGTTGCGGAAAATTAACAGTATAAGGAAATTCCTTTGTGCGGGGAATATCGACCGGAACCACCTAATAATGAATAAAACTCCTTGTTAAAATAAGTCTTAGGGATGGTCGTTAAAGACTAAACCGCTGAGTGAAGTGTCTTCGTTTTTACTTCATTGTGTTTAAAGTATTATGTACGAGTCATATCAGGTGGCAAGTCAACCCAAAATCAGGTCATCACAAGACATGCCAATATTTTAATAAAGGACGAAATTATATGACAAAAAGTGGGTTTTTTCATTTTCTGCAATGTAATTTCTGCAATGTAATTTGTTATTATTCTTTAAAATGTTTTTACTGCTTTGGCATGGTGGTGCCATAGTTGGCACTGTCTCCCCACACCTCTAGGACCTGGGTTCAAGCCTCCACCACGATTCCATATGTGTGGAGTTTGCATGTTTTCGCCTGGTCGTCGTGGGGTTTCCTCCAGGTGCTCCACAATCCAAAAACATGAGGAGGGTAACTGGAGTTGCCAAATTGTCTGTAGTTGTATATGGTTTGTGTGTGTGCCCAACGATGATTTGGTGCCCCATCCTAGGTTGTTCCCCACCTTGCACCCATTGGCTTCAGACTCCCTGTGAACCTGAATAGAGAAGCAATTTTGGAAATCGGATGGATGGAAAGTTGCTTTTGTTTTACTTATGCTGTTAAAGGATGCTTAATAGATCAGCATGTGGCTCAGTGGGCTAAGCCTGTGTGTCCTTCGCGGACAGCTTGCTCTGCAAAGAGCAAGTTAATGGAAGTGTAAAAAAGAAGAAAAAGAATTTTGCCACAGGGATCAATAAAGTTCTATTATTATTATTATTATTATTATTATTAATAATAATAATAATAATAATAATAATAATAATAATATTATCAGTTGTTCTTCACTGTTTGCAGCCAGCTATCCATGTTGTGTGGGCACAGACATATAAAAAGTGGATGACTTAGGCCTCATTCACACGGACATTAAACAGCGTCAAGCGAACGCAAGTTAAACGGCAATCGAACGCAGCTAAAAAACACGCATGGCGTTAGGGTTATGTTAAAAACATTCATGCTCTTAATTGCTGCATTGTTTTAATGAGCCTTTACTTGTTGATTTGCTAATTTGTTTGGCATAGGCAGTATTGCTTTCTGGCTGTCTTTATTTGTGAATGTAGGACCTTGAAGCTTTCTGCTCTTAGGCTGTGGTGAGGTTACTGCATCAACATGCTCAGCTTGCTATATTTAGCCATAAGCTAAGTTGACAAATGATATTGGTGGAGTCCTGGTACAACAATGAGCTGGTGATTTTATGGTGATTGCTGGTGTTTTATAAAAATACACAGGGGGTATCTGAACTCAGCAGGTTTTCACAGGCATTGTTTGTGGCTCTCAGCTGGTCCTCCCTCCCTGAATTTCCATGAGAAATCCCTTCCTTTAACCTCCAAGGGACAGAGTCTCCCTGCACAGAGAAAAGGCCTCCTGAGAACAACTGGAGAAGAAAGTGCTTTTTATGATCTTAGCTTACAGCAGGCAATAGTGACCCCTCACACTTCACACACCCACAGCAGAGCTGGCAGGGAACCTGTACTGAAACCACACATGTATTTAGCACCGATCTCCCTGCCAGAATGTTGAAGTGCAGGGTGGAGGTTGTGTCTCTGTTACAACATGTCCACCTTCAGTCTCTGGTGTTAACTGCAGTTGAGCTTCACCTATGTTCAGATTATGGTTTGTGAATGCGCCGTGATGTAGGAACATGGATTGGTGTGCCAGGGACCTGGGCTAGGCCAGCCCCCGCTTTTCCAGATAGAGTCGTTAGCTGACCGCCGCATTTAGAACTGACTAAAATAGACTTTATTAAGGAGATGGTAAGGCTATTGTTCAGCTGCTCTGCACCGGTCCCATCTGGTCCACACAGACAACTACGATGACATTGCTCTTCCTCTCCATACACTCTGTCCTTTGATCAGATTCATGGGTAACAATTGTAGTGTTATCAGTATGCATGTGGGTTTACAGCTGCAGTGAAGGTGATAAATAATTGCTTCAGCAGATACAAACTTTGTCCATAGTACAGGCCGCTATTTGCCTTCTGCGTCTCAGTTTGGGACTCCAACTCAGCCATGCCATCACGCTGTTAGAGGTGTCAGGAGCAACATCATACCTCTGCCCTGTAATGCTATCCTTGACTAGGAGGGCAGCTGGCCAGTACCTGCATCCATGTTTTCCATATCTTCTCAGCAAACTGAACAGATTATTTTGAAACTGGTTATTCGACATTTTGGCAGCTCTGTAATCATATCTGGCTACACAACACCGACTGGCAGGCGCATGGAAGGTTACATAGGGGTTGTTGGGGTGGGTTTGGGCGACATGTGAGTACAGAAGGTGAGGTACAGCATGAGGCTGTGTAGGTCCTCATTCCAATCCTTTATATTTATTTAACTTGGAAAGCTGTTTTGGTTTAATTTCTGCCTCGGGAATAAGGGAGTGTCTGTGTGTCTGCCTCTGTCTGTCTGACTGACAAAGGCCTTATCAGCTACCTATCACATTGCGACTTGGTCACGAGTTGTTCATTCACTTCCTTATGTGGTGAAGTTCTTTTGCAGAACTGATTTGTATTTTGGGATGTACTGGCTCATGACTCGTGATGGCGGTCACTATAATTTTAAATTGTTTTTTTTCTTTTCTTTGAGTGTCGTAATGTGTGGTGATGCAATGGTCTTGTGCAAGTGCTTGTTGAAAAGCACACAAAGCACTCTATGCATACATACCCCAGACATCTTGATTTTGAGCCAGTATCATGAATTATTAATACTGTAATGAGTAGAGGAACCTCTTGCTGATTTATTGTCACATTCTGGCTGATATAATCCTTGCTGATTTTCCACTTTTTATTTGAGCAGCCCTAGTTTAGGCAAACTACCTGGCCGGACTGTTGTGACCTTGAAATATTTTTTTTCTGATTAGTTAATGATGGCCAAATAAAATGTTACTATAAACTGATTCATCAATCCAGGTCGCTACAGTTCCTAAAATACCTGTCACTTTGAGTTTAAATAGGAGCCTCTTGAGGGGGACAACATCAAAAGCCTTTTGGAAATCTAAGTAGATGACATCATAGGCCTTCTTATCATCAACTTCTTGAGTAGCTTTTTCAAAAAAATCCAACAGATTTGGCAAACAGGATCTACCTCTCCTAAATCCATGCTGGCTATCTTTCAAAATGTTATTTGAGTCCAGGTAATCTACCATTTTCTCTTTGATTATAGGCTACATAACTTTACCAGTTATACAAGTTAACCTGATTGGCCTATAGTTTTAACAAATTACTTCTATCCCCTTTTTTGAAAATGTGTGTTATATTGGCATGCTTCCAATCAGATGGTACCACACTTTCAGATCAGGATTTTTGAAACAGTAAAGTTAAGGGTCGGCAAATAATATCCCTCGTCTCTCTTAATACTATAGGTATGATGCCATCAGGGCCCTGTGATTTATTTTGAGCTTAGCTAGGCTTTGCAAAACATCAGCTTCACTTATATCTATATTAGTTATAGACGATGCTGGATTAGTAATAAGAACTGGTAAGTTACTAGTGTCCTCAACAGTGAAT
>JAODKE010000068.1:16544757-16568916 GCA_026779605.1 Mormyrus hasselquistii
CCTTATTCTGACCAATTTTTTAAAAATGGGGGGTGCCCTAATTGTTGGGGATGTCCTATAATCGGGGAAACACGGTATATAAAAACAAGAATCGACAGAAGAAAGTTCAACCACTTCTTTGCAGGGCTGCTTTTAAGGTTCTGTAGATGTCTGTGCAAGAATTTGTCATAGGCGCCCGGCTGACCATTTTGAACCGTCCGAATATTTAGCTAAACTACTATCCATTCGCGACTCGCTGCAGGGTAATCAGGCATTGCACCGATTGCACCTGTGTTAAACAGCTCTTACTTAAAATTCTGAAATACTTACCACTTGTGTGTGGTCACTCTGGGTAATATTAGCAATATCCTCATAATCTAATCAAAAACTGTATTAATATGTACATGTCCTTTTCTCCTGATGTGTGAGATAATGTTGCCTCTTCAAATTACATTTAAATGTAATAAAAAGAGAAGAACATAGCAAGGCTTATGCAGGACTTATGAAATGGATGGGCTTGGATTTAAAAGCTGAAGCTACTTGTAATGTGGCTCTAGCAACATCTGTATCACTGTGTCCTACAGCCCCCTGTCATGTGGCCATTATGAGGCCATGGACTTGTTGACTAGCCATAAGATGCAGGCAACCCTGTTTGAACAGCTGTATCTGTGTGCAGTCAAGCAGGCCTTTCAGTGTATGAAGTCAGATGGTTGTGTGTCATCAGATCTGTATGTTGAGATCCTGTGAATAATGTAATTTAAACGTGCCTCCCTGTTTAACTTTTAGGAACTTACAGCAAATTCTACTACACAAGCTGATTGCAACAAACCCCTACCTACACGTGTGAAGTCTCTGGATGCATTCAGGGGGTATGTAGGCCTACACCCTGCCACTCTCTGATCCTAACTCTTATCATTGCATGTGAAGTCTCTGGTCACTTTCAGAGAGTGCAGAAGGAAATTAATTTGATGACATGGTCCAGCTGGGGTTCTCTACCTGTGTGGCTTTTCGGGACTGTCTGCTTGTGCGTAACTAAGGATTAACGTAGAAGCTCATTTCAGTGATCCTAATGGACAGTATTTCCAGCATTTTCCAAGATAGCACATTCTGCCTGTTTTTTTGGGCTTGGCACAGCTGAGGTGTTGAATGCACCGTTTGAAGCCTGTCCTTTGCTGGCTGGGAAAATCTGTGTCATATATTCGTTTTTCCATTCAAAACCAAAAAACAAGAGTTTTTTCCAATATTGGTTTTGAAAACCAAAACAGCTCGTTATCTGTTTTTTGATTTTGGTTTTCAAGACCAATATTGAAAAAACTCCTCGTTTTTTGTTTTTTGCTTTTGAATAGAAAAACGAATGAACAAATCATACACAGATTTAGGAAGCACTCATTTCCTCCTGATTCATTATTGGCACTAGGATGTAAGGGAGATGTATTGGTGCTGATACACACTGTGTAATGGATGCTGACAGGGGTCACTGACTGGTTAGAGACCCATTTGTGCCTCAGTGGCTTCAGGCATGGTTACTAATATCTTTTGCCTCTCTGGTATGGAACAATGAAATCCTGTTGAACAGGAGCAGTGTGATTTAATCTTGCATCTCAGTTCGGCTTAATTGTGGCCTGGGGGTTTGGGCTTGGGACTCGTCCTGGTACAGGAAAGCACCCCCCCCACACCACCCCAGCAGACTAGCTGATGCAATAAAACAAGGCATCAGCGTCCATTGACAGGGCAGCAAACAATTAATCTGTCCTTTTTGTTGCAGTGATGGATACGGAAGTGCCACTGTTAGCAGATGCTATTGCTGGCATGGTGTTTGCAAAAAGAGTCATAAAAATGCCCTGATAATTCACCATAGAAACACAGAGAAGTGCACCGGTGCTGTGCTGATAATTCTCCATGTAGTAGATACACAGATTAGCACCCTGGCCCTTAATGCTTCTGTTTCGGTGTGTTGGGACCTTCCCTAGATCCCTGGTGTGGAAAAGATCCATACTAGAACTGTCATTTTCAAAATGTAACAATTAAAGAATGATAGTAGAAATCTTTTAATAAAGAGCTGGATTTTGTCTTGTGTCTGCAGCTACAAGGTCATATTTCCGCGGGGACAGGGTCATGTTTCCACAGCAACTAGCTTATGTTTCCACAGCAACCTGGTTGTGTTGCAGCAGGGACCAGGACACATTTCCGCAGTGACCCATCATGTTTCAGCAGGGACTGAGCCATGTTTCCGCAGTGACTAGGCCATGTTTCTGCAGATACCTATTGTGTTCCATTAGTGACTGCATAGTGTATCTGCAGTGACCGCATCATGTTTCCACAGCAACTGGGACATGTTTCCGCATTGAAGGGGTCCTGTTTTCATCAGTGACAGGGTCGTGTTTCTGAAGCAATCAAGTTGTGTTTCCACAGCAACTGGATTGTGTTTCTGCATGGACCAGGCTAAGTTTCTGCGATGATCAGGTTGTGTTTCCATACCAACCAGGTTGTCTTTCTTAGGATGACCAGGTAATCCATGTCAGGGAGGACAGTCTGAGCTAGGACAGGATTTGTAAATTAATTAAAAGGACCTGGATTTCACTCGAGCACTGAGCTCTTGCAGTGTGCTGATTGGTCGGTCACCTATAATCATGCTTGTGTCACTAATGCTAATGTGAAACAGCTGGATGAGTCTTTCAGTCAAGGAAGCAAACCAGTCAAGCACAAGAAGACCTGAACTATTTAGCCAAATACATGGGCCTTTCAGTTTGAAAGTAGTATGTAAAACCCAAAGTACCTCAAAGTGTCCTCCCTGACATGGATTATCTGGTCACCCTATCTTTCCACAACAACCAGATCCTGTTTCTGCAGTGACTGGGTTGTGTTTCCACAGTGACCGTTTATATTGCTGTAGCGATTGGGTCATGTTTCAACAGCAAACAAGTTGTCATTCCACAGCAACTAGGCCCTGTTTCCACTGCACCCAAGCCGTGCTTCCACCACGACCGGGTTGTGTATCTGCACCTACCAGGTTGTGTTTCCATAGGTAGTCTCTTCACTATTTCTGCTTTCCCTGACCTTTCTTGACCTACGTGGAATTTTCTTTGGTGAATCTGCCATTTTGTAGAGGATTGACAAAACAGCAGAATGAAACTGTTTGCCACGAGCATAGAGCATTCCTGTTTAATACTCCTCCCGTGTATTTTTAAGAAGCAGATTATCATCTCATTGTTTTTAATCACTATTTAAGGAGCAGTCAGTCGCTAGACAATGCAGTGCTGGTGTGAAGTGCTGATATTTGGCTAATGTGAAACACTGGTGCATGGTGGCGGTGGTGTGCTGCACCAGTGTGAGCCACTGGTGTGTTGAGGTGCTGGTGAAAGGTGCTGGTGTGAGGTGCTGGTGTGTGGCACTGGTGTGAGTTGGTGGAGTGAAGCACTGGTATGCAGTACCAGTGTGTGGCACGTGTTTGTGGTGCTGGTGTGTGACAGCAGGCTGCAGAGTTGGTGTGCGGTGCTGGTGTGGAGCGGCGGTATGAGGCACTGTTGTGAGGCAATGATGTGAGACACTGGTATCCAGTGTAGGTGTGGGGCAGTGGTGTGAGGTACTGATATAAAGCATTTACATTAGGTACTAGTGTGTGGTGGTGAGGTAAGACACACATGCATGTTCAGATTGTGTGATCAGGGTTATAAGGTGTTTGGTTGTCTTCAGGAACACAGGTTGTCTTTTCATTAATGTACAGGTATTAATATAACCGCACTTTGTGCTATTTATCTTTTGGAGAACATTAATCAGCTTTTAATAATAATAATAAATGAAAGACTTTGTGGAATATATGTCATTTGGTTGTGTAAAAATGTTCATGGATCAGCGTCTCACAGCAAAGAGAAGTGATTCAGATCAACGAGATACAGTACAGGGGCTGAACCCACATGGCAGGTGGGTTAATCTACCTCAAGTCACTACCAGTTACAGGTTCGATGAGCTCAGGTGGGCAGCTAGTTAAAAAGAGAATAGATAGCTTCATGTAAACACCCTATATAGTGTATTTCATGACAGTAAATACAAGACCCAAAGCATGATCAAACCTTTTTTTAATTGAATTTGTTGTATTGATTTGTCTTGTGTTATTGGCTGAGATACAACTTTTTGTTTGCCCATTAAGATTCTGGCCCAGTTCTGAGGATAAATGCTCCTGTCCCTAAAATTTACTTTCAACCATCAATAAGGACCTCCTCTCATTCAGAGATTTCTGCCCATCTTGTGGCTGCAGTTCTATTCAGCTCAGAGACTGTAACTATACAGGTTCTGAAGCCCTGTCCTTTTTACTATTTGTAAACCCTTAAAATGAAGTTTGCACTTAATTGAACACACCAAACCCAATGAAATCATGTGTCTATAATGTTATAGTTTCTATAACATCTCCATGAACAAAAACTTTTGTATTCCAAGGAAAGTATCTGAGGACAGATTTATGTCTCCCAGTCTTCATGATGCCCTTGGTACAGGTGACATTGTGTTTCTGAGTGACTGAAATCAGCCACTGCTGGCCAATGCAAATCCACTTTGCCCTCCTGCCAATGTTGCCCTTATCTGGGAACAATGTTAGGCTTCAGCCAGTTATTAGCTGAAAGGATGATGTAGTCAAATTGTCCTTCATCATATCAGAGACAGAGCATTCTGTCACTTTTCTTGTAAGTTTCCTTTGCCTGTTCTCAAAATAGCACTGATACAAAGAGTCATGAATGATAAACATACCATAAAGTCCTCAGTGAGGTACTGCTTGCTCTGTATTTGTCAATTGAGTATAATCCAAATGTTTTTCAAGAGGTCTTTGAAATTATATTTTAATCTTTCCAAAACACTGCTTTCTGTGATAGACCAAGTCAAATAAAGGTTTTAATTAAAAAGATTGGCAATATACTGGTATATACAATAATTTGCACTGAGCCTAATCAGAAAAATGAGTTAACCTTTGTCTTTGTTGTCATGGAGACTAATGGATGCATTTTAAGAGGTCTGGATGAGTGTGCATGTGTTCAAGGATTTGTACAGCTTTAATAGATCTTCTGAGATGACGGTGCATGATTAAAATCTTGTATCAGCAGGTTAGGGCTAAAAGGAACATAATGCTTTGTGTTGTATCTCTTAATTGGATTTTCTCAAGAAAACAAGAAACAGCATGAGATACAGATACTGCAGTATGTTCACAGTGGCTTTGCAGTGGAATGTTTTAATTAGAGATGCACTGATTGCAATTTTCTTTGCGAATTCCGATTTTTTTGCAAGTGTGACCGGCTGATACCGATTTTCTTTCTAAGAACTACAATTGACAACAAATACAGACAAAAATCAGCATGTGGCGGCAGTACAGCCACAACGGGAACCGCTTCCTGATTGCAATTTGAAATAGTATTCTTAATAATTTTTACATTTTAGAGGTCCATTTCGGATTTGTTCTTTGTACTATTTAGAATGGATGCGTGTCCGCGTCACCAAATACACCAATACAAAAATGTTTTTGGAACTTAGAAGTGCCAACAATTTAGTAATTATATAAATAGTCATCAGCATGCTGCCAGACTTTGCAATGAACAAAATAGATTAACAAAATGAACCAAACATTTTATCCTGTAGTATGCTTAATTGGCAGATCCGGTCTTCTGACGAGTTGAGCTACTTATCTAGACGTGATATCGAGCCTCTTTGCGCATGTGCAGTTCCACCGTTTTGGGGTTAGGGTTAGGGAAAGGGTTTTAAGGGTTTCTTGGGGGGTTAGGGTAAGGTTTATGGTTAGGGCTATCGATTAGCTATACGGTAGCCTAACTCGACAAAGTAGCTCCACTCGACAGAACACCGGCACAGCCCACTTCTTCCATGCAAGAATTAAGTATTGTAAAACTCAAACTGCAAGTAGCCTGCGCATAGCATGGGGAGTGCTGTAAGAAAAACCATCGGGTATATTTAATGTCCCTAATTAATGATCAACCTAAGTGTATATTTTTTTCCCTCTCCGTTGTATGCATCTAAAAAACTGCACATTTTTAACATTGTTTTTTATTAACCAGTCAACTTATAGCATCAATCGATTGAAGTTCTTCTACCAGTTATCGGTTAAACGGTGAATTATGAATACATGTAACAGTTTATTAAATTTGCCTCCTCCTAAATACTATAAACCCCTGTTCATTTAGTAGTAGCGTTTAATGTAGTTTTCTTGAGGATAAAACAATTCTCATGACTATATCAAAGTAATTTCCCTGGGATATGACGTGAATATTGAACAGCACAGCTAACTAGCATGAAGTCTATCTGTTTATCTGAAACAATTATTATATAGTATGGTATACAATAGTAATTTGACCTCCATTTGTATTTATCAACATTTTAATTGTGTATACGTGTTAACATTATTAAGAATATTATTTGATATTGTAATAAGGAAGAGATTTCACTGATCCATATCCCGTTGTAGCAGAGCGTGCACGTTACGTCAGAGCCACAGCGTGCAAGTGGCAGTATGTGCAATATGTGGCATTCATTCTGTGTTTATTATTATTATTATTATTATTATTATTATTATTATTATTATTATTATTATTATTAGTCATTCCAGAAGTTATAAAAGAACCAAGCGAAGGTTGCGCTTGCATTCTCATGGCATGGTGCAGATATGTACTACAACCTGTTTGTACATCTCAGGCCCGATAACAGTTATATTGCTGCAATTCATTACCCATAATCCTTTGGTCACTGCTTCAGTCTGAGGAGATTCAGAGGACAACTTCTCATTTGCTAAGTAATTCGTGTCGCCTCTGTTTCATTTGCTTGCACTGCAAAGAAAAAGTAGCACCTCATTTTCACATTTTAAACATTTTTAAAACTGCGAAAAAATTACATTCTAAACTTCATTACATTATTAATTAATAAATGACTCCAAATACCCAGGTTATTTTGTGACAAATGCATATGTGGGATTTATAGCTATTAAGATACATATATTTTATTTCCACATATGTTCAAAATGCATTTAAATTTCAGTGACCAAAAATGGGTTTCAGTTCACATGCCAATTGCTGTCTCTATCGGCCCTAATATGTTACACATACTGGTTAGCTGGTAAGAATACTAGCCATACCAGCTAAGGTGCTAGTCAACAAAAATGTCTGTGATTGCTGATGCAGTTCTTTGATATACTGACTGGTGTTACGATGATTGCTGGGATTGCTCATACACGTCTGCAGTTTACTGACCAGTGTTGTGATGATTGCTAGTATTGCTCATGCAAGTCTTCAATTTGCTGACCGGTGCTGTAGTGATTGGTGGGATTGCTCATGCAGATCATCAGTTTGCTGACCCATGTTGCAGTGATTGCTGTGTTTGCTCATGCTGGGATTGCTCCTGCAGGTCTTAGATTAACTGACCAGTGTTATGGTGATTTCTGGCATTGCTCATGCAGGTCTTTGATTTGCTGACCCCTGTTGCTGTGATTGCTGGGATTGCTCATGCAGGTCTTTGCTGACTGGTCTTTTGTGGTCATTTCTGGGATTTCTGAGCTCAGAAAAATGGGACATGATAGTAATTGCATTGTAATTGCTTTCCAGCAATGCCACAGTGTTGCTACAAGCTGAATATTGACAGAAAGGGTGAGGCAGAAAATCATGTCCTTGGTGAAAGATGGTTTGGGAATAAATATCACATAAAGGATAATACTTTACATTTATGTACCTCCATAATGCCTTTATGATGCTTTCATGGTACATCCAGTGCTCCTTCATAATGCATTCGTAAAGCAGTCGAGGAACATTCAGTGCACCTTTAGAATGGATTCATAGAACATTCATAAGCAGTATGTAAGTATACCTTAATATTGTAACATACCTTATTGGCTTTAATATACATTAATAAGATTATAAATGCATTAGTAAGGTGCACTGAATATGGAAGACTAAACATGGCATACGTATAAATAAATGTACAAACAAATCATGAAATTTATAAATAAATACAAAGTAGATTTATTATGTTTTTTTAGAAGACAATGACTAATTTGTATCTTTCTGCTACAGACTCACTCTGACCATCTTACTTTTTACCAACAATGGAGGAGGGGGTTACTGGTTCTTTCAGCATGCCCCTTGGAACGGTAAGGTACAAACACCCAAGAAACCCTCTTTAAAATGCCATCAGAGATGCTGTCCATGTGCATGAGAAACTAGAGAGAGTCTATTTCACATTTACAGTTTGGGAAAAAATGGCCTTAATCACATAAACTAGGCCCTGAAGGTGGTGAGATGTGTGCAGACCATTACACTGCTGTCAGTACTTGCAGTACTGCAAGCCGCCAACTGCAGTTTTCATTTGCTGTTTTTCACTGTTGTGCAGCTCTGACCTGTTTTGCCCCCATACCTGATGCTTAAGATGTGAATGCTGCCTTATTGTAATGTATCCTCCCAATCTAAAGATCCAGGCCTGATGTAAGCCATAATTAACACATTGGAGATTTGTTATGGGGTAAAATGAACTACAGTTCCATTTTTACACTAATGGAGTACTGTTAAAGGTAGAACTGATTTGCCATCATTGAGGCCTAGATGTGGTGGCTGGTTGCAATAGAGGAGACAGAGCCCGGAATGCAGTGTGCAACAGATTTAATATGCCAGCAAGTTAAGGGGAGCAGGTGAAGTCGTGGTTGTAAAGCAGGCAAAGGGTCGATGTCCAGGAAAGTCAGTCCTACATGGAGTGTTGGGACAAGGCGACGAAGGGAAGGGACACACGAAGCCGATGGAGGAGACGGGCAGGACTGAGCAGGCAGGTAGGAAAAGGTGGGTGGATGGAACAGTCAACACAGGCAGGGCAGGTGGAACAGCAGGGCAGGACATAGCAGGCAGGGCGATGAGGGAAGACAATAGACAGAGAATCGCTTTGTATTGCACATCAGAACAATGGCAACAATACTTCGCAAGGAACCTGGGTCATAGACAGCTTTAAGAAGTGGAACAATTAGCTGACGATTGTCTGCCGGTGCTCGGTCCTGCCCTAGTAGGCATGACACAGGAGTATGTTACTTCATAAAAGTCTAATTAAAGAAATTAAGTGCATTTTAATTAATATGATCATAATTTACTCAGAAAGCTTTGGAATGAACATTTTTTCATTAATGATTTATTTTAATGACATTGTGAATTATTGAGCATCCAGTTTACATATATACAGTCAGTAATAACTGCATTAAGTTTAACAAATAAGCAGGCATGTGGCACAATTTCTTTGTCCTTCCAACCATATCAAAGGTCCTCCAAGCAAATCGATACAGGTACTGAGTGTTAGAAAAGAAAAATGCCAAGGGTGGCATTTTAAAATTTTAATAGAGACCATTACAAACTGCTTGTGCTGGAGTATTTAAGGGTAAGCTCAATTTACTGATAACAGGCCGCTGATCACATCAGCAGACCTGTATTGATTGCAGAGGGCCCTGCTGTATCTTGATATTAGTGCAGGGCCTCACTGCCCTGATCTGCCCTGCCCTATAAATCATTCACTGCCTCAAAAACACATTGAGGCAAATATTTTATGTCAAATGTATAGAAAAAGTCCTAGATTAAAAACATGTATTAAGTTTGCAGCTGAAATACTTTGAAATGACATACTGTGGGGGGGAAACCGGAGTACCTGGAGGAAACCCCACGAAGACACAGGGAGAACATGCAAACTCCACACACATGTAATCCAGACGGAGACTGGTGTGCAGTTAGGTGGACTGTAAAAGTATATTGCCGACAGAAATAATTATAGCTAGTGTGATGCTGGAAGGATGAGCAGTATACATTTAATGCACCTTCATTTTGGTGTAGTACTGCAGAGTAAATAAGTCTGCCCCTATATGCCGTAATGTGCTTATAATCTCTATCATTTTTACATACAGGTCTTACAGTGGCTGACACAGTCATGCCGTGGTGAGTCCACTTCTATTCTTTTATTTATTTTTAAGCATTTTATGTATACTTTATCAGGTACACATTGCTAGCACTGGATTAGACCCCCTTTTTGCCTTCAGAGCTGCCTTAATTCTTTGTGACAGTGATTCAAAAAGGTGCTTGAAACATTTCTCAGAGACTTTGGTCCTTGTTGCCATAATAGCATGATACAGTTGCTGCAGATTTGTCAGCTACACTTTAATGATGTGAATCACCTATTCCACCACATCCCATCGGTGTTCTATTGGGTATGATGACTGTGAAGGCCATTTGAGTATAGTGAACTTATTGTCATGTTCAAGAAACCAGTCTAAGGTGGTATGAGTTTTGTGAAATGGCGTGTTATCCTGCTAGAATCTGGGTGCAATGTGGTCATAAAGGGATGGACATGGTCAGCAACCATACCACAGGTATTTTTAATTGCTACTAATGGACCTAAAGTGAGCCAAGAAAATGTCCCCCACACCATTACACCACCACCAACTGCCTGAATTGTTGCTATAAGGCAAGACGGATCCATGCTTTTGTGATTTTTACATCAAATTCTGACCCTACCATCTGAATGTCGCAGCATAAATCAAGACTCATCTGATCAGGCAACTTTTTTCTAATCTTCTATTGTCCAGTTTTGGTCAACCCATGCCTGCTATATCTAAAGTTTCCTGTTCTTAGCTGACATGAAGAACACACAGTGTGGTCTTCTGCTGCTGTAGCCCATGTGCTTCAAGGTTTAATGTGTTTATAGATGCCCTTCTGCATTTCTTGGTTGTAACAAGTGATTCTTTGTGTTACTTTTGCCTTTATACCAGCTTGAACCAGTCTGGCCATTCTTTTCTGACCTCTGAAATTAACAAAGCATTTCTTGAGAGCTGCTGCACAGTGGAAGTTTTTTATGTTTCTTCTCTTTCATGATTTAAGTGGACAGTTGGGCCAAGACATTCATTCTCCAAGCTTTTATTGCTTTCATTACATGTGGGGTTACAGGTTACATTTTGCAGTTTTGTATACAATTTTAAAAGAATAGGAAAATACTGTAAATATTTAGAGTTATTCTCTGTAAAATAACTTTTTTACAATATGTGTTATACTTTTTTACATTGTAATGGAGAAAATTGTTTAATTTAAGAAGTATAATTAGCTGACCTCCAGTTTAAACAGCCTCTTCCTGCTATTGGTACTGCTGTTGATTTTCCAAAGAAACATTTTACTTGGAATGTATGTAATGCATCTGTTTATAGTAATTGGGATGTACACTGGGTGACAACATCAGACACACTTTGCACTCATCTGCAGGTAAAACATACAAGCCCTAGTTCACCTTTACTATGTGTGACGATAAGGCATTATGTACATGTTCAGTAGAGTGACCTGTGCATTTACACAGTTGCTCTCTAGGCCAGCTTTGGTGTTACCTCAAGCTTTGATTTCCACTTCAGTTTTCTTACACTAACCTGTTTCATGTTAATGACAGGTTACTGCATGTGGATGGCTGGCAAATAGATTTGGCTGTATCTGAACTGGCAGATCCCATCAGCAGCAGTGTGCCTGTATAGCCAAAGTGGCAGATCCTATGAGCAACACCACGTATGTGTAGAGGCAGACATCATCAGAAACATGACGGATCCCATCAACAGTGTCTGTGTCACTGAAGCAGCAGATCCCGTCAGCAACACCATGTCTGCATAATCGAAGCTGCAGATCCCATCAGCAACACCGCGTCTGTGTACCCAAAGTGGTAGATCCCATCAGCCACACCACATCTGCGTAGCTAAAGTGATAGGTCCCATTAGCAAAGCCACATCTGCGTAGCCAAATTGGCAGATCCCATCAGCAGCACCGCATCTGCATAACTGAAATGTCAGATCCGATAAGCAGCACCACATCTGTATAGTGAAAACCATTCTGTGTCTTCCAAATCGGCATGACTGCTTGGTGTTTTTAGGTCTTTTGCTTCTGGAGGTTGAATCTCATTTGTTTGTAGATTGCAGTTCTCTGTATTTATCTCTGCTGCAGGTTTCTCCTGGTGTCCTGAAATGAGATGGTAAATGGTAGCGGACCTCAACCCTTTATCATAATCCCTCTAAAACTAAAATATCATTGGTTTCTTCTTGGACTCACCATCTCATATCACCAGATCTATGTGATGAGTGTGGTCTGCGCAATATGTGTAATCTGTATGATCTGCATAATATGTATAATCTGTGTGATCTGCGTGATGTGTGTGGTTTGCGTGATGCATGTGATCATCATGCGTATTAAAGCTGTTAAAGTATGTTAGGATGTTCAGGAATACTTAAATGCTGCTGGTGAATGTTCTATGAATGCATTTTGAAGGCGCACTGAATGTTCTATGAATGCATTATGAAGGTACACTGAATGTTCTATTAATGCATTATAAAGGTATTGCTGAGGTGGACAGGAGGTGGTGTATCAAGTCAGATACAGCCTCATCATTACTTTATCAGCACACGCACAGAGAGACTCCTGATGTACGTCATGCAACTTTTTATGCAAAATCCTGGATTTATCAGACAAAACTTGACAGGGAAAAAAATTGTATATTTACTAAAACTCAGAAAGCGATGTACGCAACATTTTGGATAAATTGAGAAAAAGGCAACACCCATTTTAGAGTAGGAAACTGCAGGTAAACTGATCAATCAGATCTTTTTGTGTATATGTATTTTTTCACAAAGAACTTTACACAGAGTTTGATGAATGAGGCCCCTGGTTCTTATCATTCACATGGATATTGGCACACCACAAGCTGCGTATAAGGTTCTCGTGATAAATGCCTGCTTTATGATGGCCTCTTTGGAACAACAATATTAGTGTACCGCACTGTTAAACCCCAGCAGAAGATCTGTGTCTCCTTGGCTAACACCTCACCTGGTGGCCTTCAGATGGACTGCAGTTGATTCATGTCGTGTGTCACCAGGTTTGTGTTCATGATTGGGACTTCGATCATCTTCACATTCCACAGCATGTGGAAAAGAGGTGTGTCCCGTCTGCAGATGCTCCGCAAGATATTTAACAGAAGTTTGAAACTTATCCTCATTGGCTTCTGCTTCCTGAACTACACCCCAAAGGATGGACTGTGTGGGTATAACAAGCAAACCTCATTATATGTACATCTTGCATATGACAAAATGACCCCTGTTTTATTATGTTTCAGACAAATATTTCAAAATTTTCATTTCTCTGAACCATTTGAGGAAGATTTTCCTCTTTCTGTTCATCCTCTTGCTGATGATTCTGGTCAGGGATGCAGGACATGATGTTCTTCAGTGACTTCAGATCCACTAGTGAAGAACCACTGAAAGATGCTTTGGAGATACAATTGCTGTCCATTTTCCAGTTGACACGGTGTGAGGATAATAAAGGCAGAAGGAGAGTGAGAACAGCAGCCCCCAGACAGACAGAGAGAGATAAGAGAATGGGTATGGAAAGGCAGGTGAAGTGACCAGCCTGTGGATGCTGTTTGTCATTTCTGGCACTCCAGAGGCACCAGTCTGTGATGCTCTGAGGAGAGAGGGATTGATCCATGAGAATCACTTCCATGCCCCACTTTCCTGGAAATGTTTCCATAATCACATTTACAAAAATATTGTACTTTCAAGAGCAAACATTTTATTGGGGAAAAAAGATCAAAAGCAAGGCCAATTTAATGGACACTTACAGCAGATACAGTTACAGGGTGGCAGCTGTGAGCTGCTGTAATGGAATTGCTCATTCTGTTTGGGTGGGGGGTGGCAAAGTGCCTTTTTATGCAGTATTAGGCACAAAAGATATAAGGCCATGTTTGAACATTTGAACTCAGATAAGCTTCAGTACTAAGAGTGAGAACTGAAGTGAGTTGAGTGCATCGTGTGAAAACATATCAACATTGACTAGCTAGAGTTCAGTTAGCCACTCACAACAGTTACGCATTCGTGTGCTGCTCTTTTACAGTAACACGTTCACATTTTCAATATCATTTTATTATCTGTAACCCATCCATGCTTTTTTGATTTTAGAGTAATTAATCTTTTAAATGTTTTGGTGAAACTATGCATGCTTTAGTACTCACATTTAATACTGCAGAAATTACACATTTACCTCATCACTGCTTAGTGTGCATATATGCTTGTTTTTTGATGCTGTGATATTGATTATTTTTCAGCGGATGAATGAATGGTACATTTATATAGAGCTTTTCAAGTCGCCTAAAGCACTTTACAGAACCATCAGGGAGCCACTTGAACTACCACCACTATGTAGTACCCACCAGGATGATGCAATGGTAGCCATTCTGCTCATCCCAAAGTAGCTAATTATATTCAGGGGATGATTAGGAGGCCAGATTTGGAAAGGGCCACTAAGGGCTATTAACTCTATATACTCTTGAATTGAAAGATGCACATGGATCATTTACGACTTCAGAGAGTCATGACCTTGGTTTTATGTTTCATTCAAAGGCCAGGATCATTTTTAAAGCACAGTGTTCCCATCACTGCACTGGAGCATTGAGATCCATACAGACCATACAATGGGCTAACTTGTTGGCCACACCAACACCTCTTCCAACAACAACCCAGCTGTCCTAGTTGATCTCCCATCCATATACTGGCCAGGCCAAAACCTGCTTAGCTGCAGGTGGGTCACTGAATCTGAACTGCAGGTGGTCTGGCTGCCTCACACCTCTAGGGTTGAGGGTGTACCCCTATCCCTCCCCTGTGAAGGTGTATCCTTATCTCCTCCTATGTAGGTGTACTCCCATCTCCACCCTGTGACTGTGTAGCCCAGCCTTGTGCCCTATTTTGCCAGAGACAGTCTCCACACTCATCACCTGATCAAGACACATAGATGGATGGATGGAATTTTTTTCTAATTTTTTTTCTACAAGCCCTAACATGCCAGCAATATAAAATTTATATTGTTTAATTTCCATTGCGGAGGTAATAGCATGTATGATTAATTACCTTGCTGAGACCTTGGCACGAATGACTTTGTCATTAACTTATGATCGATTATGAAGACAGGGTAGAAGACAGAGGTCTGCTAGCAGGAAGAGGCATTTTAGCCAAAGCATGATTCATTAAAAATCACGTTTCACGGCCTGTCTTGGTTCCTGTGAGTTACCCATTTGATCTGATTTCCTCTGGATCAATGGAGTATGTGTTGGCTCACAGTGCTGCATGCACTAAAGAGGTTTTCACCTATGTCTGGATGGTGATCAGTATTTCTCTGCACACACACCTCATGATGTCTTCCGGTTTGGCTCTGTTTGCAGTCTCCTGGTCCTGGGCCCGCATCCCAGGGGTCCTTCAGCGCCTGGCTGTCAGCTACTCTGTTCTCTCATTGCTGCACCTGACCTGCTTGAGGAGAGAAATCCCGCTCAGCGAGGTGGGCAGCCTGTTTGATGGGAAAGAGCCCCTGGGAGGGGGGAGAGCCTTGGTTGAATGTGTGACTTTCAGAGGTCCATTTTCCAAGGTGCGCATAGAGGTGAAGAAGGGTTAGGGTTACAGGATTAGGTTTAGAAGGTTAGGGTTGGAATTAATGGATTAGTGGATTAGATGTAGGTGGAGAAGGTCTCACCATCTTTATAATTCCACCCACTGAGATAATTACAGCTCCTTTTGCTCAATCTTAAATAAAGAGTAAAAAATAACTTGGTCTCGTAGAACTTGCTCTTTCTTGCTTTGAAGGGGATGGGTGGCAAAGATACATCTGAAAGTCGGTAAGACAAATCACTACTGCATCACAAGTCAAAGTAAGGTTACCACACAGCTGCAGGGGCGTCAAGTTAATGTGCTGGGAGACAGGGCCTTTTGTTTTGTGCCATCAAGGCCACAGGGTGTCCTGCAGACGGAATACCTGCAAGACAGCAGGAGATCTTCTCTTGGATGTTCTTGTACCCCTTTCACAGTCATCACATCCAAGAAATCTGAATCCATTAACCTGAAAGCAAAAGGCTGCATCAATGAAGACACATTGACCAGTACAGATGAATGTAATTTTGACATCTGTTTTGTGTATTTGACAGCATCACTGGTGGTATCCCATCCAAGACCTGGTCCTGTATTGGCCAGAGTGGGTCATCATCATCCTCATGGAGACACTCTGGTTGTGCCTCACATTCCTCCTTCCTGTTCCTGGCTGTCCCACGTGAGGCCTGGCCTACCTGGATCACATATATCGCACAAATCACACAAATTATGCATATCACACAGATCACAAATAGCACACAGATCACCCAGATTATACATATCACACAGATCATGTAGAAAACATCATGCAGACCATACATATCATACATATTACATAGATAACACAGCTCACACATAACATACAGATCACACATATCACACTGATCACATATTACTCCGATCATGCAAATCACACACACACGTCTGGTGTACCTATCCATAGTTTTTTCATAGCAGTCACTGATTTTTATAAAATAGAGTTGGGGACCCCATAAGGGAAAAAAACAGATGCAGATGTTCAAATCTCTCTGCCATCAGCAAATTAAAATTGTATTTTCATATGTTACAAGCAGAAAGTTTATTATTATCAGCATTCTGTGCATGTCTGTATGTGCTAACCCCATGTGCTCTACATATTAACTAGCACTCTTTGTGTGTTAATCCCATGTGCTGTATATGTTAACACAACACTATATTGCGGTATGCGTTCCTGATCCTCACTCACCTCCTGTTGGTGTTGGAAGGCTGAGACCAGAGTCCAGAGCCATTCTTTGTGATTTATGGGTCCTGGCTGGGTATCTTGGAGGGGATAATTAGCTAATCTTGCTCTGTCATGGGCTATAAGAGGAGAGCAGAGACAGGGAATCTATCTTCTGCCTGTCTTTCTCTCTCCTTCTCTCTTTTCCTCTTCCATTTTCCCTTCAAAGTGCTTTGCTCTCTTAAAACTAGAGATGGGCGATCCACATTTTTTCAGTTCCGATCCGATTCCGATAACCAACTGCCGATACCGATTCCGATACAAGAGCTCTTTTTACTTTGTTATACTTTATATATTATTTTTTTAAGCTAGTAAATACAGATGGAAAAAATATTTAATTAGGCTACTACAAACATACATAACGCAATGTTCCACCTCATTTGTTTTAAGCGTTTTTGAGGCATTTGCAGTTCAATATGAATATCTTCAAAGCAAGTATACACAAGTGGGGAATGTTTAAAGTTTTCTCCCATTGGCGTCAGCGCAGTTAAACTTTTGTTGCGATGGCAGCCCCTCTTGTATCACAAGCTGCAGCGAATTCGCAAAACAGTACAATTAAGTTAGCTACACCCAAATCATCAATTGCTTTGTTTTGTCTCGCAGTTGCGTGCACAATGTTAAATGAGACTAATAGCGATTAAACGCTATTCCCACCTCGAAACTATCCCACCTCAAAACAATTTACACAGATTGCAAATTGCTGTGCTACTGGTTTGTTAAAAGCGTATAATACTCCCAGATCGTCATGTCTTAGCTTACGCTCCTCGTACTGCGAAGGGTACACGCATGACGTCACAGCAGGTGAAAGTCACTGTACTCACACCCACTGAGTAGCAAGAAAGCTAGAAAAGTCGATAGCGTTCGATTTGAATGGCGCAAAAAAAAAAAAACACATGTAAATTGGGAAGGAGCTATCATGCGATTGATTTCCAAAAACTAAATAAGTATGTGTAGGACGATACCCTATCCGTCAAATAGGTCTGGATCGGTGCCGATACCGATTCGAATATCGGTATCGGTGCATCCCTTTTCTTCATGAAGCTCTTCAAAACCCTTTTCTTCATGAAGCTCTTTTATATCCTTTGTGATGTGTAGAGTCCCTTATACCACACACAAGGTGATGACAGTTTTGAACAGTTCAGCTGAATCTGGCTGCTGTGTAGCAGAGCTGGGCCCATTCTCTAGGGAGCATGACACTGTGTCGGGGGTCTGTGTGCTTCTCCAGAGGCTACTTGGGTCCTGGTGGCATTGGGGACAATGGCCTGTATCCCAATTGCACCGGGGGGGCTGCCGGCTACATTGACAGGCTACTGATGGGTGACCACCTCTACAAGAAGCCCACGTGCAAGGTAAACACAACCCCCCCCCCCGCCAGGCCAGGCCTCACAGACAATGGTGACCATGCAGTGTTAAATGCATTTTGTCAGTGTGAGGCATAGGGTAATTCTGTGTCAAATCATCACGTATTTGGACTTCATAGTCACAGATTTTAACGAAACTTGCTGCTGATTTGGTCAAACTTGACCAATTCAGTGGAACTGAAATTGCATGTTTCTTGAATCAATATTAAGGGAGATTTAAGCTTAAATTACCATGTGGGATTCTTTTGAATGAAAAATTACCATGTTGTGAGTAATTAGGATGGCTGGGCTTTATTTACTTTACTTGAAATCTGAGTTTTCAATTCCATCATTTAAAGCAGCGGTCAGTAACAGGCGGACTGTGGTTCAGGTCCGGACCCAGAAGCTGTCCTCTACGGACCTGGACTGATAGCCAAAACAGAAAGTTAAAACCTGACGGGACGTTTCTTTTTTTATCCTGGTGCAGCGTGTGTAGTCTTTCTGGTAGTGGTTTATCACTAGAACCGCCGCTTCCCACGCCAATGAATGTCAAACGCCGTTAACCACAAAGCGTAGTTCGGCGTATGCAGCCTGTTGTCTGCGCTAGTGCGCAGTTAGTGTGAATAGCAGCAGCGAAGCGACCAAAAAGCCGTAATATGTTCCTAACAGAGTGGCTGATCTGTCCTGAAATCATACGACAGAAATGTTTTCAAACACAGTATTATATAACATGTTGGAAAAATAGACTTCATTCGTGATTTAATGTTCGTGGAAGTTTCTGCTTTTTAACAACTGTATAAAGTAGGCCTTATTACTTTAATCATATTTAAAGTATATTTACTTTTATAAATCAACTCAGGTGAAACAAAAATTACATGTTTTCAGCATCTGGCATGCCACTCACAATAACTGATTCAGTTATTTAATGTTAAATATAAACAATTCAGTTTCATTTTCTCTTTCTTTCTTCTCTGGAATTTGTTCTACAGTTTGTTGTTGCGGTCTTTCTCTGCTAACATTAGCAAACTCCATGTACTCTGCACTATGGTGCGTCTTTACATGTTCGATCAAATGAAAACTGGTTAAATGACAGGAAGCAGCGAGTAGTTATTAGAGGCACAATGTCACAGTGGGCCTGCATTCATAGTGGGGTACCGCAGGGTTCAATTTTAGGACCACTATTGTTCCTAATTTTCATTAATGATATTGAAACCAATACATACAGTAAACTGGTTAAATTTGAACATGACACCAAGGTGGGTGGTGTAGCAGATGCTGATCTAGCAGCAGAGAGGCTACAATGGGATCTGGATTTAATTAGCGACTGGCCTGATACCTGGCAGATAAAATTTAACATAGATAAATGTAAGGTAATCCATGCAGGGAGCAGGAATATAAAGTACAGATATTTTATGGGTTCCACTGAAATAAAGGTAGCTGATTACGAGAAAGATCTCGGTGTGTATGTTGATGCTTCCATGTCCCACTCTCGCCAGTTTGGGGAAGCAATAAAAAAGGCTAATAGAATGTTGGGTTATATTTCTAGGTGTGTGGAGTTTAAGTCGAGGGAAGTGATCTTACAATTATATAATTCCTTGGTAAGACCCCACCTAGAATTTTGTGGGCAGGTTTGGTCACCATACCTTAAGAAGGACATTGCTGCCTTAGAAAAGGTGCAACGTAGAGCTACGAGAATGATTCCTAGTCTAGAGGAATGTCTTATGAGGAGAGGTTAGCTGAGCTGAATCTGTTTAGCCTCGAGCAAAGGAGACTAAGGGGGGACATAATCTAGGTATATAAGATTCTAATTGGACTAGATGCTGTTCAGCCAAATGGCTATTTCAATATTTGTTTAAATACTAGAACTTGTGACCATAAGTGGAAATTAGCAGGAGAACATTTTAAAAGAAATTTGAGGAAGCACATCTTTACACAGTGTGTATTTTGAGTATGGAATATTCTTCCTACTAGTGTAGCGCAAGCTAAAAACCTGGGTTCCTTTAAATCAAAGCTAGGTAAAATTTTAACAACACTGAGCTATTAACTTCTCCCCAAACAAGCTTGATGGGCTGAATGGCCTATCATTTGTAAATTTATTATGTTCTTATGTTATGAGTGATTATTATATTAAAAATTGAATAGTAAAAAAAAACCTATATTTTTTTACTGAAGCTATGAACATCGGCAACAAATGCCAATGCTCTACCCTGCATTAATCAGAGGGGAGTGAGGTGTGCAAATCAGTTAGGTGTAATCAATAGCAGATATTGTCAATTACCTGGTGGATATAAAAGCATTGTCTTTGCCCTAGCATCAGGGTGCTTTAAGAGATGTGACTGAGACAGCAATACAGTCTCAATTTAAGGTCAGATCAGAACATCTTCAGTAACTGTGAGACCCAAGATCAAAGTGACTGGTCAGTCTAAGTCATCCAGTAGTGACTTAACAAACCTTACCAATCCTGAACCTATGGTTGGTCCCTCAACATCTGGAGATGTAGGTACATTTGCCAATGATGAATTACCACTTCTAAACCTTCATTGATTGGTGAAGCTCATAGCTCATATGTGAAACTCAAAGCACATAGGATTAACAATAGCATGAGGAGGAAGTCAGAGCAATATGGTGGTGCAGTAGCTAGCGCTGTTGCCTCACACCTCTGGGACCTGGGTTCGAGTATTCGCCTGGATTACATGTGTGTGGAGTTTGCAGGTTCTCCCTGTGTCGTTGTGGGGTTTCCTGTGTCGTACTCCGGTTTCCCCCCACAGTCCAAAGACATGCTAAGGCTAATTGGAGTTAATAAATTGCCCGTAGGTGTGAGTGAATGGTAGCAGTGTGTTAATGTGCCCTGCGATGCCCTGCGGATTGCTTCTGGGATAGGCTCTGGACCCCCCGCAACCCAATAGGATAAAGTGGGTTGGAAAATGAACGTGGGTTGGAAATTAGAAATTGCCACTGGCCATTGAGTCCATATAAAGATGAAAGGAAATGGTAGACCGGCTATAAGTTCAAGTTTTTAGAAGAAAAGGTGCAAATTTCAACTATGTTGCCAAAAGGCTGGAGTGTGACATGGCATGGAAATCCAAGATGTTGGTGAAAGAACATGAGATTTTGTCAATGCCTAATCCAAGGTCAGGAAAAACACTTTCCAGAATTACAGAGGAAGTGGTAAAGCACTTCTACCTGTCAGATTCTCTGTTGGGAGATTCCTGGAATGAAGATGATATGTCAGTGAAAGTTGATGGTGTGAGGAAGCTGATTCAATAGAGACTTGTGCTTTGCAACCTTCCTGAAGCTTTCAAAAATTTCAAGAGAATCATCCAGATCTCAAAATTAGATTCTCAAAATTTCCTGAACTGCGACTCAGACAATGTGTACTTGTATTGAATACTGGCAGTGTATTACTACATTGTGTATTAGTATTATGAGCATCCACTGCCAATTTGCCACAATAGAGATGTACCGACTTGAAGCTGAATACCTGATGAGATTCCATTCAGCATGGACAATTCCAGGGGCACAAAACATTTTCCCCTTACATATGACACTTCAGGTTTAATTTCTTCTTAGCTGAGACATTTATTTAAGGTTTCATTGGTTAAGGAAAAATCTTAAGGGATTTATATGGCGTCACATCAAAGTCAAAATTCACACGCGTAAATATGCCACTCGCGAGCGCAAAAGCGAAACTTGTGAGCACAGGGCGAAGTGCTGCATGTGCGTTCATCATAATATCACCTTCCCTAATGTATTTTTCTCCTCCCAATATCATGGTGCACTCACGTGCAAAGTGCATGTCCATTTAGTTTAAGTTAATCATTTAGACAGCATCATTAAGCTATTTAACGATAATCTCTTACAAAGCACCATAATGAAGAAACAATGCAAATCCCTCCATGAAACGCACTTATTAACTAAATTAAGTTATGTGAATACATTGGTTGGCTGTAAATCTGCGTTCCTATTACTTGCCCAGAGAGTTTGGACACGTTATTGTTTACATCCTTCCTTGAGCAGTTGTGGAGATAGAGTGTGATGTCATGCACTACGCTGTTTCTAAACTACAAACACAGCACCCTGAGGTGCTTGTGCTAATCTCAGGAGATTTTAACCATGTGACACTGGACAAAACATTACCTGCCTTCTCCCAATATGTGGATTGTACTACCCAGGGAAATAGGATTATTGGCCTGCTGTATGCAAACGTTAAAGGTTGCATACAGCACCACCTTGCTGCCTGCACTTGGGAGCGCTCATTTAGGAAGTGGTCCCCTGGGGCTGAATTGGCTCTGAGAGATTGCTTTGCAACTATGGACTGGGATATTCTACAGGGGTTACACGAGGAGAACATTGAGGAGGCTGTTGACTGCACAACTGACTACATCAACATCTATATGGACATTGTAGTTCCAGTAAGAACAGTTTCTCCCATCCTGTTCAGCCTATATACATCGGACTTCCAATACAACTTCCTATATACAAGTCCTGTATTGGACTACTTACAGCTGAACACTAGTAAAGCCAAGGACCTGGTGGTTGATTTCTGGTGGCATAGGCCTCTCATGGATCCCATAATCATCAAAGGGCAGAGCCATCTATACTTCTTTAGAAGGCTTGCGTCATTCAACATCTGCAACAAGATACTACAGATGTTCTATCAGACAGTTGTGGTGAGTGCCCTCTTCTACATGGTGGTTTGCTGGGGAGCCAGCATTAAAAGGAGGGATGCTTTACACCTGGATAAACTGGTGAGGAAGGCAGGTTCCTCTATCTATCCTCTATCTATCTATCTCTCTGTCTATCTATCTTTCTGTCTGTCAGTCATTAAATTAAGGCAAGGCAGAAGTACGGAGTATCGGTCTAAAATAGCAGTTTGCTAATGTAACATTTTAAAGTTTAAAAATTAAAAACTGATCTGAAAAATATAGAGCTATTTAATATTATACAAGTACAACAAAATACTAACAGACCTTGTGCCCTAATCAGCCAGGTACTAAAAGAAAAACCGTCTTTTTTAATTTAGTAAGTGTCATTTTCTACTCCACTTCACTGCTGCTCTATTGTCGTGCCGGTCCGTCGTGTTTATGCTATAAGGATACCAGGGCTGCAATTTCAAAATAAAAGTATAGACATTCACAAAGAAAAAACTCTCGACAAAAAACCCAAATAAAACAAACATGGCTTAGTTGTGGCGGACCAACCCAAAGGTCATTTACAATTATTGTTAATTTTGTTGACAAAAATACTTATGAGAATATAGCCTGATAAAAGTTTTTTGCCAGACAATAACTGGCATAATAATTATATTGTGTTTACTACGAGTAGGTACTTTTCATTCAACTAAGAACAACTGAGTGTGCTTTTGGTACAATCACCAACATAAGTAGACCTGGGTGTGCGCTTTCTTCACTCCTAAAAAAAAACAAATGTTACTAAGTGAACCAATCACAATTCTCGTGGTCTGCATCGCCGTGACGAGTAGCTACATTTCTGGGGAGGTGCACATCAGGCTATGGAGTAGGGCCCATGGCTACATGGTACTTACAGCATCAATTTGACGTAGAAGAATAGATCAGGCTTTATAGTTAAGGTTCTGTGTCACTGTAAAGACCTTTCAAGCTGAGAATTGAGAATTCGGATATACTATACAATAAAATCTCGCTATAGGGGACTTGCTTATAAGGAAATACCATCTATAGTGGACGAGGTCCGCTGGTCCCAACCATGTGCCTTTAAGAACATGCAGGATAAGCATTGGATATAACGGACTCGCATATAACAGAATTTCGTTTGTAACAGACAAACAATTTGGTCCCCAGGGCACTTTTAACTGTAGTTTTGCTCAGCTATAACGGACATGCAGGCTCTGCCTATAAGGCACTTGGCGTGCCAGTGATGTCCAACGCAGATACCTAGTCGGGATTATTAATAGTCGCGCATCTGCTCAGGTAAAGTTGGATCGCTGCATGTACAATATAATAATTTATACCACAAGTGTGTCTGCTGGGGTGTGACATGAGTAAATGGTGTCCTGTAGCTGTGTTCTGGGCATACAGCAACTCTGGATATAATGGACTTAGGATATGATGAACTGTTTTGCCAGGTCCCTTGAAGTCCATTATAAGCTTCAAGTAGCTTAATTAATGATGCATATA
>JAODKE010000068.1:16569016-16584172 GCA_026779605.1 Mormyrus hasselquistii
TAATTACTGACTTATCATTATATACATATGCATATGCATATGTTACATTTGTTTTAGACGAAGGAAATCTTTGTTTAAGGTCTAAGTTAAGTGCAAGTCATTACATTACACATAAATGAATATGAATAAACTCTTCCACACAGTGAGGCAAAAGCCAGCAGCTTATTAATCAAACACTGGTATCAGATCAGTACTTGGTATAAACCAAAACCCAGTTATGGGTAACAGGAACAGAAAAAGCGGGGTTGGTGCCTCCCTAATTATAATTACTCATAGCGTGGTAATTCTTCATTTTGGAGATAACATATACAAAATATTGAGATGGAAGAGAGCTCTAAAATGACATATGGATCATTTCTGTGCAAGTTATATTAATGGAAATATAGCCAGTCAAATTCATAGCTCCCCTCCCAGTACATTCAAAATTTTATCTTTAATCTCCCTTAATTCTGATCCAAGATACATGCAATGTTATTTCAATGGGTTACTCATGTGACCAAATCAGCATGCCAAATTCCCTTAAAATGTGATGATGAGGTCCAAATGTGTGATGATTTGTCACAGAATTACCCCATACTGGGATTGGAGTACTTCGCTGACTTACTGTCCATCTGCAGAACCACTAAATGCTGCCTTTCTGCCTCATTACACCACTGCACTCTTATGCCTGAAGGGATTCTTCATCACTGCATTTTCACCAGGGGTGGGGCTCAGACTGCACGGAATGGTGTCAGACTTTACACTGTCCCTGCTGTAGATGGATGGATGGATGAATGGATGGATGGATGGTTGGATGGATGGATGGATGGGTCAGGCGGGGGTTACTAAATTTCACCATAGACAGTCAGTATGGCAAAGGCCTGCAGAGCCTCTCAGGGTCACACTGGTACCACGATGAGGACTAGGTAACCAGAATGTGCTGCCACACCTCTCTGTGATGGCAATGGTGTCTCAAACAGCTGGACAGGGCCCCCTTTGGCGTGTCCACTATGAAATCAGGACCTGATCCGCATTGACCAGGCAGATACTGTAAACTATCAGAGTGACAGAGGAACACCTCGGAGACATCACCCAGGGAACCAGGCAAATCTTAGACATAGCCACGGAAACCAGGACTATCTCACAGCCCACAGACATGGCCCAAGGATATAGGGTTGACACACAGACACAGCCTGGGGAACCAGGCCCAACTCACAGCCCTAAGACACTGTCCAGGGACATGGTGCGACCCACAAACACAGCCCAAGGAACCAGGGCTGACAGACATGGCCTATGAAACCAGGACCAACTCACAGCCCGCAGACATGGCCCTGGTAACTGAGGCCAATTCTTAGATATGGCCTGCAGAACCAGGGCAAATTCACAGCTCACAGACATGGCTTTCGGAACAGAGGGCAACACAAACACATGACCCATGGGAACCAGAGCCAGCCCACAACCAATACACACAGACCAGGGAAGTGGTGCAACCTGGACGTGGCCCAAGGAACCAGGGCTGACTTACAGATATTGCCTCATAGTCCAAGAGTAGACTTATAGTCTAAGGACATAGCTCAGGGAACTTTCACAGCCTGGTGCCCAGAGCTGCATTTTCTTGTGTAAGGGGATAGCTATTGTATGTTGACATTGCATGCTGTCTGTGCCCTGCAGGAAATGTACCACACCACAGTTCCCTTTGATCCAGAAGGGGTGCTCAGTGCCATTAACAGTGTGGTTATGGGGTTCACTGGGATGCAGGTAAGGGGTAAGAAAGAAACTTGCCACTTAAATGAGAGGCAGTGACCATTAAATTAGCATTAAAATATTTTACTTTGTACATTAATTTGTAATGTAAATTTTTCCTTTTATTTGGAGTTATCAGGATATTATTTAGCATTTCGCTAAGGGATATTGGGTATTTTCCTAAAGGGTGCAGGAGTGGGATGTCAGGGATATTTCCTTGAAAGGTTCAGGTTTGAAGTGACAGGGGTGTTGTCCTAAAGGCTTAGGATTATGGGGTATTTCTCACTCTAGCAGCTGCTGCCTGTTAAAACATCCAGGCCAGGCTGGAAGGTGAGGACAGTGCCTTAAGCGCTCACTCTTTGATGATGTGCATGTTCCTGGCGGGCCTCTCTGTAGCACCCACACTGGGGCAGCTGCTGACTCCTTCTGTCAGTGACTCTCACAAAGTACACCAGGTGTCTCCAGATTGTTTTCCTCACACTCCTGGTGTCAGTGTTCCTGGCCTGAATTTTTTAATCATCGCCAAATAAATCAGAAAATGTGGCCACTGCTTGTTACAGCAGCTTCAGACACAAACAGGATGCCAGTATCACTAAGACCACTCAGAGTGATTGCCTAGAAACAGAGCAATTCAGACTTACATTTCCAGTTATTAATGAAGGCGTCAGTGGTGCTGTAGGGGAAGAGAGCCAGAGCAGCATAATGAACATTATGTCATGGCTGAATGTCTGGGACAGTTTGGGTCACATTTTGAATTTGAAACTGTTGAAATAAGTCCATATCTGTACAGTCTTGGGTGTTTTTCTGTCCTACATTAAAAATGTCCTTCAAATAACACTTAATCACTGCTCGAATCTCAAACAGTCTCTATGTGTCCACAGGCTGGGAAGATTATGCTTTATTTCCGCAAGAACCATTTCAGTATCCTGAAAAGATTCCTAATTTACGCCATTATCATGGTAAGAAGAGCCTTTGATTTCAAAGAAGTATTTACTAATCAGTTTCAACAGAAGTCCATTTGTATCTCTGTGCAGCATTAGTTTATTTTGACCAAAGACTCGTTATGCGTTATGTAACATCTGTCACAGTCTGTGCTGACTTACTCGATGTACGGTGTGTGTTCAGTGTATATAGAGTGTGTATTATATATGTACTGTGTAGGTACAGTGTGTGTACAGTATGTGTGCTGTGAATGTACATTATGTGTAGAGCTCTTCACCTTCCTACTTTTTACCTCCTCACACTTCATTTCCTTGCTCTTTACCTACCTATTCTTCATCTCCTCACTTTTCACCATTCTGCTGTTAAGCATCCCACTCTTCATACCCTCAATTTCCACCTACTCGCTCTTAATCTTCACTCTGACACCCTTAGTTTTCACCTCTTTGCCCTTCCCTTCATCTCCTTTCTTCACCTTCTTGTTCTTTACCTGTTCACTCTTCACCCCCTTGCACTTCATCCTTCTAAGTTTCCTGTTGTTCACAACCTTGCTCTTCACCTTCTCACTCTTCAGCTCCTCACTCTTCATCTTTCTGCTCTTTACCTTCCTACTCTTCACCTCCTCACCCTTTACCTTCTCATTCTTCACCTTCTTGCTCGTCATATTCCCACTGTTCACTTCCTCTCTGTTCACCTCCTCATTCTTGAACTCCTCACTCTTTCTCTTCATGCACTTCATCTTCTTGCTCTTTACCTCCAAGCCCTTCACCTCCTCACTCTTCAAGTTCTTGCTCTTCATCTTCCTGCTCTTAAGCTCTTTGCCCTTCGCCTCCTTGTTCTTCACCTTTTCCCTTTTCCCCTGAGATGTCCGTGCTCTTACTTCATTGTCCCTTACATGTCTGGCACTTGCTTGTTTTAGTCTCCTGAAGTTGCCTTGGCTTTACAGCCATTTGGGGGGGGGGGGGGGCTTGAGAGTGGCTGACCTCACATGTCTGTGTGAGTACATGGGGAGAAAGACAAAACCTCCTAGCGGACAGAGAAGCATGAGTGTGTCCTTGGGAAGGTTTCTGTGTTTTGGATTTCAACCAGCTGCCCAGGAAAGGTACTTGAGAAGTGTGGCTCCCTCAGGAAAACTCAGGAAATGTGAAATCAAATCTCGGTTTCTTTGTAGTGGCCACATTAAACAAGCTTGTTGGGCACACAGAACTCCAGAAGAGTACTGGAACATTCTCAAAAATGAGAGAAAGCTGGAAACTACCCAACTCACCTGGCCTCACACTTAGGTTTTCTTATAAAGCTTAAACATCGTCAGGGTGAGCAATGATATGTATCTCACAGCTGCTGTCAGCGGCTGTGCTGGTCTGAAGGCCACAATTCGCAGCCTGGTGACAGAGCAGGAGAGTCTGGCTGGGGTCTTACTGCTGGGAGGGTGGGTCAACACTGAAGAGTAGGTCCTGCTAGAAAATCCCCAAAACATGGTAATGCATTTCAGAGCTGAGAACTGTCTAACCTGAGGCTAACTTTGGCTGCCAGGAATTATATTTCATTGAATGTTAAAAATGTTTCACTTTCGGTAACTTCGTTATAGAAGTTAGAGATGTTCTGAGTTTTAATTTCTCAATCTCAAATGGTTATGAATGATTCACAATACAGACACTCCTCTACGTATGAACTTTCAACTTACGAACTTTCAGACATATGAACGAAGAGGACCGTAAGTCTGAATTGTGTTCATTGGGCTCCTGTTTCCTGTCCGCAGCATCATTTTTTTTTCTGCACGCCAATTCCATGTAGTACGACTTCTGGCCGCTACTTCCACCGTGCAGCAGCATAGTGTGTGTACTCCCAGCATCCTAGTTGTTTGTACTTGTGTATACCCTTAAAATGATGTTGAATAACAGCTTACAAACATTTCAAGCTGTGAATGGCAATTTGGAACAAATGAATTTTCAAGCACATTGGCAGCACTGTGTCATCTCCGGTCTGGCAGTTTTACTAGATATCTATTAAAGATGGAACATTTGCAATATGTAACATATGCACAAAAGCAGTTGTTCATAGAGGATCACCTCCTAAAGCATTCAACACCATGAACCTCATTAGACATTTGCACCTCCACCAAGAGGAGTATGACAAATATGAGCATCCAAGTTTATCTTTGTGCTCTGTATAGAAGTGTGGAGAGTGAGCGGCTGTTCAGTACAGCTGCACAAATTTTGGATAAGAGGAATAGACTCTCCAAAAAATGCAGAAATGCTTATATTTCGTTAAAAAAATCTTCCTCTGTTTCTTGGAAAATCACCGACCACAAGCAATATTCTGACTCATTTTTCCTGGTATTAAGTGGCTGTTGAGTGGGGTATAATTTCAGTTTATCTTTATATAGCGCCTTTCAGAGTCGCCCAAGGTGCTTTACATGACTCTGTTGTGATACAGTGCAAAATCATAGAGAGAGAACAATACAAAAACTGGGAAATGGAAACATAAAGAAATAAATGAAAGCCAGATGACAATAGAGGAGAGGTACCAAAAATCTAGTAGGGAGAAAAAAAACCTCTGGGGGACCAAGGTCAACTGGCTGCCATAGCTCCTGAGTATGCTAACATTATAAGAAAAAAAAGAGTGCACTTGCTTGCTAATCAAGTCAATCCAACCAATGAGTCGATTTCTACACTGGCTTGTGCAGGGTGCAGACTGAAGCCTGTTTCCACGATGTTACAGTTTGTCAGTCACATCCACAATGTCACCCTTCCATGTGACTGAAGCAGGGCTGGACATGTGGGAAGGAAGGCAGAGAGCATGGGTGGTCAAAATATGCAATGACACAATAATGGATGAGCATAGTAGATAAAAATGACATGTACAGCAACACCAGCAGCCATAGTTATGATGTGCTAATGATGTCCAGCAGTTTCGGGGGTTCCCGCAAAGTCTCAGGATATCCCACAGGGTAACTCAGATGCTTCACAAAAAGTCAAACGCTTCACGAAAATCAACAAAGCCTGCAAAGAACCTCTGCCGATATTCACCCTTCCGCTCAATGAGAACCGTCATTGCCTGGATGTGATCGATGGTAGACTTCTTAGACAGAAAAATAGACTGCTCTGGTCACTGTTAGGTGAGCAAGTTGAGGATGACTCTAGCAAGGACCTAATCCACCACTGAGAGTAGTGTTATCCTTCTTGTTACTGAAATGGACAACGAGTCCCATTTTCCAGTCACTTGGTATGACGACCATCTCCAAAATAGAAGCAAATATTGCTAGCAATGCCGGCCTGGAGAAGTTCACCCTGGAAGCCACAGATTCCTGCACCTCCTCTAACCCCAGCTGGTTTACCACCTGTATAATCTCAGTGAGATTGGGTTGTTCCCAGATAATCGGAGGATCAGCTTTAAGATCTGTAGATCCAGAGATGTCCAATATCCTACCCAGAAGATCAGCTTTAAACAGCTGCTCAAAGTAGCTGGGTCAGTGAGTCATGACTGCAGTATCATCCGTAAGGACCATTCCATCACTCGCCCTGACTGTGACTTTACACACATCCAAATCTTTTTCTAGTAATGTTTCAATTTCTCTGTAAGCAAAACATGGGTTGCTAGTCACTTGTTCACAGATACCTCTAAGAAAGTCTCCTTATCTGCCCTCAGGGCCCTCATAGCCATCCTTCTCAGTTCTCAGTACAGACTAGGAACTATCAAGCCGTGCACTGCACTGTAACTTCTCTTGATAATATCCAGGGTGCTTTGCGAGATGAAACAGCTCGTGGTATTTTTACTTGCCCAAAAATGTTCTGAGGGAAGAAGTATCAATGATTGGTTCAGAGAGAGAACCAATCAAATTGAAGAGGAGGTGGGTCTAAGCAATTAGAGGAGATAAGACCAAGAACGCTGATTGGTCAGTCCCACTTCCTCTGTGTCCTAGGGCCCACATGAATATAAGAAAGCACAGCATAAATCATAACTAATGATAAAAACAATACTTGTAATAAACAGAAAGAATGTAATCTCAAGATTAAATATACAATAAACCACAGCATCATAACAACAACAATCATAATAATAATTCCCAAACAGACCGAATAGAGACGTAGAGGACAATGGAATCACTCAAAGTAGTGTTCACTGAGGTGTATCACCTCTTCTGTGTCACTCTGTTGTCCTGGATGAGAGCTTCACCCCTCTGCTGCCATGATGGCATTTTACTTAGCAGAAGGACACTCCTAATCACTCCCATTCCAGGTTGCTTACCCTTCTTTCATCCCCTACCTCTTTCCTCCCCAAGGCTGCGCAGGCTCAGGAAGAAAGGAAGAACCCCCAGCCCCCTCCCACGCTCACCTGGGCCTCAGTGACTCACTGTGCGCAGGTTAATGCTGTCAATGTGACAGTATGTCATCACGGCAACTGTAATTTGGTGCACTTCCCAAGCTGCCATTTTGGCATCTTTTTGGGGTTTTAAATGTTTTGTTTGCTCCCTTGTGGCAAATCAGTGTCTTCGCTCTGTGTGACTCATATAGCGGATTCTGCTGCTGTGGAAATAAATGGCATCTATTACATTGAGCCTTTAGGCAGCACGCTATGAAGGAGAGGCAGAAATGGCCAGAAACAATGCTGATTATGGTGGTTGCATGCGTTATGTTGCGGTCCCCTGCATGTCCCCAGTGCCACTAGGACCAGCTTGGGACATGTCCCTAGAGATGGGCACAAATACATCAAAATGTTACAAGTTACAAATACTTGCTCATGAAATGTAAAAAATACCAAATACCAGTGTAAGAAAATGTAGTTAATTAAAATACAAGTAAAGTACAAAACACATATAAAATATATCAATGAATTTATGTACCATTACAATACTAGTAATGTGTAATATTTACACAATGTAAAGCTTGCCCTAACTTTAAATAGAATAATCATTTTGTGATATATGTGTTATAGTGTTAATTGTAAAATGAAAAATGACTTTTGTAGCATTAGTAATGTAATGAGAGCTCAACATGCTGCACCTGCAGCAGTGGGTTGTAGTTGGGGGGTGTCGCAATTCAGTGTTCTGGACAGTACAAAATCTTAAATTTTTGTATCTCAGTTTTGGTCTTGGTTTCAGAACTGTTTCAGTCCTAATTTATACCCAATGTTTTGTTAAACAGCTTTACTAACCAGAATATAACTAAACACCTCAACTAATCAGAACATAACTAAACAGGTTTACTAAACCAAATACCTACAGCGGTGTACAATTAAAGCAGACAGTACATTGCAAATATACATGATGTTGACTAGGTGTAAGTGCAGCTAGGCTGAGCTTCCAGTGAATGCCCAGATACAAGTACAGTATAAGCAATTTTCAAGAAGGAACTACACAAGAAACTAATAAGACTATTCAAAAATCAAAAGTGCAACATAAATACATTAAGGGATTGTAAAAAAAGCATCAGGCTAATAGAGGAATTCTTGGATCAAATGGGTCTTGAGGCATTTCTTGAAGGTAAAGAGGGAATCTGATGACCGGATGTGGTTCAGGGAACCACACAAGAGAACCATCTGGAGTGACTCTTCTTACATGGTGGAGGGGGATCCAAGCAATGTTGGTTTGCTGACTAAAGGGGGCAAGATGGGACACAGATCTTGATGGAGGCCTCTGGGTGCCTGTCCATTGATGGTCCTGCAAGCGACTTGAACTTGATGTGAGTGTCAATAGGGATTCAGTGAAGAGAGACAAGGAATATCAGACTTTGTGGGGCAGCATGTAGCTCGGTGGGCTAAGCCTGTGTGCCTGTAATCAGACAGTTGCTGGTTCAAACCTGGCCTCTGCACATCTGCAGGTCCTTGAGCAAGGCCCTTAACCCCCAGCTTTCTGGGTGCCACTGTAGGCAGCTGCCCTTTGCAGACAACTTACTACCAAAAAAAAAAGAACAAGTTGAGGGAGGAGTAAAGACCATTTCCCCACAGGGATCAAGAAAGTATCAATTATTATTATTATTATTATTATTATATGGTACTAGACACCCTGGCTAACCAGGAGTTTGGCTTCTGCCCTGGTAGGGGTCTTAACAAATTGAGTAAAAAAGCAATCCTTTACCAATTCCACCATCTCAAGTTAATTTTCAGTCAATGTCCCACTGTATCCCAGGTAAGATAAAATCACCCATAAATACCACATCGTTTTTATTACTCATAATTCTGATATCATTGTATAACATTCTGCTTTCCTCTGCAAGTAGACTGGGTGCCCTATAACAAACACCAAGAATTAGGCCATTTGAGTTTTTAGCATCTGCTCTTATATCGTTTGTACTTTTATTTTTATCAGTGAGTTCCCTTGGCTGCAAGTTTTATATTACGTACACAGCAACACCACCTTCCTTCTTGCCTATCTGGTCCCCACGGAACAAGGTGTAAGGTGTAACCATCCATATTATATTCCTATAATGTCGTAAGAGTCTGATGAAATAAAGGCCTATAAATCATGAATTTTGTTCCTAATGCTCCTAGCATTTAAGTACAAACAGCAAAGGGTGGGCCTTTTATAGTGCTTATTTTTATTATTATTTGGGGCTTTCTGTCTCCCCCCACCTATATTTTAACTAACCTCCCTGTACCCCCAATCCCTAATTTAAACACTCCTCAACTACTGGTTGCATAGATTCTCATCAGGTATACCTTCTCCATAGAGGGTAGCAAGGTGGGGCACACTTATTCCAGAATATCTCTTTATACATGTTCATATACTATAAGTTGGCATCTGTAACCCATAAATAGGGTTTTTTGACAATGCCCATGTCTTTCATAAGGCCCTGCAGCTTACTCATCTCTCTTACCTTCCTTTTTTCCTTTTTTTTGCTGTGCTGCTGCTCCTGTATTGTTGGCTTAATTACTCTGCATTGACCCGAAATTTGCTTCTTCTCAACCCCAGGGAATCCTCGCAGCAATCCTCTGTAAGTGCTCACGAGACGAAGGATTTATACCTGTCAATAAAAACCTATGGTAAGTGCTTCCTGACTCCTAAATCCAGTCACTTTCCAAAAGAGAAAAGAATGGGCTTCCAAAAATCACAAATCACTGCCTCCTAAGACATGCATTTTCATACCACTAATGACAAACACTGATGTGAATAATGGCAGCAGTGCAGGCCTGATTGATTCACCCAGCACATCACTTCTCTGTGTGCCAGGAAAGAGGGTAATTTGTTTTGGGTTACAGTAGGTGCACCCCCTGTTCACCATCAGGAAACACAGTAACTCCAGAAAACTGATCTGACTGAAAGAGAGAGTAATTCAAAAGACGTCCAGCTGGACACAGTAGTGTGTTTCCATGTTTTCGAGGAGAGGCACAGCTTCCAGGTTTTGTACATTAAACAGCAATCTTTCACCTTGTAAAGATTTTTGCATGATTTGTTTTTATGTTCCTAATATAGCTCTTTTAGTTTGTACTTTCTGGTTTTTAGCTCTTTTAGGTCTTTTAGTTTTAGGGTGTTATTGTGGGTGAATCATAATTAATGTATCTTTTTGATCAGCTATGCTTGGTAACACTGGAATACTGGAGTCCACAGTGTGCTGTATCACTGATCTGACATTGTGGTCCACAGTATCCTGTATCACTGACCTGACACTGTTGTCCACAGTATACTGGGAGACAAGAAAGTCCCGTACTTGTCCTCTTACTGACTCGCCTGCTTCTGTCCCCAAGGTCCCTGTCCTTCATTGCTTGCACAAGCTGCTTTGCCTTCATCATGATGGGATTAATGTATTTCATCATTGACATCAAGGGCTGGTGGGAGGGGAAGCCCTTCATTTACCCAGGTGAGCTCAGTGTGAGGTGCTGGTGTGTGTGTGCCACCTGCTAGACTTAGTACAGGAAGCTTCCTATCAAAAATATACGACAGGGTGCCTCTTTTCCTCGATGCACACTCAGCCGGTTGAATACTCACACTGAGCACAGATGAGCCGATCTTACAGTGACAGCTGGCATTTTCTGCAGACACCAGGAGTAGGCATCTACCGGTGGGGGGGACCAGCAAAAGGAAGAGGGCGGAGCAGCAGGGCACTTACAGAAGCTGTGGAGAAAATTTAAAGTCATCCACACATGAACCTTTGTCCCTTTCAGCTCGTAAATAACACATTATCAAGAGTTACTTTTAATCTTATCAGCATCTGTAATTCACCAACAGTAATGTAAATAACAGCAATGCTTTTGCCGGTTCATCTTGCTGTCTTAGGTTTAGGCTGCTGATTGTTGGTGTTTTTACTTCTAAAAAATTTACTCATTATTCATACATACAGAACTCAGTACAATTGTGCTTATTGACATAATCCACTAGTTAGAGCTGCAAAACGTCCAGCTATGATGAAAAGGAATGAAAAGGTGCAGAATGCTGTTACAGTGAAGTGGGAGAGGATCCTTAAGTTCGTGAGATTCCAACAAAGCCTATCAGCAGTCAGTGTTACTGCACCTTTCCAAAATCAGTCAAACTACAAACGATCCGCCTGTATCACCACTGACTTGTGAACTTGTCTTTGGTGGTTTCCAGCAATTCAAAGCAGCCTGCATACAAGCACAGCACATTTCCTGTGATACCTGTCGTATTCTCATGACCAAGTCATGCCCTATGACTGGCCTTTCTGAAGGTGATATCAGCTGTTGATTTGGTGCTTTCTTTTGCAGGAATGAACTCCATTTTTGTGTATGCAGGCCAGAGTATCCTGGGGTTCTATTTGCCATTCAGTTGGGAGCCGGCTAAACTGAATCATGGAGAGCTCCTTCTGCAGAGTTTGTTTGATATCATTCTGTGGGTTTACATTGCTTACCTGCTGTACAAGAAGAGGGTCTTCATCAAATTATAATTGTTCTTCATCAGCTAAGTTACTCACACTACAAATGGCAAGACCACTAGCATGAGCTACATTACCAGTCAAAAGCTTTGAAACACCACAGATTTCTACTACTTTTCCAAAGATGTAGACATCGTTTTTATTATTGTCAAGCATTGGAAAGTTGAACACCTATACATGAAAATATAAGTCAAATAAAACAAGTTTCCTTTATAACATGGAAAGAGTATGTCACAGTACATGTCTGGCATCCTATTAACTGGTTGTGTGGTGTAGAGTTGAAGATCTCTGCCGTTGGGACCCGACGGGTTCGGTCGGGTTCGGGCTTGATTTCTATCATTTTACACGTGCTCAGGCCGGGCTCAGGCTTGCGCAGTAAATGAGTGGTCAGGTGATGCATTTCGATTAGCACGAGAAAGATGCGAAAATGGATGCTGAGGAGGTGAAACGGAGACTAGCCTCTGGAATAAATTATGTTTAAAAAAATGTATCAATGACACATTCTTGACACGTGAGCTGTGTGCGTGCACACATTTGAATAATGTCGGGCTGTAAACAGGTTCGGGCTTTTAAAATGCTGTCAATCAATATGTACTAGTCGGGCTCGGGCTGAATTCTGTCGGGTTCAGGCCTTGTCGGGCCTAACTTTTAAGGCCCGATTACAGCTCTAGTGTGGTGACGGTATAGTCAAATTCTAGGCTGTCCTTTAACTTTAGATGTGCTTCTTAACCGTTTCATCCCATGAAATAGAGCAGTATTTAATATCCCTTGCAGCAAGAATGCCTCGAATTTTCTCTACGCTTATAACTGCTAGAGGGGGTTAATTTGATGAATGAAAGATATGACATTTTGAAAGTACTCAAATTGTGAACATACTGTAAATGTATTTATTAGCAAAGAATATTCATTGTGTTCATTGTAAATGTTAAGTGAGTAACATGCAAGAAGCTCTTTTTGCAGCTTTCTGGAAATCATGGCTGTAGGATGCAACTGAGTAAATGTTAGGAAAATCCTACTAGGACAGCTCAACTTTATTTAGGGTTAATCAGAGTCACTTTAATTGATGGCAGGTGTCTACCCAAAATGATTGAATGCTATAATTAAATCAAAGGTAATTCAACAAAGTATTACTCTTTAGGGTGTGCACACTTATGCAACCAGCTAATTGTATGATATTTTTCCCGAAGAGATTTGTTTGTTTTTCAGTTTACATTCAGTTTTCAGTAAAGGTCATGAGTCACATTAAAGGTGGGAAAAATTTTGAAATGATTTATCATGGTCTTAGGTTTTTTTAAATCACAAAAACTTGTCATTTTAAGCGGGATGTGTACACTTTTTATATTCACTGTATACAATATACACCTTATATGTGGTGTATGCTTTACACTCCGGGTATACCTCACAAGGCTAACATGCAGTATACCCCTTGCACACCTTACATGTGGTATACAACTGTACACACTGTATCCTTATTCATTCCATTCGGATCCCTCAAGGTCTCTGCCATTTAGCAGAGAGGGTGGCACGATTTAAACTGGAGCTCTGATTTATTGCCTTGAAAACACAAAGAATGTTTTATTTGGTGTCAGTTGTGTAAGAATTGAATGGAGTGTTTGAATCAATTATTCTGAAGTGGTACTTAACAAATTAGAACAAGCGATTCCCCCATGCAGAAGCTTTAACTGTCACTGGGTCTTCTCTCTGTCTGGGTTGTTCAGCAAATTGGTACCACTTCAGGGGTCAAACATCTGTGTGGGAGAGACCACCAACATTTCCTTTGTGAATCTTAGTCATACAGATGAGAACAAACTGAAATGATCCACTTGTGTCCTTCTCAAAACAGAAATGTCTTTTATATAAATATATACATATGGGTTTGTGTCTATGCAAACGTTTTTTTTCTGTTGGTCTCTATCTCCACCTATTTCCTAATTTTCATTTTACAGTAATAGTTGTAATAGAAATGTTTCTTCTTATTATTTAGTTAATGAAACAATAATAAGCCTTGATTACATGACTAAAAAAATTTGAAATGTTTGACTGTATTCTGTGCTTATTAATGTTGTTTAGAATTATAGCAAAAATGATTTACACAGTTTGCATGTTCTCCCTGTGTTGTCGTGGGGTTTCCTCCGGGTACTCTGGTTTCCTCCCACAGTCCACAAGTTAATAAATTGCCCGTAGGTGTGCATGTGTGAGTGAATGATAACTGTGTGAGTGTGCCCTGCGATGGGCTTACCCCCTGTCCAGAGTTGTTCCCTGCCTCGTGCCCATTGCTTCCAAGATAGGCTCTGGTTCCCCCGCAACCCAATAGGATAAAGTGGGTTGGAAAATGAATGAATGAATGAATGAATGAATGAATGATTTACACACCTGTTTTGTTACGTTTTCACCAGTCAACAGCTCCCCATTTTCACGCATACATTTTCCAAGTCAGTGAACCTTTTGCAGATGACAGTGGATCTAGGTTTTGCCTTCTTTGGGTCATGAGATGGGTATGTCAGCATGGCCAGGCTGAGATCATCAACAGCTGGCTGGTAGAAAATAATAGTGGAAACACAGAGAAAGAAAGCAGGTATGTAAGTGATTGTGTCAGCTGTTATCTAGAGAGCAGGCTGTCTAGAGTCTGTTCTTGAGTAGAGAGACTCCTAGGCAAGAATTGATTGTATTTACACCAAATCATAAAAAAACAGAAACATCTCTCACGGTAAAGAAGGATTAATGTGGGCTGCTTATTTTCCCTCATGTACAGTGAATATTTATATTGTACACAAGAGAAGATGCTCCATTAACTGGAGTTATCCTCATCTCTGCGTGACTGAAGGAATAGCCACATATATAATGCATGTTTAGTATTTTCTGTTTTTTAACCTTCCAGCATGTGTAATGATAACAAAAATCTAATTAATAATGAATTAATAATTGATTTATTACCAGCTGATAATGAACATCTATGAATTATTTACAAGTCATATTTATTATCTCAGGCCCCTTCATGTTTCCGTGGAGAGCTCATGAGTGCTACAGAGCAGACTCATCCTAAAAGGTTTTCCTCTATACAGGTGTGACAATGTAGCTCACATGAGGTACCGTTGTGTGCAGAATTGAAAGGAGATGGAGGGCTGCAAAGATGTAGAAAAAGTTTATGCATTTCCACGGTGGCTCTGGGAGCAGTTTGCACCTTTAGAATGAAAACATCACCTGTGTAGATGATTTAACCAAATGGCAGGCAATTTGTAAGCAGCTGGGGAGCTGTAGGAAGAAGCAGCACAGTCACACATGCAGCAGTGTATTAGCCTGACCCGCTAATCCCATCACCAGCACAGTACATTGTGGAAAAATGAGGGGCATTTTGTAAAGTGTCTGTCACATGACAAAACTATAAGCATCACAGATCACAGGTCTGTCCCTGTTTGCCAGGGGACACCTCAGGACTGCCAGCTGAGAACCATACTGCTGGGTGCTTAATCCATGCCTCATCTTTCCTTCATGATATCTAATTCAAACTTTAAGTAACACTTGCCCCTAATGAATAAAATCTCTATTGCCATGACTTTTTTATGAAGCCCTGTATAGTCTAGCTCTATATAAGTTTTTATGTACCGGAACTAGGGGGTTTATTAATATTACATATTGTCAGAGAAGTGGTGTGTTCCTGAACTTCACCCCA
>JAODKE010000068.1:16591260-16605699 GCA_026779605.1 Mormyrus hasselquistii
GGAGGTTTGTTCCCTGCTCTGTGTGTGTGTGTGTGTGTGTGTGTGTGTGTGTGTGTGTGTGTGTGTGTGTGTGTGTGTGTGTGTATGTGTGTGGATTTGGTTTATATTACATTGTGGGGACCATTTTTTAGGTCCCTACAAAGATTTATAAATGCATTCAAAAAAGTAAAAATTCCAAAAGTCTCCTGTTTTGTTTGGTTACTTATGGTTAGAGTTACGGCTTGATGGGGTTAAGGTCATTGTGTTGAGATCAGAGTTTTCCCCATTGAAATGAATCGAGAGTTCCCACATAGATGCCCCCACAAAACCTGTGTGTGTGTGTGTGTGTGTGTGTGTGGTCCAGGTAGGCCTTACCATGTAGGGACAAAATGTCCTCACAATATGATGAATACCATTTTTTACCTATGGGAAAACTATTTTATAAATATCCGTGACTGCAATGAAAAAACTAAAAATGCAATAAATTTTGCTTGGTTACTCATGGTTATGGTTAGAGCTGGGTAGGGATTAAGGTTGTCATAGCTAGCATAAGCATTTTTCCCATAGAAATGAATGAGCGGTCCCCAAAAAGCTATGATTACATGACTCTGTATGTGTATGTGTGGGTTTGCATACAGTAGATCACATTTGGACATGAGGACCAAATTGTCCCCAAAGTGTAGTAAAACCTGAAATTTCCCTACTTTTGGGGACATCTTTTGAGGTCCCCATTTAAATTTTTTAATAATGTACTTTTATAAAACTTTGCGAATGCAATCAAAAAAGTAAAACTGCCAAACGTCTTGTATTTGGGTTGGTTTCTTATGGTTCTTATTCTTAAGGTTAGGGATGGGTTGGGGTTAAGGATGTTGGGATTGGGATTAGGGTTTTTCCCATAGAAATTAATGGACAGTCCCCATTTAGATAGGAATATTCAAACAGAATACAGAGAATAATCCAGTTTGTCATACATTGCACATGGCACAATGACCTATTTGTACCAAATTTTCTATGGGAAAATTATTATTATTATTATTATTATTATTATTATTGCTCTTGTTGTTTGTGATTAATAACATTTAAAACCTAGAGTTGCCATCAAATCTGTATCTTACTGAATCGTCCCATATTGAAAAATGAAATGTGTTTTGTGCCCTACCTCAGACTATGTTAATCTTTGTCCATGTCTGGCTTGCAAAAAAACAGCCGTGGAAAAAATTGAGAGACCACAGATTGTTTTGTTTCACTCATTTCTCAATTTATGGGTGGACATCTGTGAATAATATATTTTTTCTTTGTCAAACTGCAGCCTGGTTCTGATACAAATTGTGCTAGCAGTGCACCTCACACCTGCACCTTAATGTTTCTCATTCCTTTTGAGAGTGACTTGATGTCATTCATGAGAAACTGTCGGATAAGTTAACGGTCATCTCTGGCATTACAAAGTTGTTTCTGGCCTTTATCTGGTTGGTTTCTGGTCATTCCCAATGTCTCCTGTTTCACCTTATTCTTGTGTAGTGCTGTCTTAGAAATTTAGAACCTGGAAGCAATCTGCTGCTCAGTGTAGCCTTCTGCCAGCAGAACCACAATTAAACCTGGATTTAAAAGTGCAGATTTGTTTAACAATATAGGGTGGTCTCCTGATTTTTCTACAGCTGTATGTTTAATTAATCTTTAGTTAACTTGTTAATAGTGTTGGAAAGAAGTGATAATATTTGTGGCCTTCCTTATATTTTGGTGACTGTGATGTCACATTCGCCAACGTGCTGGAGCAGCAGATCACACTGGCCTGTCTGTGACCTCATGACCCTGACCTCTGACCTAGACCTTTAGTCTGACCAATGTCATCCTCAGTCAACAGCTCTTATTTAGATGACATGTATCAGCCATTAATGCTTTGGGGTTTTTTCTAGTGTGCCCACTTATTTATCAGAAATCAACAAGACCACTGCAATAAATCTGCCACAGTAGCTGGCACTCTGTTTTTAGTTTTGTATTTAATTTAGCTGTTTGATGCATTTCATTTTGAGGTCTCCCGTCTGCTTGCTTACGGATGCCCTATAAATCTTCTCGTATTCCCTTTTTGCTGCGACGGAATATCCTTTAACATAATTGAAAATGCAGTCCCCTATTTCCTAAAGTGTTTCCACTAGAAATGACTCAATCTCACTGGTCGCCTCACACTGCACATTTATCGTCACTCACAGGTTGCTTTTTAACATGCATTAGTGGTGAACGGTGAACTGGCTTCTCTCTCCTGTGTGCTGTCAGGCTGAAGCCCTCAACACGACATGCATCGGCTGAAATAAGGAGCAACACTGAGGCCATTTGCTTGCCTAATTAAATGCCAATGGCAATATAGATTCTAGACTGTCTGTTCTCTTAACGCTCCCACGTGAGACACCAGTATATAAATCACACCTTGTCCACAAGGGCAGCTCCCACAGCACCACACATAGCGTCCACACAGTGGGGCTTCCCATTTATATTTCATGTCCTTGCTACTGTAATGTGTTTGCCTTAATATCCACCTGCTCCCCTCTGATGACACTCACATAATCGCTGTGTGCTCAACGTTAATATTTTAACAATATATGTTTGATGTTATGCTGGTGGTCCTTCATGAAGGTATTCTAATTGGGTCCTGTAAAGAGAGATTTTACCTCCCTCACAAAACACCTTAGTCCCTTTTATTTCCTTTTTAATTATTGCTCCTCCTGAGCCTGAACAGGGAGGTCTACTGCAGTCTATTTTCCCAGATGTTACTTGTCCTCTGACATGTCTGTCTGTCAGCTGCCTGAAAGGCTTCCTGAAATTATAATAAATCCAGTACTTCTTCACCATTCGGGGCATCTCAGGCTCCACTCTACATGAGGCTGTGTTTGTGGTTTCCTTCTGACCTAATTTTGGTAGGTCAGGTGTTTGTGGTTTCATTCGGATCTGTTCTAGGTAGGCTGGGTGTCTGCAGTTTCATTCGGACCTGTTCTTGGCGGGCTGGTTGTTTATGGTTTCATTTGGACCCGTTTTAAGTAGGCCGGGTGTTTGCAATTTCATTCAAACCCATTCTAGGCAGACCGGGTGTAGGGTTGCAGTGGTATACTGATTTCATAGACCTTGGGAACCCCGTTTTTCATGGGGACCCTGCCCCCACTTTGGCTACTCAGACCACATTTCTGTTATGTTGATCCCAGCATATAGACTGCTTATCAGACATACCAATTTTGTTCTGAAGCAGATTTTACCTGGCTCCCCAGAGCCATCTCTGCACTTTAGGACTGTTTAGTATACTGACTGAGACATGTTTAGGGAAGCTGCAACCTACAGTGGCTCTACCAACCTGGAGGAGTACACAGCATCAGTGACTGGCTACATCAGCAAGTGCATTGATGATATTAGTATTTTCAAGACCATTGTCACATGCCCCAACCAGAAACCATGGACGACTGCAGAGGTGAGCATGCTGCTGAGAACCTGAGACACCCAGATCCGATGATAAGGCTGCCCTGAGAACAGCCAGGGCCAACCAGTCCCTGGCCATCAGAGTGACAAAATGTGCACATGCTCAGAAAATCCACAGTCACTTCCAATACACTAGGGACGTATGACGCATGTGGCAGGGCATCCAAGCCATTACCAACTACAGAGTCAACCCAAGGAACATTCTTGGTCTAGTGCTCAGGGAATATGCAGACCAGCTGGCAGATGCCCCCACAGATATCTTCAATATGTCTCTGAGCACCATTGTCATTCCAACGTGCTTCAAAACCACCACCATCATCCCCATGCCAAAGACGTCTAGGATGGTAATCAGTGTCTTCACGAATTACCATCCTATCGCACTCACCAATCATCATGAATTGCTTCAAGTGGCTCGTCAGTTGACACCTTTACTGGAACCCCTGTAGTTTGCATATTGTCCCAACCATTCAGCAGATGATGCCATCACCAGCACCTTCCACTTGGCCCTCACCCACCTGGACAAAAAGGATACTTATGTGAGAATGCTGTTCATAGATTTCAGTTCAGCATTCAACACAATCATACCTCAGCCTCTGACAGGAAAGCTGAGACTACTGGGCCTGAACACTTCCCAACTGTATCCTGGACATCCTGACTGGGAGACCTCAGTCAGTCAGGATCAGCAGGAACATCTCCAGTACCACCAAGCTGAGCACAGGGGCCACCCAGGGCTATGTGTTCAGCCCTCTGCTGTTCATACTGATGACCCATGAATGACCACCCAGGCAGTCCAACACTCTGGAAATGGCCATCCATCTGCCGCAGCCATTCGGTTGATGGTAGATTTTTAGAGGTAAAACCAGATTGCTCCAGTTGCTGATAGACAAGCAAGTGATCATGGATCCTGTTAAACATGACCCTAGCAAGGACCTTACCTGGCACTGAGAGCAGTGTTATCCCCATGTAGTCATGCTGATCACCCTTCTCTTTCCGGATATGGACTACAAGTCCCGTTTTTCAGTCAGTTGGGATGACGCCTGACTCCAAAGTGGAAGCAAAGATTGTCAGCAATGCCAGGAGGACAGCCTTACCACTAGCCTAGAGAAGTTCACCCCAGATACCACAAATCCCTGTGCCCTTCCCTAACCCCAGCTGATTCACCACCCATGCAATCTCAGTGAGATTGGGTGGTTCACACTGTGGACCCAGAGATGTCCAACATCCTAGCCAGAGGATCACCGATAAACAACTGCTTAAAGTAGCTGACCCCACAACTGTAGTGTCATCTACAAACACCGTTCCATCAACCGTCCTGACTGCAAGTCTCTGAGGAACAGGTTCAGATGTGCATAACGCTTTAATTCCTCTATAAGCAGGACATGGGTCACTAAACCACAGATGGTGTGTCACCTGCTCACAGATTCATCTAACAAACACCTCCTTTTCTCCCCTCAGAGCCCTCATAGAGTTCCTCCACAGTTCCCGGTACAGACTGGAACAGCCACCAAGTCATGCACTGCGACTCCTCTTGGTAATATTTAGGGTGACCTGCGAGATGAAACACGTCCTTCTAGGGACACTGGCAACACATTACTTGGCAACCTTCAGGGTCTTTTCATGGAAGATCTCCCACATCACATTAGTCAGCAATCACACCCTAGTCTGCAAGTACCTTACACAAACTGTGTGCAAACTTATCAGAAACATTTTGATCTTGGAGTCTCGCTAAGTCCAGCCACATTCTCCAAGTCGGTGCTAGCCCACTGGATCTAAGCTGGATATTCAGAGTAGGAACAATAAGTTTGCAGTCAGAATTCACAAACTGGGCACTTCTGTAGACCCTGCAGTTCTGCAGGAGCCTCCAGCATCTGCCCATGAGGATATGATCAATCTTGTTCACCAGCTGAGATGCAGCTCAGGGCGTTGGAACCATGACCCAGCGACCAGCAGCCCCTGACCTTCCGCAAAGTCAAGGAATGTGGTACCACTCTCACACCAGTCTCTGGACTCATTGGGAAGGACACAATCCTCAAAGCTAGCTCAGTCAGTGCCAGGGGCTGCATTGAAGTCACCCATGACCAGAGGATTGTCATCTTGTGGGCACCTAAAAACCACCAAATGAAGTTGCGAACAAAATGTCTCCCTCATCACAGTTATAGCATACCTGTACAATGAAACAACAGACAAGACACCCTTAACCTGAGTCTCATAATACACTTGTTGAAAGGAGTGATATCAGACACCATTGGTAGGAGCCAATCCTCTACAGCAACAGGTACTGCCACTGTATGGCAGTCATCAGACCAACCAGACCAAAAGTAGATATACCCACCTACAGAGATCAGGCCACTCCCCAGTCTGCGTACCTCAGAGAATGAGTTTACAAAGCTCCCCTGACAGCAGATGAAAATGGTCATCTTGCCAGAGAGACTTTCCATGCGCCTACCTGGATGGGCTGCATCAAGCTGGGACCAAAGTGTCACCATGCAGCAGGTGATGCCTCAGTACTGCACCAGCCCCTATGCCCAATCCCCAACAGGCCTGACCCTATAAGCTCTTCAAAGTTTTCGATTCTTCCAGGGAAGAGGCTCCTAAAGGCTTTCCCCTTTCCCCTTTATAATGCATGCAACCTTCCTGTGGGTGGCTGCAGCAGAGCTACTCCTACTGAAAGCAGAAGGGTATAGTGTCTGTTTAGACCGAGCTGTTGTGAGTTGTTTTACAGTAGCTGGAATGCCAATCCCACCACCAACCTCCAAAATTTTTCCATGCAAGTTGGAAGACCGCCTGCAGGGCCAGATGCACTTTAATGTTATACCGAATGTCATCAACAGATCTCCAGTAGAGACTGCCCAGAGTACCAAGCTCCTTGATGTTCACATCACGGAGAACTTCACATGGACCCTTAACACCAGCTCCATCGCTGAGAAAGCCCAGCAGCATCTCTATTTCCTTCCTAACTTTTAACTCTTAACCCTAGAACTACCATATTTGGTGAGACGAAAAAGAGGACATGTCCAGGGATCAGAATATTAATGAGTTTTCGCATTCACCAACCAATCAGGTATCACGCGAAAATTGATTTATCGCGTTCACTGGCCAATCAAGTAGGACGTCTCTTATGAGTATTAATTAGTTTTCGCAAACTACCCTGTTAAATGAAAACTCGTGTCTGGGGAATCCAGAACATATGGTAACCTTACAATTAACTCTTGTTTTACAGTCTACTCACAATTGACATAATTTTCATGTATCAAGTCTTTTTCAAAAAAGTTACAAAACATTAAGTTAAAGTTTGTAAAGCAATTGATGCGATTCACTGTTCACACAAAAACAAAAATTAAATGTCAAAGTGCCAATGGTTTCTGGAACCTGATGTTACTCGTGAGCTGCATGACATGTAGGGATGTGTATGTTGTTTAATTTTTAAAGTTAAGGTGTGCACAAGCCTTGCAAACACTGTGTGATGATACTATGTGACTTGTATATTGAAACTTGGTGCCTTTTCCTTCGGTATTATACTTGGACAAACCACTGATTTTTGAAAATCCACCCAGACGGCTAGACAGAGACCCAAACAATGGATGTAAAGTGCTGAGTAGGGTGTTGAGTAGCGTGTTGAATAAAGTGTGAGCCCCACATGCTGTCTCTGCCACACTGCCAAGCCCTTCCAGCAGAAGGGATAGTGGAAAGCCAGAAACTCCTGAGTTATCTTCGAACTTGTGCCACTTTCAACTGTGCTACATCATCCTCATGACCAAGAGAAGAGCTTGAGACATAATTGAATGAAACATTATGATTTGAAATGATATCAGTACAATTCTCATATCAGGTGACTAATCCATTTTGTCCCATGGTCTGTGCTGCTTGTGGTATGGATCAGCATTCTTGGAAATTCTGTGAGTATCTTTTTTCTTAATGGTGCAGTTGGGGCTGCTCTAGTGTTGCCTACAGTGCATCTGAAAGTCACAAGATTAAAACAAGATTTACTGTAATGCATTGGTGTATGTTTGAAAAATAACATACATACAAACATAAACAGACATACAAACATAAAAAAGCAAACTATACTGGGATTATTATGTCTGTGGTATATCTCTGTTGCCTTGCATCGCTAAAGTATATATGTTCTATGCTCCTTCAATGAAGTTAAAACTAAATAAAACTGAGATTATAATTGATGGTTGCTAGGCTTCCAGTTTTCTTAATCCATTAACCAGATTAGGATGGACAAAAATGTTCCTGCAGTTGTTTAATCAAGACATCAGTGCAGTGATTGTGGTGGCTGCTCGAGCTTGAATGAGCCACCATGTGTTTTTACTACAGCAGGTCACTGTAATACTTCTCCCAAAAAACACTTTTTACTTTTCTAGTGCAGAACTGCTGTATACTATACTACACCACGTCAGCCTCCTTTAATCAGATGCTGTGCTGTAGCCAGTTAAAAATCAATGTCCTGCTTCTAAGTTAAAAATGAGGAATACTGGTATTGATTGGCCAGCTGCCAGAGTTTCCAGTGGATGGTTACTGAGCAGCTCCTCACGAAGACTGTGTTTAGTTCAAAGGCCACCAGCTTCCTTTTCACTATTGATTCTGCATTCTTGGGTTTATTGAGAGAAACCTGAACATCTTTTATGGAAGTGCCCAAGTTCGGCTGCAGACAGCAGCACTTACTTTAAAGATAATGGGCTTCCCAAGCTTGATGCAGGACCGAGGCAGGGATATCTGAAAGGCTGAGAGCACCATCTTTGTTCATCCCAGGTACTGCTCCTCCCAGCTCACAGGTTCTTGATTTCTGCAACTACTTGTGTTGCCTTCCCTGCTTCATAAACGGACCCATATTCCATGTTCTGAAGTTGATGGTAGCTCTGTTTCATTTAGCTCAAGTCTGGTTAATTAAGAGAATTCCACTGACCCACTTAGTAAATATTACCACATTACATTTGTTGTCTTGAATTGTTAAGCATATGCCTTGACCCTGTTCAAGCACCTGTGCACAGCACCAGTTAGCCATTTGAGTGTGTGTGGACTGTTTGTAGACTGGCTTAGTTGGAGGATGTGTCCCCCTCTCCTGGTGAGTTTTTGTGCGTTCAGCACCCAAAAGGCTGAAAACTACTTCTCCCTTTTTACCTTAATCACAATATTCTGATTCACAGACAGTTGAATAGTGGGATGCCCTATGCGTAAATCAATGTTTTTAATCATATGTATCACTTTTACTTATCTGCTGAATTAATAGTTATTTCTGTTTAGTTGAAGAACCATGTACAGTCATAATGTTTTTCAGTATGTTTATGAGAAATATATGAGATCCTTGTACAGCCTTAAGGCATTGTAACATAATTTAATATATTGCTGGTACCAAAAGTCTCTGCTAGCCAGTTCCTCTTGCATCTTTTAATAAACAGTGAGGTTTTGAATGCGACTGTAGCAGAGAAAAGCATGTGAACAGTGTTCATATTTCAGACACGGTGGATAGATTTTTGTCATCCAAAGCACAGCTAAATTCAATCAATGTTTGAAACAGGACCCAAGCCACAACTGCAACAACAGAAATAGAAAATCTTGTTTTGCTCTCTGGTAATGACATTAGTGCGTTCCCTAAATGGCTGCCCCCTGGCCCAAGGAGGGATGCAATAAGGGTCTCATTACTGTATGCCTGCACACATCTCCACTTTCCAGTAAAACAGCGTGATGGATCGCCCCCTGGCCTCAGCAGGTAATGATTCATTTGTGTGCTGTATTATGGTCGGTAATTAAACTTGCCAAGGTGAACTCAAGGGGAAACACAAACCATTTTATTGAGCATTTTGGTAATCGATTCAGGGAGGCAGGCCGATGTCATCTGTCATGCATGAACCAGTGTGACAAGTTAACATAATGAATGTGGCCTAGATGCCGACTTCTTTAAAGGACGCTCATTGACTTTTCTTCTGATGTGAGAAGTGGACCCTTGTGTTTGTGTGTCAACCTTACTAGTTGGGTCCATGAACTCTGCAGGTTCATCTTCTGTGAGAAACCATCAAATGGTCCAGTAACCGTATAGATTCACAAGGAGGATGGGCAGAGAAGGAGCGCTTCAGAGGTTCCTCACGCATCCTTGTCCCAAAGCTGTGTTGACAAAACCTTCCTCTCGGCAGGTTCTTCCGCTCTGTACTTCCCACAGAAAGAGTACTTTGAGAACGTGTACGTGGGCCAGGCAGCTGGCTCTGCCCTGCTGCAGCTGCATGGCTTGCGTGAGACCGACACAGAGAGGCCCCACTTCTACCTGTGCCCTAACAGCCCACTGAATAAAGATCCCTACAAGTCCTGGTTCCACTTGGATGAGAGAACCGGCATCCTGTCACTAAACAAGACGTTGGACTCCAGTGACTTCAGTGTGCCATGTGAGTTGGATGTGAAATTGTCCTCTCTGTCAGACACAGACATCATGCTGGTCTCGAACAGTGCATTAGCAGCTCAGGTATGGCAAGCAGCTCCTGTAGAGTTTGTAAGTTACTCTGATGTGCAAATCAGTCTATTTAGATGTTTAACTTCAATGTTATTAGAGACAACCAACTGGTCAGTAATAGTGATTCCAATTCAAGGATTAAAACCATCTCTGTTCACACTTTTGCCTGCCTGATGTTTCCTGCAGAGGTGGGTAACTCAGGTCCACAGAGTAAAAGTTTCAACCAAAGAGTTAAGTTTAAAGAGTCACGGTCACTGAGTACTCAATTGGGTGGTTGAAACAAAATCTTGGTCTTGACTTTTATTTTCTGGACCTGAACTACCCACCTCTGGTTGCCTCTCTGGGGATGTTACTGATTCTGCTGTTGCTTCATTAGCAAGCAGCCTCATCGTGTCCCTGAAGCGGCTCAGTTTGAAAGCAACGGTCACCCTTGAGCCCCAACAAAACTTGAGCTGCTTCTGGAGCCCCACTGTGAACATCATCCTCACCTTCATCAGCACAGCGCCCCCTTGTGACCATCAGAATCTGATAAAGATGTGCTTCCCTGAGAAAGATGCCAGCCCCCACATCAAAGAGAACCGGTGGTCCGGGCCCTTCCGGCAGCTCAGACGCCTGACCTTTCAAGATCTCTGTCCTAATTTTACCATCACATACAGCCTGGAAGCAGGTATTCCATCATGCATCATCTCTGTGTAATGTGACTAGTAACTGGAGGAGATTATTTATTGATGAACAATCAATATGTAAGTAAGAGGAAGCTGTCATTTATGGCCTGTTTATGTTCATTTTTGGTTGTTTTATTATATTGTAGTAATCTCAAAACCTTTACTGAGTTACTTTAATACAAAATGTTTAGTTGAAGTATTGCTCTGATTAAGAGGAATGAAACTGTAAAGAGGGAAATTGGTAAAAAAAAAAAAACAAGTCATTTGTTGTGTGCTGTCATTCCGTGGTTTAGATATTTCCGCCCCATTTTTCATCAACGAGAACACTTCTGAGCTGGTGGTGACCAGGTCACTGGACCGTGAGGAGAAGGAGGTGCACGAGCTGCTGTTAGTCTGCACAGTGACCACAGAGTCCAAGGTGCATGAGATGTCCATGCCAATCCTGGTGAATGTGTATGACGAAGATGATAGTGCCCCCTATGTGAATGGCACAGACACAGAGGATGTGCGGATTGAGTTTAATCGCATGGAGGTCAGTTGGTCCCTTGTGCTGTCCTCCTGTCCTCCAAGGTGCATACTTTTGGGACACGCAGATTATACTTTGTGCCAAATGGAAACCAGCGCTACACACTGTCCCTTTAATTATGTCGTTGCATCATATTATCATACCAAAGTGTATTATCATCATTTTGATGCTTTACATGAAGAGGTTGTCCTGATTAGAGACCTGCAATGAGCTGCAGATGAGCCACAGACTTGCTGTCGCATGCTGTGATGCTGACATTCCTACTCAGACTCTTCAAACGCAGAAGTTATAAAGGACAGAAACCATTTTCTGTTTTTCTACGATACGCTTCTGGCATTTCAGTTACTGTTACTTTCTCTGATGGACCAATTAAATGTTTTTTCAGGGCTCCCAGTTTGGTAATTTATTGGTTTATGATAAAGACACAACACCAATATACCCCAAAGACCAGAGTCACAACAAATTTGTTGGAAGTATGAAGACAAATGACTCCTGGATTAAGGAAATGTTTTCTGTGGAGCATTCTTTCATTGAGGAAAAAGCAATCTTTGGCAACGTACGTGGGACTATTCATAAATACCGTGAGTGAATCGCCTGTCACATTTCAATTCACCAGATTATTTAGCACTACATATTTACAGTAACTCACTTTCATGTAAACATTACAGCCACTTGTAAAAAATATATCTTTGCTTGGATAAAGGTTAATCTGCAGAAGGTTGTTCTTTCTATACCTTCATTGCTAATGCAGAGATTTCCATTTTAAACCAAACCCATGTTTTCATCAATACCATCTCCAGGCCTGGCTCTAAATAAGAACATTCCAGTACCAGAGAAGCGTTCCTTCCTGCTGGATTATCTAGTCAATGACACTACCTTTCCTGGTTCAGAGGGAACTGTGATGCTTCACTTCAATGTTACCATCCTACCGGTGTCCATACGGTTTACCAACCCCCTGTATCAGTTTCATGCATCCCGTAGATCTGCCCCTTATGCACAGGTAATACGTCATGGAAATTTTTTTTGTGAGCAACACAAGAAATTCAGTTTTTGTTACATATTTTAAACACACATACCATTAAAATCCACTTCCTGTTTGATGTAATTTAGCAGAATAACGTTCCTGAATCAGGCTATGCTACCTGGCAATAGTGCAGAATACAGTATGAGTTCTGAATTATTAAGGACACAGGCGGGAGGCTTTTGATTGTCCTTATCTCACATGAAGCTCCCAGAACCTCTTAGCATTTCTTGTTTCAAATCATCACCTTCTTCCTTAGATTGGTAGAGTCTGCGTTGACAACTGCCTGAAATTCCAAGGGATCAACATCACTTACCGGCTCACCATGGCGGATGTTAATGTCTCGTCTGTGGAAAGAGTATGCCATTCCATAGTCAGCATTGCACAGAGCCTGACAGACATCTGGGGAGTGCTGTACGTCAACCATACGGAGGCACTGTGGCAGCCACAGTGCCAAAGCCTGCAGTACATGGTGGTGGCCAAGGAGCAGCTAAGTCAGCTGCAGGCTGAAGTCAGGCTCCAAGTGGAGTTCTACGATAAAGGCAGGTGCCTGCCCCATCATTATTGTGCTGCCCTGGGTGACCACCTGCCACGTGACATCTCTGTTTACTCAGGTTTCATACAGAGCTGGTGAGACCTGACAGGACGAGGGTCTCTACTGGAAATGTATTGGTGTTTGCCCCGCTCAGGACTGCTATCCAATTGATGTTGTGGTTTTTGTTCTGCACACAGCTTGGCCGTTGATGCTTCTAACCATCCATGTTCATTCCATTTTGGCATCCAGGAGAAAAGCAGAGCCTGGAACATGACTGTCCACTGTCCTGTGCCAAGCAGCGGCGCCGGGGGGCGTGTGAAGCCTGCAGTGGCTTGGGGGCAACCACCGGGAGGTGTCAGTGGAGACAAAGCGTTGACAAAGGTCCAAAAGTGGGCTGGGCCTTCATTTAAGTACACAGCATGGTGTGCACAGAGACCCTATGAACCTGTAAAACACATGCAGTCCAGCATGCACTGGTGTTAGACTGTCGCCTCTCATATGCATGTTTTCACACCCCAGTAATATCCATGAACTACTCCACCTGCTCTCCGGACCTCAGCACCTGCCCAGATGGGTACTGTGACATCGTCGAAAGCAAAGACTTGGCAATATGCCCCCAGGACTGCACAGGTGAGATCAGATGTACCTGGTCTGCAAGGTTCTGATGCATTTAAGTTGCATTTAGAACTCAGCAATGGATGTGTTGCACTTGAAAACCAACACAATCATGTTTAATGATTATTCAGTTTATTATTATTTTAACTGATGCTTTGGTGCATGGACCTTTTGTTCGCGACCAGACGGTGAAGTTTTGCATGGTGTATACTGATGGTCTCCTGTCTGTGCTTCACTCATCACGGAGCTCAGATAAACCCATCGTTGGAGGCCATGAACGAGGGCTGCTGTACGGCATTAAGGCTGGTCATGGAACCTGTTACTGCGCAGACAACTGCTTTTGTGAGATGGACAATGTAGAAGGTAAAAGAACTAATTAAATGTTACTGACTGCCAGAGAATTAATTGAATGTTATTTACATTCCATAAACTAATTAAATATTACTAACTAGAAATGCATTACCTATTAAACAGTATATTATTAATCAGTCATCATTAAAGCATGCTTATCGGCCTTGCCTTGTAGATTTGTGAAGTGTTCGGTAAATGTGTGCTGTGTATAAGGTATGCCTGTGCCTTCTGTTAGGTATGCATGTGCTATGTGTAAGATAAACCTATGCCACATGTTAGGTATGTGTGGCATGTGTTAGGCATACATGTGCCATGTCTTAGGTAAGCATGAATTGTGTAACGTTTTAAGAATAAAGTCAGGAGGAAACGGGCTCTGTTCCACAAATGGAAAATAACTAATGATTTCAAAATTAAGCAGGAGTATCAAAGTCTACAGGTAAACTTAAAAAATAACATTAGACTCTTTAAGAGGAATGTAGAAAGAAAAATTGCATTGGAGGCTAAGGATGACAATAAAAGTTTCTTCCAATATTTTAATTCCAAAAGAGCTCTAAAAGCTGAAATCACTAATTTGCAGGATAGTGAGGGCCTTATAATTGAAAATTAAATTGATATGGTAAATGAGTTTAATGATTATTTTCCACGGCTGTGCAAAGCATGAGTCTATGACCAATATATGTATAACTGAGGTTGATGTGGTACTAAGCCTAGTTAAGCTCAAAATAAATAAATCGCAGGGCCCTGATGGCATCTTGCCTACAATCCCTGGCAAAAAATATGGAATCACTACTCTTGGAGGATGTTCAGTCAGTTGTTTCACTTTATAGTTCAAAAAAACAA
>JAODKE010000068.1:16605799-16617815 GCA_026779605.1 Mormyrus hasselquistii
ATGTCTTATGAGGAGAGGTTAGCTGAGCTGAATCTGTTTAGCCTCGAGCAAAGGAGACTAAGGGGGGACATGATCCATGGATATAATATTCTAACAGGCCTGGATGCTGTTCGGCCAAATGGCTATTTCAATATTAGTTTAAATACTATAACTTGTGGCCATAAGTGGAAATTAGCGGGAGAACATTTTAAAACAAATTTGAGGAAGCACTTCTTTACAAAGTGTGTAGTTAGAGTATTGAATAGTCCTCCTTCTAGTGAAGCTAAAACCCTGGGTTCCTTTAAATCAGAGCTAGATACGATTTTAACAACTCTTGACTATTAAAGTTCTCCCCAAATGAACTTGATGGGCTGAATGGCCTCCTCTCATTTGTAAATTTCTTATGTTCTTTTGTTCTTACGTGTTGTGGGCTCTCACCCTCAGCCTCTGTTTGGTTCCATGCAGAGTCCATGTGTGATGATGTTTGCAAGACAGTGGTTGCCACAGCACTTCTCCTCTCCTTCATCATCTCCGTGCTGCTGTCCTCTTACTTCATCAACCGCCACCATAAAAGCTCCCCAAAGTCACCAAAGCCCTCTGCCGAAATGTCCTTCCGGCGGCCCGCCCAGGCCTACCCCATCAGTTTTTCAGCCAACAATGTCCGACGGCCTTCTTTGGAATCTATGGAAAACCAGGTGGCCATTGATGCCTTCAAGATACCGGTAAGATGTACACAACTTCTCGCTGCTTGATCCCTCAATCAGTCTACCAATTTGCTACCCTGGAACAGTTGATAAGCATTGCCTGACATCACAGATTGTAGGTATTTCAATGTTTAGAAACACCCAGTGGAAATTTGTGAAAATGCCAAAATACAGAATGGTTTTTCTACAGAATATACAAACTTTGTGAGCTAAGATGCTAACTAGATGACTATATAATATGGCTACAGGAAGATCCAAAGTGGGAATTCCCACGAAAGAACTTAGTCCTGGGTAAAACCCTGGGAGAAGGGGAGTTTGGTAAAGTCGTCAAGGGAACAGCATTCCGGCTGAAGGGAAAAGCTGGGTACACCACAGTGGCTGTGAAGATGCTGAAAGGTAGGAGAGTCCAGGCCCGGAATGACATTATGACATTCCCTTATGCTGCTGGTATTTGTACATACTGTAATATTGTTTTCAAAAACTATCAAATGAATCATACAAAGTACATAATCCAGTTAAATAACATCTCTTTTCTCCTGGCACAAATAACGCCCGTAGAGTGACGTGCATTTTGCTGATTTGTTTGTAAATTATATTTAATATTTTAATATTTAGGAAATTTCATATTGAATGTATCACCCTGATAACATAATGATAATAATGACTTTTCCATTGGTCCACCTTGCTTGAAACAGAAAATGCCTCGCAAAGTGAGCTTCGAGACCTTCTGTCAGAGTTCACCCTGCTGAAGCAGGTCAACCACCCACACGTCATTAAAATGTACGGAGCCTGCAGCCAAGATGGTGAGGTCCTCTACGTGTGATGTCACGTTTAATCTAAATCATGTGGGCGTGAGTGAATTAGTATAGTAAGCTACTTGGTGCTCTAAGACCTTCACTGGTGTGTAATCCAGTGTGTTTTATGTATCTGTGAGGATTCGTCCTGGGGTTGCATATAAACATGGAGATCACAGAAACTCATGTAAAGTGATCCCCACTTTGGGTCATTCAGTTGGTCCTCTAGGAGCTCACGTGCAAGTGTGTATGACAGGGAGGGCCGGAGTCCTGTGTAGCTTATTTCTTTCCCTGTTCCACCACAAATGATTCAGCTGTGGTAATCTGCACAAGGAATTGAATCAGGTGTGTTAAATGAGGGTGAACCAAAAACTGTGTACGGCTCTGGCCCTCCAGGACTGGAGTTTGAGACCTCTGGTGTATGACATCTGGACTTGCTACTCTTTCATGCCAGGCCCGCTCTACCTCATTGTGGAGTATGCCAAGTACGGTTCTCTGAGGAACTTCCTGCGCGAGAGCCGCAAGGTGGGCTCAAGCTACGTGGGTGGCGACGGCAACCGCAACTCCAGCTACCTGGAGAACCCAGACGAGCGGGCGCTCACCATGGGTGACCTCATTTCCTTCGCCTGGCAGACCTCCAGGGGCATGGCATACCTGGCCGAGATGAAGGTACTGTGAGATGGGGTGGACTTGCTCTAGAACAAGGAGCCCCAGCCTGCTTCGTGACGCTCCTCATGTCTGTTCCCTACGGTCAGCTTCTCAAGGTCTGCTTCCCATATCACCTCCTCATGTCCTCTAACCTCTCTTTTGCTTAAAACTGCTCATCCCTGATGCTTTGGCCTGATGCCCTTCTCCTTATTTGATTGCTCTGTATTTATCTCAAGCCACCAGCTGAGACTTCTGTCCCTCAGTGTGACCCCCTGGCAGGTCTATAACATGACTAGCTGCATATTACTCCTGTACAGCTTGTCCACCGAGACTTGGCAGCACGGAATGTTCTGGTGGCAGAGGGACGCAAGATGAAGATTTCTGACTTTGGCTTGTCACGGGATGTGTATGAGGAAGACTCCTATGTGAAGAGGAGTAAGGTGAGGTAACCTCCCCTGCATGGTCTGTGTTGGACACACCTGTGTTTTGTACCGTTCATTTAATGCATAGCATCAGTGCTTACAGTGTAGTCCTTTGGGCAAATAAATGGATGCAAAAATCTTTTCTTTTCTTCAAAATTTCTTTTTGGACTTTCAAAATTCACAGCCAAAATTTCCACACAGAAACATATGAAACAAACCTGACACTTGTCATCTGTAACCATACATTACCAGATTGTACAAATGAGACTGACAGTATGTAACTTGAAGTGTACAAATAAAGTGGATTTCAGAATGTTTTAGCTAACTGCTGTTCCCTTAAGAAACTGTCAACATTTATCAAAAGAATGGACAGATATGAGAGGGTGCACAGCAGAATGAACATTGTACTAGCATTCTAGGCTGCAACATTATACTTCCTATTTTTCCTGTTGTAAATTTTTCTTTTGATTAGGGTCGGATCCCAGTGAAATGGATGGCCATCGAGTCATTGTTTGACCATATTTATACCACACAGAGTGATGTGTAAGTGTCCCAAAAAAAGAGGAATATAAGTAAGAGTAATGTACAAATCAAACACAATACCCTTTCGATACAAGAAGTGGAAATGCAGTTTTATTTAATCATGTTTACATTTGATTTCAAATCCTCTTAATGAGGTGTCTAGGGATACTCGGCTAAATTATATACCTGTGAACAAGACTATACTGATAACTATAGTGTGTGTTCCTCAGTATCGCTACATGTCCCTGTGTATCACTGCATATCCGTTAGTATTCCCATGTGTCCCAGTATGTTCTTGTGTGACCCTGAGTGTCCCTGTCAGTCCTGTCTTACCTTGTGTGTCCCAAAGTGTCTCTGAGTATTCCTTAGTGTCCTCATATGTCCATGTGTGACCCTGTGTATCTCTGAGCATTTCTGTGTGTGTCTGAATGTTCCTATGTATTACTTCATTCATGTATTGCATTTGTACATCCTTGTGTGACCCCCTGTGTGTCCCTACATGACCCTGTGCATCCCTGAGTGTCACTGTGTCCACATCATGCAGGCTGCAGCAAAGATTCTGTTTCTCATTCTCCTCTCAGCTGGTCCTTTGGGGTGTTGCTGTGGGAGATAGTGACCTTGGGGGGTAACCCATACCCTGGCATCGCCCCTGAACGACTCTTCAACCTCCTAAAGATGGGCTACAGGATGGAGAGACCTGAGAATTGCACAGAGGAGATGTAAGTTACACAATGACTAACTGACACAGCTTTCACAGTCCTCACGCAGTACTGGCACTGCCATTATGCACTACTGACACAGCTCTCCTGCACCACGTGCTGACACAGCCTCACACAGTTCTCACACACCGCTGACACAGCCGTCACACACTTCTCATGTACCGCTGAGACAGCCCTCACTGAGTCCTTACGCATTGCTGCCAGAGTTCTCTGACAGTCCTCATGCACTGCTTACACAGCCCTCACGCAGCCCTCCCACACTGAGTGCTGACACAGCCATTATACACCAATGCTGACACAGCCCTCATGCACCGAGTGCTGTCAGAGCCCTCACTAACACAGCGCTGACACAGCCCTCATACAATGAGAGCTTACAAAATCATAACACAGCCCTTAAACAGTCCGACAGGATGAGACCTGAGACAGTGTACATGAGAAGCAGGCCCCTCAAACACCTCGTACAGCCCCCATACACTCACACCCAGCCATGCTCTTGCTGTAGCATTCAGTCTCACACACTTGTGTATCTGCAGGTACAGTCTGATGCTTCGGTGCTGGAAGCAGGAACCTGACAAACGGCCGACTTTCTCAGATATCAGCAAGGAACTGGAAAAGATGATGGTGAAAAGCAGAGTAAGAGCAGAGCCTATGTTTGCAGACATGGGAGTGCCAAAGAACTAACATATGGTATAGATTGCAGAACCTGGCACTGCCAGTGGGTGCAGTAAAGTACACTGGTTTCCTATAAAAATGTAGAGACATATATACAACTCTACTCAGTTTCCTTCTACAGTGCAGTGTACTGCATGACCGGTCTCTCTTTCAATCTGGCAGGATTACTTGGACCTGGCAGCCTCGACGCCTGCTGACGCACTGCTGTACGACGATGCACTCTCTGAAGAGGACACTCCTTTGGTGGACTGTAATAACTCCCCACTACCCCGCACACTCCCCTCCACGTGGATTGAGAACAAGCTCTATGGTAGAATTTCCCATGCATTTACCCGATTTTAACACACAGGGGTGCTGCTCTGCTCTTGGCATTTGTGATTGACTTTTTATAGGGTTAGTGACTGTGGTCATGGCATGTTATTTGCAACTCTATGAACATTTATAAACAAGTTAATCAGTGATTGATTATGTAGAAAAAGGCTTTAATCTGGACCTGCTTCTCATGTAAACTGAAAATTTTGATTTTAAATTTTTTAATTTTCTATAACAAATCATTTTAGCAATTGTTTTAATTTGAATTACTAATGTAAAACGTTTGCTTTGTAGTAAAACTTAAGCTTTTGACAAAGAGCTATTTTGATAGTAATCCATCCATCCATATTAATCTAGTGGGAAAAACATGTGCAGCAGATCCCTGATCAATTAGTTTGGCCATTTGCTGCCGGGTTACACACTTTAAACAGTAAGGCTTTTCAATTAAACTCAAGCTTTGGTAACATTTTGTAGAATGCCATGAGACCCAGCTGGGGGTGTTACAAGTCTTTAATGAATATTAACTGAACCCTTATATGTTTACTGTGTAGCTCACATCTCGCATGCCCTGTAGATTGTAGCAGAGAACCCTTCCAGTATTTTGGGTGGGGGATGTTTCTTAAACAGATCACCGACTTGAGGAATTTTCCTTGGAATGTATCACTCTGTCTTAGAAAGTTCTAGTGCCTGTCAGACAGCTAAAGAAATATCTGTGTATCTATGTAAATTAGGCTGAAATGTGCCCTTTATGTCACACATTCCTGGAAGAACATCGTTCATGAGAATAGGCATTTTTTGTAGGGAAAGAACGAGTAGTCTTTGTTTTACCTGCATGAGAAAAGACATTGAAATTAATCCAGCAGCGTGAAAACTGTACAAGTGTGTGAAAGATTGTTTTTTTTGCTATTGAGATGTTTGTATCATCAAGCAATTTGCAGGCAGTTTGTTTGACCCACATTAGCATAGCGGTTTCGAGTGTCGAATCTTGAACAGAAGGCACAGTGCTTGCATTTGAACACCAAAGCCAGGGTTTCCTTTGAGAGCCTTACTGTCTGCACTCTGCAGCGTGATTCCGCAGTGCAGGAAAAATTATGTGTTCTTGTTTTTAGGCATGTCATACCCCAACTGGCCGGAGAAGAGCCCAGTTCTGCTCACCAGGCTTGATGGCACTAACCCGGTCTTTACAAGATATGCAAATGATAGTGTTTATGCAAACTGGATGGTCTCGCCTTCAACGGCGAAATTTATGGACAAGTTTGACAGTTAAACCAAACCAAATTTAACATGTCTCCAATGTGTAGATGTATATATTTCTATATACAAATGTATATATGCTGTGTGGTGTTAAAGATGGTTCCATTTTATTTCTGAACCACGGGTACTTAGACAGAGAGCCCCGCCTGCTGCCAGGAAGGTTTGGCTTCGAGCACCTCATCACTGTCGATACCTCAATGCCTTCTTGTAATTCTGCATGATGTGGTGTGTCAATGCTACTGTGTTTCAGCCACCTGTGCGCTTTTCAAATGCCTACAGCAGCCAGCATTTGGCTCAGAAGTTCATGACTACTGTCAGGAATCAAAGGGAGCGCCTTTACCACCATGTGCAAATTTGTTTGCAAATGAAGTGCAAATTCAGCTTTTCTTTTAATCATGTTTCAAAAATTATATTTGCTGAAGAATCTGACAGAAGAAACTGAAAGTAGAAATGTTTTCATAACGTGAGCAATGTCAGATGTCTAACAAGTAATATTTTGAGGCCAAAGGAAATGTAGGTTACTAACATGTGCTGAGCAAAGCTGACTTCTGACCTTTTTGCAATCTTTTTTGCAATCCTCATTTTTAATTACTTGCAGTGCTCTTTGGGTCTACAAGTGATAATAAGTCAAGTTGGTGTATTAACTCATTATCATGTTATAACTTTAGTTACAGTCAATAAAGAATGAAACATATGTATGGTGTTAGTATGTGCCATGAACAAACCAATGTACTGTCCCTTGGTATGTGCCTTGAACAATCATCACCTATATCAGCATGCTCCTTCTTGGTATGTGCCTTAAACAAGCATCACCTATGTTAGTGAACTCCTTCTTGGTATATACCTTAAACAAACGTCACTTATATTAGTGTACTCCTCCTCGGTTAGTGTCTGTGTGTTCACTTTGGGTGTTGAGGCAAAAACTTCGGGCTTCAGCCCTTCCCATTCCCTGCGGTACATTTTGAGGGCATCTTGGCTGGCCGTGACTCTCCAAGTGCCATGGAGTAAACAAGAATGTGCAGTTGGAGCAGAGGAGTGAAAATGAAAAAGGGCAAAAACCAAGTGTGCTCACGATGACGTTTCACACAGAGGTACAGTGTGCTGTCTCACATCCTTCTACATACATACATATTTACTTTAGTGTTTGCATTACATAACATTTAAATATACCTTACAGTCGTGGCCAAAAATTTGGAGAATGACACAAGTATTGGTTTTCACAAAGTCTGTTGCCTCAGTTTTATGATGCCAATTTGCATAATGTTATGTAGAGTAATCAGAAAAATTGCAGTCAATTGCAAAGTCCCTCTTTGCCATGAAAATGAACTCCATCCCAAAAAAACCATTTCCACTATATTTCAGCTCTGCCACAAAAGGACCAGCTGACATCATTTCAGTGATTCTCTCGTTAGCACAGGTAAGAGTGTTGACGAGGACAAGGCTGGAGATCACTCTGTCATGTTGATTGAGTTAGAATAGCACACTGGATGCTTTAAAGGAGGGTGGTGCTTGAAATCGTTGTTCTTGCTCCGGTAACCATGGTTACCTGTAAGGAAACACTTGCAGTCATCATTGCTTTGCACAAAAAGGGCTTCACAGACAAGGACATTACTGCTAGTAAGATTGCGCCTAAATTAACCATTTATCAGATCATCAAGAACTACCAGGAGAGGTTCAGATGTTGTAGAGAGGGCTTCAAGGCACCCAAGAAAGTCCAGCAAACACCAGGACCATTTCCTAAAGTTGATTCAGCTGCCGGATCGGGGCACCACCAGTGCAGAGCTTGCTCAGGAATAGCAGCAGGCAGGTGTGAGTGCATTTATATGCACAGTGAGGTAAAAACACTTCTCTCCACGAAAAACATGGGACTGCTGATGACTGGGGTGAAGTAATTTTCTCTTATGAATGCCCTTTTTTTTCTGGGGCATCCAAAAAAAATTATTGCCCAGAGAAGAAAAGGTGAAAGCTACCATCAGTCCTCTGTCATGCCAACAGTAAAGCATCCTGGGATCATTCATATGTGGTGTGGCTTCTCATCCAAGGGAATGGGCTCACTCACAATTTTGCCTAAGAACACAGGCAGGAATGAAGAATAATACCAAAACATCCTCGGAGAGCAACTTCTCCCAACCATCCAAGAACAGTTTGGTGAAAAACAATGCCTTTTCCAGCATGATGTGCCATAAGGCAAAAATGATAACTAAGTGGCTTGGGGAACAAAATATCTTAATCACATTGAGAAGTTGTGGTCAACCCACAAGAGGCAGGTGGACAAAGAAAAACCCACAAATTCTGTCAAACTTCAAGCATTGATTTTGCAAGAATGGGCTGCCATCAGTCAGGAATTGGCCCAGAAGTTTATTGACAGCATGCCAGGACGAACTGCAGAGGTCTTGAAAAAGAAGGCCAACACTGCAAATATTAAATCTTTACATAAATGTAATGTAATTGTCAATAAAAGCCTTTGACACGCATGAAATGCTTGTAATTATACTTCAGTGTACCACAGAAACATCTGACAAAAAGACCTACAAACACTGAAGCAGCAAACTTTGTAAATACCAATTACTACTGTAATTCTCAAAACTTTTTGCCACAACTGTATACCGCTTTAGGTACAATTAGAGTCTTCTAGAATCCTCTGGTATCCTAATATATCCAGAAAAAAATATAATAAGAGAAACCTGTCAGCCTCTGCATTGCATCCGTAACAGGTGTGTCTTGTAATAATGCCAAGCATTCAAAAATCTGCAGTTTTATACCTGCTGTTGAAAATAACTTATCATGGCTGACTGGGAGCACCACACAAGCCTTGCAATTTTGGAGATGCTCTGACCCAGGTGCTAGGTCAAAAAGATTTAGGCCTTGTCAAAGTCACTCGGATCTTTATGGCATGGTACACTCTAAAACCTGTATCTATACCTCACATAGCAACATGGACACTGCTAGATTGTTAACACTCAAAAATGTTAGTCATTTTTCAGTACAGTCAATCTTGCAAGATCTCACATGGAGAATATGTTCTAATCGACTAGTATTTTGGTATAAAATATAATGCGGAATTGCATTGCAAGTCAGAGAGAAAAGTACCATGCAAACTACAACGTGACATGGTCTTAGCGAGAAACACTACTTTGCACACAAAGACAGCTACCCAAGTGAATGATAGTAATTGTTCTTTTGAAACAGTTTTTTTAATAAAAGAATCAAACTATGTAGATTCACATGTCGCACAGGTCAAATTCACAGATTCTAAAAATATCTAACATAAAAACACACAACCATTGTAAATTCACTTGTATTTGCTTTTCACAGACTGTCTACAAGCATGCTGCCTTCAATGCTCTTCCCTCTTCCACATGCCATAATCCGTTGTATTTGTGCTGTGTGCATGCGTGGCCACATGGTGACTGTACTCACTACTCATTTGCTGTATTTTCTGACCCCACTAGGTAGTGCTCAAAAAAGGGCTCAAAGCATGCTCCAAGGCAGGGGTCACCAACCTTTTTGAAATTGAGAGCTACTTCACGGGTACTGAGCCATACAAAGGGCTACCAACTTGGTCCTTGGGGGGAAAAAATAGAATCTCTTTAGAAAACATGCAATTACATAGTTTAAGTTCATTTGGAATAGAAGTACTACCTATTTACTATGTGCATTAGATCGTGAATAAGAAAACCTTAATTTTTTATCTGACCACTTATTCTGTATCATGAATACATGTTTGACATTCCAAACTAAAACCGCTTGAAAATTCGGTGATTTGTAGTCATTGTTATCAATTGTGGAAAGGCCTTTACTTCTAGACAGACAGGGATTAGGGAGCACGTACGAGCTACCCCGTGCCAAGATGGCGGCTGCATTTTATTATTATTATTGTACGAAAGGCTGACAGTTTTTGTAGCCGCACAAACTTTTTTTTTGAACGCACATCGAGGAAGTTGAACGTTTCGCGAAAGTTTAAGCGCAGTTAGTCCGTTTGGATAAATGTCCAGATGTAAGTATAATGTCCTGCATTTAGATATGTGTTTGTATCGCTGTTATTTAGTTGTTTTAGTATCTGTTTAGTTTATTGTAATTAACCAGCGATGTTTATTGACGGGTATTTGCGTTTGTTTAAAGTGTAAACGCGAGTCCGTTCTTATTATATAAGCTGTTTAGTACATTAGATAGTTATAACTTACAAGGGCTATTTATGCAGCTATAATGGGGAGATATGTGTATTCTATTTGTGTTGGTATATAGTGAAACTTGCGTTTCTATTAGTGGTGTTGTTTTAGCTTTCAGGATTTTAGTTTAATATTAATGTAATTCTTTACTGATGCGTGTTTTCAGATAAGATTGTAATTGCGGCACTGTTCCCTTTGTTACAGACCACACATTCAATCATCCAACTCCATGTCCCCCACGTCCCTGCTCATAATCCATGCAATGTCCCACTTAAATTTGCTGCTTCGCATGTCCTTCAGTAAAGCTCCCCTTCTCTCCACGTTGTGTTCCTTGTGCTCTGACCGGCGCCCTAGGGTGGACACAACCTAATTCTCGCCAGATGTATACAGTCCTTCAAAGCACGTCCCAACAATTATTATTATTATTATTATTATTATTATTAGTAGTAGTAGTAATAGTATTGATATTAGTAATAATAATAATAATTAACTATCATAACAAGGAACTGGCAATACATAAAGCAGTAACAAAGCCAGGGATGAGAAAAGAGAGACAAAAAAAATGAATCAAGAAAACCAAATTCTTCCACAATTTTGCATATTTTGACAGCTTTCTTGTTTTTGCACTTAACTAAAGTTGTGCCGTACTGCTTAATTTCATTTTTAAAAATCGTATGAATGAGGAATTTTCCTTATGCAACAAATAACTGAATCGCATTTCTGCTCTTAACACTTCATTTTTAAAATAAAACCGTCAAACATTTCAATTGTCACTTTCCTTCCAATCTTCATGCTAATAAAATGAGATAAATATATTCAAACATTCTTGTATAGATACATTTTTAAAGGAAATGAATAGTAGACTGTTTCCATCCCACAAAAACCACTATTGTAATCTATCTCTAGTTTGAACCTTTCTAAGACTTCCTTGATAGGGTATTATGTATTATTGATGTATTATTATTATTATTATTATTATTATTATTATGTAGTAGTAGTAGTAGTAGTAATATTATTAGATAAATATATTCAAACATTCTTGTATAGATACATTTTTTAAAGAAATGAATAGTAGACTGTTTCCATTCCACAAAAACCACAATTGTAATCTATCTCTAGTTTGAACCTTTCTAAGACTTCCTTGATAGGGTATATTCAATGTAATATTTAAATGAAATTTCTTCTTAACAATTTCCATGCTTTCTTCCAATTTATATCATCAAACAGGGAAGTCCAAAAGAATTTTGTAGAGGGAACTGTTGGTTGGCAAAGGGAATTCCTAATATGCTAGTTGTTACATTTACAGTCCCATAAGTTAATACCCCCAATAGATATTTTTCTACGTCTGGGCATTTATAATTATACAAGCATTCTAGACAGTGCGTCAAAGACCAGCGCATATTCTTTAGGTTTAATAGGTCTTTTAAATTTCTCAAGAAACTCCCATATGCGAAAAGACCACTGGAATTCAGTAGCTCCACAAAAATCAAAACACCATTGTCAATCCATGATTTATAAAATAGCGACTTATTTGCGGCTGCATTTATGCATCGTTCTAATGAACAGCTGTGACGAAGGGAGAGGGGTCTGGCTGCCACAACGGGAATCGCTTCGAACAATAGAAGATGATATTCTTAATAATTATTCAATTTAGGCTAGGGATGTCCATTTCAGTTTTTTTTCGTCAACCACAGTCGACACTCGTTAATCGACTATTAACCGTTAACAATAAGAAAAAATATATTACATAAGAACATAAGAAATATACAAACGAGAGGAGGCCATTCGGCCCATCAAGCTTGCTTGGGGAGAACTTAACTA
>JAODKE010000068.1:16627849-16667490 GCA_026779605.1 Mormyrus hasselquistii
GAGGTCAGAGGAGGATGGGAGCCACACCATGAGTTTCTCTCCTTTATGCCCATAGCAGCCAATGATGCAGAGGTATTTCTTGCAGCATGACATGATGCATTGTCATGCATGAAGATGCATGAAGATGATTTTATCTTCTTTTTGTACCATGCATGCAAGAAAGTGGTGTCAGAAACTCCACATACTTTTCAGAGATCATTTTCACACCTTCAGGGACCCTAAAGGAGCTGACCAGCTCTGCTTAATAATGTGGAATGTCCTTCTTTAGTAGTTTTTTCTTTAATTAGTTTGCCAGATGAGCATAATTATCACAGGTGTCCAAGATTGATTTGAGTGATCCAAAGGGCCCTGAGACACAATACCATACATGAGTTTAATTGAAAAACAACATATTTAATCTTTATGACACTTAAATATGATTTGCATAATTTGGAACATGGTGTAGATGATATTGTTTTTGTGCCTCAATAAGACTGAAACCTTTTGCCTTCATCTGCAGCCAATGCTGGCGGTGAAATGTGTTGGTGCTTATTAGTGGGATAACCGAACATCATTTTTTAAAATTCTGTGGAAAATGAGAGATCGATCTGCTGGCCAGATTTATGAATTATAAATATGTTTGGGTCATTTTAGTAAAAACAGGGCTCTCAAATCTCACGCACAGACTGAGAGAAACACATTTCAACCTTTTCACACGCTCACAGAAGTAAGGGATAATGCCAAGGTGTCTCGTTATATAGAATTAATGGGCGTGGCATCAGCATATGGAGTGGAGTTTTCTGCTGACAGCTAATCAGAAAATGGCATTTGTTGAATGTGATCCTGTTCATTCATCATCATTAATTCTGTAGACTCCTGGTGGAGCATAGGGCCTCAACAACACCACGCCAATGGACTCTGTTCTGGGCCATTTTCTTCAGCTGGATCCATGTCATTCCGGCGGCCTGCACTTCGCTCTCGATAGATCTTCTCCACGTCTGTTTGGGTCTCCCCACTTTCCTTTTTCCTTGTGGATTCCAGTCCAGTGCTTGCCTTGTGACGTTGTCGAAAGGTTTGTGAAAGTGTGTGGCCTATCCAGCCCCATTTTCTCTTCTTGATGTCTTGACCGACCGGGTTCTGGCTGGTTCTCTTCCACAGGTCTGTATTCGAAGTCTTCTCAAGCCATCTGATGTTGAGGATGTGTTGCAAGCACTTGTTGATGAAAATCTGTATCTTGCTGGTAATGTTGTTGGTTGCCCGCCACGTCTCGGACGCATACATAATTTCACGTCGGTGTTGAACATTTGAATCTTGCTGCGCTGAGATAAGGCTTTGGAGTTCCAAATGGGTCGCAGGGTGTTGAATACAAACCTTGCTTTGTTGATCCGACTCCTAACATCTTCATCTGTGCCGCCAACGCTGTTGACTACGCTTCCTAGGTAGACGAAGCGGTCGGTTTCACCCTGTAGCTGTAGTGGATGTTCTTGTCGGTTGTTCAGCCGCATCACCTCTCTTTTTCTGATGTTGATCTTCAGTCCAGTCTTTTCTGCCGCCTCAGCGAGCCGGGTAAGCTTGGCCTGGGCATGTTGCTGCTTGTGGGACAGAAGGCTGACATCGCCTGCAAAATCCAGGTCCTCCAGCTGCTTGATGAAGGTCCACTGGATACCGGTGTTGCTGCCCTCTGTGGTTCTTATGATCCAGTCCATAATGATCAGGAAGATTGTCGGTGACAGCATGCAGCCTTGCCTCACTCAGGTTTTCACTGCAAAGGGATTAGTCAGTTTTCCGTTGTGAATGATCTGGCAAGTCTTCGTACAGCTGTTGGATGATGTTGATGAGCTTCTGCGGAATTCTGTAGTGCTGCATCAGTTTCCAGATGGTCTCCCTGTCGACGCTGTCGAAGGCTTTTTCAAAGTCGTCAAAGGTTGCGTACAAGGGAGACTGCCATTCGATGGACTGCTCGATGATGATGCGCAGAGTGGCATGATCTGTACATGATCTGTCTTGTCTAAATCCCGCCTGCTCTGATCTCAGTCCCTTGTCCAGTGCCTCCTTCAGTCTCTCTAAGATAATTTTGGTCAACACCTTGCTGGGGATGGACAGCAGCATAATTCCTCGCCAGTTCCTGCACTAGGATAGGTCACGTTTCTTGGGGAGCTTCACCAGGTACCCAAGCTTTCAGTCGGCAGGCACTTGCTCCTGCTCCCATATCTTCACTAGGAGAGGATGTAGCATCTCTGCTGCTACTGCCGCGTCTGCCTTGAGAGCTTCTGGTGGGATGCCGTCAGACCCTGGTGCCTTTCCATTTTTAAAGGACTTGATGGCTCTCTGACTTGGCTGGTGGATTGGTGTTGATACAGAGGGGCTCTTTCTGCTGGTGGTATGTCGGGAACTGTTTGCGGTGGTGGTCGATTCAGGATCTCCTCAAAATGTTCCACCCATCATCTTCTTTGTTCCTCGTCACTTGTAATGGTTTTCCTATTCTTGTCCTTGTCTGGCTTACTTGGGTTGAAACTCTTTCCTGACAAGGTCCGGGTTATCTCATACACTCTCTTCATGTTGTTCTGCTTGGCTGCTGTTTCTGCCTCTTCTCTCATACTGTGCACAAATTGTCTTTTGTCCCGTCTGGCACTCTTCTTTACTTCTCGATTCACTTCCCAATATTGTGCTCTGAGGTCTGTTTTCTCATGTTGATCTTGACATCTGTTAATTTTATGCTTCACCTCCTTCCTCTTTTCTATCTCCCATGTCTCTTTTGTCATCACTCTTTCTGCTCCCTCTCCTTCTTCCCCAGAACTTTGGTGCGAGCGACCTTCTGTATTTCTGTCCAGTGGTTCTCTATTGTCTCTTCGACCAGATCCCTCAATGCCTCAAAGCTGTTCCTGACTTCACAGTTGAACTCTTTTGCTTGCTTGTCGTCTTTCAACATACAGTTTTTGAACTTGTGGCGTGGTCTTCCTGAAGAGTCACAGAAGGATCTCAGCTTGGTCTTCAGTGTTGTCACTAGCAACTGATGGTCTGAGGCTGCGTCTGTGCCGTGCCTTGCTCTGACGTCCAGCAAACTTCGTCTCCACTTACGGTCGATGGTGAAGTGGTCGATCTGGTTGGCAGTCTTCCCATTTGGTGAAGTCCAAGTGGTCTTGTGTATCTTCCTGTGTGGGTAGATGGTGCCACCTATGACTAGATCCTGTTACAAGCACGTTATTATATGGATAGGTGAATATATGGAGTGCAGAGAAGATGGAAGTGGCAGAGCAAGATCCGATGAATGCAGGGCTCTAAAGTGTCACACATTGACCGTGAGAGACATACTTTGTTCCTAACACGTGTTCTTACTCAAAGTTTTTGATAAAACATGAGAGCCCAGGTAAAATATAAGTAAAAGGCTGTGTCCTGTTATGATCACAATCATTCCCCCCTATAACTAACCGATGACTAACAAACAAACTAGTTGATATAAAAGATTAGGGCTGAAAGGTTAAATGTATTCTTGTTACTGAAATTGATTTACAAACATAGTGGTATTGGAAAAAGTTCAGGAGCTGGTATTAATCAAGATATCCTCCTGGTACTTGTATAAAAAATTTCGAACGATGCTCAGCCCTTGTCATGAGCTTCTGTGGTGTCTGTGAGCTCTTAGGCTCTACAGATTGTGGAAGAAAAATCCATGATTATGCAAATCCAATATAAATTCAATCATTTATTTATAATGGATGTTATGATAACACTGTTGATTCAAATACGGTGATTGTAATGTTTTTCTGCCTTGGTACATTTAATATACTAAATATATAATGCAAGCTTGCTTAAGTAATAGTTTCTTTTACCTGTAATAATGAAAACCTAACAATTTTGATATGGTAGCTTGTTTAGCAAAAAGGTCAAGGGTACATCTTGATCCGAGAAGTAATTCTTAAGAAAACATAAGAATTGTGTGTATTTTAGGGGTCAAGGTTATGTGAAAAGAGAACTAAGGAACGTAACGGGAATACAGATGAACATGTTTTGAACAGGGTGATGTAATCACAAGAATGATCATGAAAAGGTCAACCCTGCCTTTACCTGATAATGGGTCCAGTTTAACAGAAGTAACTGATGTCTACAGATATGTCCCTTGAACTGTCTGTAAACTGTTGCTCTTTTGGCAATAAAGGATGTTTGCACTTGTTCGGGGAAAAGAGCATAAGATGCAGAGAAATATTGCTGAGTGTCTGTTCCCCCAAAGTTCTGCGGAAATAAGTATTGTCAGACTCTTAAACAAATCTACTTCAGCAAAATTTCTACCACAAGATCAGCTCCACACCTGGCTCAGTATGAGATATGAAAACTGGTGATCTCTTACAAGTGTCCCTTTTTATACAAATGCATATTCAAAGACCCTTAAAGAGCATGCAGTTAGTCTCATGCAGGTTTCATGTATCTTGGTTCCAGGATAAGGGCATTGGTGATGTTCTGAATCTGTTCTCATTTCAGGAAGCCTGTTCAGAATGAGCAGTTCCTGGACCATCTCTGCATTCTCTACCCAGTGTTGATGTTGCTTTCCTCGGGTTGCGAGGATGGCAACCTCCATCCCCTGAGAGCCATCCGTGATGCCCAGACGGGGGCCGCTCCTGCAGGCCCGGGCCCGCTGGCTGCTACTGGGCCTCCTGCTAGTGCTGCTCCTTACACTCTTCCTCTACCTGCTGGAATGCAGTCCTGCCGGTGACGCTGGTGTCGCTCTGCCCGGCTTTGCAGGCGATCCATATAGCCGTGAGCACTTTCAGACGCTGCTGCAGGAGCAAGAGGAGCGACACCTCAGTCGTGTGTCCAGCCTGAAGCGTCAGATCGCCCAGCTGAAGCAGGAGCTTCAGGATATGGGTGACAAGCTGAAGGCCCTGCAGGAGAAGAAGGATTCTGGAGGCCGGGCCCATGTGGAGACACACGACCAGGAGCCCAGCGACCTGCTGGAATTCCTCCATGGGCAGATTGAGAAGGCAGAGGTGAGCACTGGAGCCCGCCTCCCCAGCGAGTATGCCTTGGTGGCCTTTGAGAGCTTTACCACCACCAAGGTCTACCAGCTGGAGATGGGTCTGACTCGACACCCCGAGGAGAAACCCGTCCGTAAGGATCGCAGGGATGAGCTTTCGGAGGTCATCGAAGCTGGCCTGGATGTCATCAACAACCCGGAGGAGGATGACGGTCCAGAGGACGAAGATGTGCCTGTGCAAAGGCAAATGTACAGTGAGAGTGATTTTGTAGAAGGTACGACTTCCCGTCCTCTTAGTGGAAATTTCCAGGTTTTGGTGCAATATCACGCTCTCTGGCAAACAAGGATATGAAGCTTTATGAAGATATGAAGAGTTAGTTTTATATTAGATCAATAATGACACAAAGATATTTGAAAGATACTTGAGAGAGATTTCTTTTTGCACAGAGAAAGCTGCAGGTTCAGCAGTGCTTTGAGGGTAATCCAAGTGCTTTGATATGTCCACAAGACTCTGAGTGCTTGGTATTGGTCCGGCTTTTGAGCTACTCACCGTAGGTTCTCATTTTCTGTTTGTTCATAGGCTGATGATGTGTTACCTTTTATTCCTATTGCTGAGTTTGTCTGTATTGCCCTACAGTGCTTCAGTATGGATTGTATGTGTAGTATGGAGATGGTCATCGGTGGTTTAAATTAGGTGAAAATTCTGCCCTTGGTACCCACATGAATCCGGTCACTGGTGTCACCTGGTTCAAACCCTCACTCCTAACATTTAGTTCAGATGTGTGATTAGTATTTGACTTGCTTTGTTTCAGCATTAGGCCTTAAGAGTAAAGGCATCATTGACATGTTGGTGTTACCCATGAGTCCCATGTTCCTTTATTTATGAGGAGCAGCAGTGAGTCATCTTACTGTAGGAGTGAAGTAATTTAAACGTGGGTTTTGAAGATGCATTTGCTCCTGGAGTAAGCGTGTCTGGAGTGTGGAAGATGAGGTAGTGTCTGGTTTTTTTTTTTTGGTTCCCAGAGTCTCAAACTGAATGAATGCCTTGTTTGATGATCACTGACTGTACTAGCAGGCCTCGATGTGGCTTCCTGTGAGATGCAGCTGAGACATTTCTGGGGGAAAAATTGTATTTGGTTTATATATTTTTTTAAAAAAGCCTTGTTCAATTTTGTTCTTTGCTGGCAAGAATCTGCAGCTCTCTCTCTCTCTCTCTCTCTCTCGTCAAAGACATGTAATATTAGCATGTCTGGGTGAGACATTTTGTATTAACTGCCTGGTGGCTCTGCTGAAATTCCACTGGAGGACACCAGGGTAACATCCCCACAAATCAGGCTAGTTGCTCAAGCACAAAAACCTTACTGTCTTGGTTGTTTTTAAAATTACTGTTAAGTGAGAGAAACACAGAATCTCTGCAAATTTTTTATAAATCTTAAGATGAACTGTCTAAACAGAACATGTAATAGAGTATCACATATGTTTTCTATTTGGGGCCAGATACAATTCCTTTGTATGGCCTTAAGATTTTGAGTTTTATGAGTTTTGGCAGAATGAAGTTAATGTTGACTGAGATGTAACTATTTGGAGAAAGGGAAAGTGAAGGCCTAACCTCAGGTCTACTCTTGGGTCTTTACAAAGTTAGAATCACCCCTTTTTTATAACCATATGCTGTGTGTGCTTGTGCACTCTGGGTTTTTCCATAACTCCCCCTGTAATTCCTTATAGACATGCATTTTTTAGATTTCTCACTGTACTAGTTCTTTGGGAGCATGTGGCATTTTTTGTTGAATTTCAAAACACCGAGTGTCCTCAAATCCGGCTCCGTTTCCAGGTCTGTACAGGACCGAGAGAGACAAAGGCTCCCTGTATGAGCTCTTCTACAGCAAGGAAGGCACCAGCAGCTTCCGCCACGTAACCTTGTTCCGGCCATTTGGGCCACTGATGAAGGTGCGCAGCACGGCTGTGGACCTCACCAATACCGCCATCAACATCATTGTGCCACTTTCAGGCCGCACTGAGGCCTTCTTGCAGTTTCTTCACAACTTCAGGTAAGGTGCTGAAGCATGCTTACATGGGTGCTTCACCTCTGCCTTTCCTGTCACATTTCTTGAACTAAACAAAATTCAGGTTTAACTGCAGTTAGGACTGGGCAATAAAACAATGGCGATAATTATCACAATATAATTTTCCTCTATCAATGTGGCAAATGCTCAGTGATAGTTCTATATGAAATGTTACATTCTCTGTGACTGCTTTTCTGGACCGGCAATGGAGTAAAAGTGCAGACATTTGTAAAAACACAAATGAGCAATTGGAAAAAAAAGAGAATGCAATAGGACAGGCAGGGAGACGAAAGACAAGACAGTCAAAATACAACTCACCAGGAGAGCTGGTAAATCGAAAGCAACCCGTACAGTATGTCCAATGTTTAATCCAGCGAAATCCAAAATCCACAGTAAAATTCAGTCTATGAGAAATCCACACAGTAATAATCCACAGATTTTTCAAAAAGATTAGGAAGGATGTGAGCAGCAGTGTTTTATCAGTGCTAAAACTAAACTTGGCCTGCCACCAATCAGTTTGTTTTGAAAATGGGCAACCTATGCACAACATGCACAGCAAGGTTGGTTGAGTTAATGATGCACCCCACATACTACTGTTTTGGTAATACATTTAAGTCCTGGAAGAGAGAAGCACTCACTTAAAGAAAACTTCAGTGCTGGTGTCAGCAGTCACACCTTCTTTTTAAAAAGGAGTTGTTGTGGATAAACCACATAACATGGTGGTGTGTTGCTGTACTTTGGCTTTTTTTTTTTATTAAAGATGTCTATAACATGCAACAGACTGGTGCTATGTGTGTTAATTTCTGTCAAACTCATTGCCAACTAAAATTCATAATGCAAATTTCATCACAAAATGCAAGTACGGTAAAACATTGAATTGCGAGCATAATTCATTCCGTAAACGTGCTTGTAATCCGAAGCACTCGTATGTCAAAGCGAATTTTCCCATTAGAAATAATGGAAACTCAGATGATTCGTTCCACAACCCAAAAATATTCATATAAAAATTATTAATGGAAAATATAAAGTGAAAATCCATAAAACAAAAAACACGGCAGGTGAGAATCAGGAAAAAATCCTGTAATAAACATGCTGTCACTGTATTACTAGTGTTGCACCCTACGACTAAAAATATTTAGTGGTATATTGGAATGCAAATTTGTTTCAGAAGGTTGGTCAAGTTCTGATTTGGTATAAGGAGTAATGTAAATTAATTTATTCCATTCCAGACCCCCTAATGATTGCCTATTTCAACTAATCTACCTACCTAACTATTGATAAACATTAACAATCAATATAAAGGTAATACACATCAAAGAAAAGCAATAAACATGAAATAAATGATAATCCCAAACTCTGAATAGAGAGTAGACCCACGTGCACTTTGAGACGCGTCTCTGATGCACTCTATCTGCAAGTTTTAGCTAGTTGGCTTTGTTTTGTCTTGTTCTGGGTTTTCTGTTGAGTTGCCTGTAAACTTATCTCGACTGACCCCTTTCAAAGTCCAAATTGGTATAGTTGAATGTGTCCGACCTATACAAGTTTTAGAAGGAATGGTCGAGTTCCAACATTTCAGTTAAGGTACAAGTAAAAAAAAAATAGCAGATCTAGTTGATTGAGTTAAGAGGCTTAAGAACAAAAGATATTTACAAACAGGAGGCCATTCGGTCCATCAAGCTTATTTGAGAAGAACTCAACTAATAGCTCAATTGTTCAAATCTTATCTAGCTCTTATTTAAAGGAATCCAGGGTTTTAGCTCGCACTACACTTAAATGTCCCCCCCCCCCCCTTAGTCTCCTTTGCTCAAGGCTGAACAGATTCAGTTCAGCTAACCTCTCCTCATAAGACATTCCTTTAAGACCAGGAATCATTCTTGTAGCCCTACGTTGAACCCCTTCCAAGGTAGCGATGTCCTTTTTAAGGTATGGTGACTAATCTTTCACACGATATTCTAGGTGGGGTCTTACCAAGGAATTGTACAATCTTAGCATCACCTCCTTTGACTTAAACTCCTAATCACCTAGAGATGTAATCCAACATCCTATTGGCCTTTTTTAATTACACTGGCCCGAGTGGGACATGGAAGGATCAACATACACACTGAGGTCTTTCTCATAATCAGCTACCTTTATTTCAGTGGAACCCATAAAATATCTGTACTTTATATTTCTGCTCCCTCCATGGAGTACCTTACATTTTATGTATATAAAATTTCCAGGTATCGGGCCAGTCACTAATTAAATCAAGATCCCATTGTAGCCTCTGTGCTGCTAGTTTAGTATCTGCTACACCAGCCACCTTGATGTCATCTACAAATTTAACCAGTTTAATGCTGTCAATATCGTTAATGTGAATTAGGGACAATAGTAGTCCTAAATTTGAACTCTGCGTTACCCCACCATGAACACAGGCCCACTGTGACATTGTGCCTCTAAAATCTTTTTTTTTTCCCTTTTTTTTTTTTCTCTTCTTTCTTCCTTTTTTTTTTGTGCCTCTAAAATCTAGCTGCTGCTTCCTTTCTGTGAACCAGTTTTCAATTCAAGATGCTACAGTTCCTAAAATTGTTTGTGGGGGACATCAAAGGCCTTCTGGAAATCCAAGTACATCACATTGTAGGCCTTTTTGTGATCAATTTCTCTTGCTCCTCAAAGAACTCAAGTAGATTAGTTAAACAGGATCTACCTCTCCTAAATTCATGTTGGCTGTCCCTCAGAATGTTAATTGAATCCAGGTAATCTACCGTTTTTCACTTGGATTATAGCTTCTATTACTTTTCTAGTTATGCAAGTTATACTGATTGACTGAGTTTACTGGATTACTTCTATCCCCTTTTTTGAATATAGGTATTATATTGGCATGCTTCCAATCAGAAGGTACCACATCTTTTGAGTTTGACTACCAAGATTCTACTATATATTATAGGGTTGTAACGGTACACAAAAATCACAACTTGATACTTGTCTTGGTGTTGAAGTCATGGTTTTCGGTACAGGAGGTAAAACAAACAGCATAAATTGTTTAATAAAGAAAAAGTAGCAGTGGTTTACTGAACAAGTATAACTTTCTTAAACAGTCTCCGTCAATACTGCTGTGGCCTACTAATAAAAAAACTAAAATTTACCTAAGTAAATCAAAATAAATATTCTGTCACCTGAATAAAAATGAAATATCCATTAATGTGCATATTTAGATTACGTGCACCTGATCTGTACTATATTTTCATTACCAGCTTTCAGCTACATATTAGGACTGTTCAGCGTAAATGTGGTCTTAAAAATACAAAGCATAACAAAATAAATATCCATTATGGTGCAGAATTTAAAAAATATCTGTGCTGTAGTTGTAGTCACATTATAAATTTCTAGCTTCACTTTAGAACATACACACACATGCGTGGAGAAGTTTCATCCGTCCCTTTTTGGATGTTACTCAGGGAGACGCACCAACACATAAAAGGTTCCGCATTTGCTGTATTCATTTGGGACATGTATGTAGCAAACCGAAAGTCCTGTGCTGAAGATTTTCGGTACTTAAAACTGATAACTCCTGTTATGTTGAAAACCTTCAACTTATTACTTTGCTCAGTACAGATTGTAAAATTTTTGATGATAAGCTCAAATATGGTCTTAATTAGTAATACCCTGGTTTCGTGAAAGGTAGATCAATTCAGAACAATGTTAGATTGTGGTAGATCTATTAGATTACAATGAGTGGGTTGAAGATGATGGTTTCTTTTTTTGATTTTCAAAAGGCCTTTGATAGGTTTTAACATTTATCTATATTTTATTGTTTAGAACATTTTGGTTTAAGTAATAAGTTAATTAACTCTTAAGATCTATGGGGATTAATATTTCTGTTTCACTCCTGTTAGGTACTTCACTGTGGGAGGTATTTTCTGCAAAAAATAAAATGAATCGGAAGTTGCAGATAAGTAGCTAACTTAAGCCGCGTGTGACTTTGCCATTAGTTTGGGCGACACCATGGCCAAGAAGCACGAAGACAACCGAATCGGCAAACGTACTGAAAAAGCACATCTCCATAGCTCCCATCCATAGCATTATTTTTTGCAGGAAATGCCTCCCATACTTGACAATATTTTGACATTAAACAATGTTAAACCTTGTTTATTTTGTTAGTGGAGATGTTAGCTATTTTAATAAAACAAGATTGTGTCAGTTCACAGACAATACAACATACACAAAATCTAACTAAAATGTCTAGGTGGTATTCTCGCAAAATAAAAATTAATTGAAGAAAACTGTCAAATTTCCAAATCCCAAACTAGACTGAATCTTTGGTCGCAGAGACGTTACAATTTTTAGCAGAATTTTGCTGACTGAGGTTGAATGCCTTTCAGGAATAATTTACCCTACCTCAATGCTACATATTTCTCCAGAAATCATAAGAATAAATAACCAATTTAATTTTAACTGTATATGGGAAAATGAGGCTTACTAATTTGTGGCAAAGAGCCAATAACGTCAATAAATTTATATTGCATTGCAGCAAATCTTTATTTTGAAGAGTGGTTAATTTTTTTTATTTTTAATCTCTGATCTGATGAATGAATATGCCAATATGTTAATGAGTTTGTTAAATTTAATTTTACATGCACTATAAGACTTAAGTATTATATTGTGATCAATGATGTACCTCGGCTGAAAGTTTCAGCTCAAGGGTACTTTGATGTATTGATATACAGTCAACCCTCAGTTATGTCTGTACAGGACTATGTTACTGATTAAAAAAAAAAAAATGCTTCAATACACATATAATGGATTATCTGACAAATGATCTTCCTCACAAACAAAAAAAAGTCAAGTGTGTCATTGATATTACAGTTTCCGATAAAACAAAATATTTAAAATTCCCTATTTCACCCAAAGCTAAAGAGCTTAATTTTAAGTTGCTTAATGACATTTATCCATCTTGTGAATTGTTAAGGATAAGATTTAATTTTGATGGAAACTATCATCAGTTCTGCAATGGTATTGAAACAGCTGAACATCTCTTCTTACAGTGTCCATGCTCCAAAGGTTTTTGGGAAGATTTCAAACAATGACTTGATACAAAAAATCTAAAAATACTTATTTAATTATATTCAGGTAAAATATGGATTCTGTAGTAATGAACGTAATCCCCTTGATTATGGTGTATTCATTTACTTTATTATTATGTGTATGTGAACATGTATGATTGTGCAGACATTAGTGTATATGTATATACGTATACATTCTGCCGTGATTGGAATGTATCTTGTTTAAACTGGTTTTCAAGATATAGATATAGTGATTGGTACATAACCTATGGTATGCTGTCTGCAATATGCATATTTGTTTGATAATTGTGTTGTTAATAATATAATAATAAAAAAACACTGCTTGGTTTGTGTATGCCTCACATGGAGCATATTGCGTCCCTAACACCTTAACCAAAAAGCCAAAATCTTCCTAACAGAGTACCTTCTCTGTCCTGAAATCCTACAGCTGAAAAGTATTCAGACAGTATTTAATAAATTTGATAGATGTAGATTACTGGTGACTTCATTTTCGTCAACTGTTATTTAAGACAAATAAACCCAGGTAAAACAGAAACTATAGGTTTACCGGTTACCAGGTTTCACGCATCGGCGTGAGGCTCATGCTTTCAAAAAATCTTATGCCGCATCTATATTATTCCATTATAAATGTAAAATTTGCTACATCAAAAACATTGGGGTTGTTTGCAAACCTTACAGACCATTTACAAGGTAAATACAACTGTATCTGGACATGTAAATGCATGTGTGTGCAGATAGGCCTGAACTGAAAATCTCACTCCAGACAGCTGACCAAAATTGCAGACCTTGCATCTTATTAGAAATAAAGTAAAATGTATTATTTTCAGCTGAAACGGCTTGTTGGAATAACAATGTAAAGGGAATGACAATTATAAAACAAATATGAGAAAACATCACCTATGTCACTTTGTATCTTTTCAAAATAAAACCACCCATGCCCAACTGTAATAGCAATTAAAGTGTACTTCATATATTATAAAATATTCTTTTAATTTCTAAAAAGGGACAGGACATACTAATCCTCCCAAGTCTATCCTATCATGTGAAGCTTGCGTGTTTGGAGGCTGCAACAGTTAGCTAAATTGGTGGTTAGTTTTTTTTTTATTTATTATTTTTAAACTATCAGACTGCGTCAAAATATTGCACTTGAGTCAGGCAGTTAACAACCCATGGTCCACAGACAGGCCGTTGACGATATCATTAAATAGTGTGAAGCATAGCTGATTATGAGAAGTTGGTTCCAAAATGCTTATACTTAAATTATGTGGAAGTAGTTTGAATTTATGAAATCCTCTATGGATCAATCTACTTTAATTTGCAAACTTATATATATATATACATAGACAGACAGACAGACAACATTTTACATACCATAAATTTATTATGATGCTATAAGCACTGTTTTTTCTAAGGATGGAATTGCTGGTTAAGTGGTATGGTCAGTTACCATTACATATATTCCAGATTGGTTGGCTTGTAAACAAAACAATTGTTCTATATCATGGATTATTCCTCCCAAAAATACTGTGATGTCATGTTGGTCACATCATCCACCTCTAGGTTGTACTTTATCTTAGCTAGTGTTTTGCTATAAGTTAATTTGGCATGTACACAAAATCCTCTTTTTAGCAAATGGGTTCAGTGTGTGCAAATATATTCTTGGTGTTGCTAAGCTCCTCTTTGCTTTGCTACAGTCTGCCATACTTCCCAATGACCTTGCACTCTTCTTTGCTGCACTCCACTATGCCTCCTGATCATGTCACTCTCATTCCAGGGAGGTCTGCATACAGCATGACAAGCGGGTGCATCTCACTGTCGTCTATTTTGGACAGAAAGGTCTTCAGGATGTGAGGTCCTCCTTGGAGAAAGTGGCCAGGTTCGTGTTTAGAATGTTGCTACATTCTCTACATAGAATCTATAAAACATAACCTTTTTAGGCTACGTTCACACTGCCATGCTGAAGTGACTCATTGGATTTTTTGCTTTAATGTGACACATATCTGATCTTTTCAGGGTTGTGTGGACACACAAATCTTTTCAAATCAGATTTGTGTCAATTTCATATGTGGTTCTAAATGTCATACGTACCTGATTCTCGACCATGCGACCTGAATGTGAACGCTCAGATCGGAATTCATGTGGCTTTTTGCTTATACGCATGCTCTGACATCATCCACCTACACCGGAATTCATCAGAATTGAACGATGTGGCTGGCAGTGTGAACTTCTGCATTACAATTTGTAGAGAAGTTTTGCAGATAAATTTCTCTACATATTTCTTGAAATTTGTTTGTCTTGCCTTAGAGTGTTTGATGAGGCTTCCTGTCTTTATTTCATAGGCTGGAGAGCTTCTCCAACTACACCCTGATCCCTGTGGATGAGGAATTTTCACGGGGCCGGGGATTAAATATAGGGGCCCACGCATGGGGGAACAGTGACGTGCTGATGTTCTTTTGTGATGTTGACATTTACTTCAGCCCAGAGTTCCTGAACACGTGTCGGCTTAATACGTCTCCAGGTATCACTCCTGATTCTGTCAGTTTCTGCTCTGCTTTGCAAATACATCTCTTTATTCTATTATGCTTGGTACATCGGTAGTTGTCTAAAAAAATACCAAAATAAACTATTCCTTTATTTAGGTAAATGGCCTGTTTTACCTCAGTCTCCCTAGCTACCTCCTCCTCCTACACAGCGTGCCCGGGGTCTGCCCCTAGGAGTTTCTTCCCACACTCCAAAAGCATGCATTTAGGCAAATTTTTGTCTCGGTAGTGCCTAAAGTGTGTGACCTTGTAGTGGAAATGTGCTTTGAAGAAGGATGTTTTGAGATGTATGTTGGTGTTTTCAATTTGAGGTGAATTACTGGCTCTGTTTTGTGTTAACATTCCTCTTTCTTCAGGCAGAAGAGTTTTTTATCCAGTGGTCTTCAGCCTGTACAATCCTGCCATCGTTTATGGGAACCTGGAGCTATCTCCCAGCATTGAACATCAGCTTGTGAGTATTTCCAGAAATATTATAAATCGCCTGACAATATTATTAAGTATTGTACCAGTTGGCCGATTCTTTATAAGCTTTCAGAAGATTGTAAGATTTTTTTTGTACTTTCCAGGTTCATAAAAAAGATACTGGTTTCTGGAGAGACTTTGGATTTGGGATGACCTGCCAGTATCGTTCAGACTTTCTCAGCATCGGTATGTGTGGAGACACCCACAGCAGAGAGAAGGCTTTTATTCCTTTCTTGAAGAGTCATGTTCCTGTTTACAAATTTTTGAATTTGTCCTTCTCTTCAGGAGGCTTTGATCTTGAAGTGAAAGGCTGGGGCGTGGAGGATGTTCACCTGTACAGAAAGTATCTAAGAAGCGAGTTTGTCGTCATGCGGACACCCGTCTCTGGCCTCTTCCATCTGTGGCACGAGAAGCTTTGTGCAGATGAGCTGACCCCAGAACAGTACCGTATGTGCATCCAGTCCAAGGCCATGAATGAGGCTTCACACTCTCACTTAGGCATGCTGGTATTCCGGGACGAGATCGAACAGCACCTTCGCAAGCAAGCCTACAAGGTCCAGAGCAAGCCTGATGAGTAGGCGGGGTCTGAGGATCATGCAGAGCAAGAAGAGCTGAAGTTCACTGCAGGAAAGGAAGAGAATGAACAAGGCTAGCTTGTTCTTGAAATGAAGCACAATACTGTCCTTGTCTTCCACAAATCTGAATTTTGAAATTAAGTCCATTTCTAACATTATTATATTGATTTGTCTAATGATGGAAAGGGAGTTTGAGTAAAATGAGCATTTGTCTGTCCCTTTTACAGGCTGATGTCCAGTTTCCACTTTGTATCCTAAAATAACATTCAGAAGCTCAGTGTTTGAGTGCCTCTGCAAAAAAAATCCTGTTCATAAAGGCACCTCAATTTTACTAATTTTTCCCCACAAGTATTCATAAGCAAGAAGATATATTTGATATGTGGCAAACTCATAAGGAATAAATCAGGAGCAGCTGGGCTGAGGTACATGCGTGCCACATTGCTCTAATGGTCTCTCCTTAGACCATCCTGCTGCTGGACTCCCCTCCGCTTGGGTGTTATACTACCGTCTGTCCTGCAGTATACGCATGGCAGTCCTGCAATTGTCCTGCTAAAATAGCACTAAGAAGCACCCTGTAGTCCAATGGATAATGGATACAAAGTGTGCTTTTTACTGTCATTCATAAACATTTTGCTTTGGTTACATTTGTGTTGCCCATAAGTCCATTTTGGCTGAAATCATGAGGTGATGTCAGCTCTCGGCACAGAAACATTGCAGTGGCCTGTAAATGGTTGATGGATTTTCATGATTTTCTGGGATTTGTTTAATTTATCCCAGGTATATGCCTGTGATTTGAGAGGATAACATAGGATTTACTGCAGGCAGTGATCAATGTCGGAAAATATCTGAAACCTCGTAATATTTGACAGCATCTAACAACCCTGTCCAGACCTTTCTCCCATTGGGATTTATGCATACAGTTGTTAATTTTCTAATATCAACTTGATTTCACTTCTGTGCAGCTTTACTTCTACTGGATTGTTTTTGTCCTAACTTGAATAACTGACACTGAGCTTCCTTAAATTTAGATTTGTTGCTGTTGTGTGTCTTATTCATGGGGACCTTTTAAAGTGCTTTAACTGCAGCATTGGTCTGGGTGGAGCTTTGCCTTTATCTTCTCTCTAACTGTTTTGGATTGTCATATACTTCAGGAAGTTTAAGAAATTAATTAAACACAGTTTTTATGGAAGCAGCCCACCCCACTTCCTGTGTTACTGGTGTGATGGAACAAAGTCTGCGTTGGCTGTTGTAATCCCTGTAAATTACTTCCAGGTGTAAGACTTTATACAAGCAGATTAAATCTGAAGGTTGTTAACAGCATCCAGTACATTTTAAAAGCAAGCTGAAAGGAGGTGAACATTAAGCAGTTTGACCACATGTACAGCGTTTTTAATCGACTTCCACTTTCCTTTCAGGTGAGCAGTAGGTGAAAATTAGCTGAATTTATAAACATTTTTAGCAGTGCAGCTGAAGAAATGCATGATGGCTTTCATTGGCTTTAGCAACCAAAAAGGTATGAAAACTGAAAAGAAGACTTCGGTTTTGAATCACAAAATGGCACCTATGTGCTAGATGGAGTCATTGTGTGTTGTGTATATACACATGTATATATTTTACATAATCAACTGCCAAGAGGACAACAGTAAATGTTAACGCTAAACCTCTCCTTTATTCTCCTTGTAGAATGTTTCCTTGGATGCACCACCAATAAATTTGGTTGTGAGATGACTCCCATAAAACCCATCTAGCCATTGGTACTGCGAGCATTTAAAACTCTGCAAAGTTAAGAAAGCTCGTGCCAGAAGTGGCTGCAGTGCTCTGCTGCTGGGCAATGTGCTTTAACATCACCCATCTTAAGGGGCCTTCTGCTACAGTTCATAAGGGAATGTAAACAAACCAGTGATGTCTAATCAAGAGGCCTTTTTCACATTAATGTAATGTGGAGATTATGGATGGGCCCCTTGTTTATTAGCACACTGCAGCTGTTACTGGACCAGAAACTCATATACAGTGTTGCATTCACAGTTCACATTATTCATTGGAAATAAATGCTAGTCTGAATGTTTTCACCACCAGTATATAAATGAGCAACAAGCAAACATCCCAGTCTCTCTATAGTTTATAAAATATGGAGTATAGTTGAAACTCACTAGAAATTTCATTTCCGCTTATAATTTAAGACTCATGGCCATATACATGTGTTAATCCTATTACTTCCAATAGACCACAAAAAAGCAGGAAAAAAAATGTATCAAATTAAGCTCCCCCCCCCCCTCCTAATGCAAGGTCTGTTCTGGGTAGACGCCCATATTCTTGTAGATCTCCTTCAAGATCAGCAGAGCTGTGTCTTCAGACTCCCTGAAAAACAAAGGATCATAAACTACTGAAGAGCTTCTAGACTAAATGGCCTCAGTGCTGAAAATGCAGTCTTGCTCTAAGGATCTCTGTAGGCATGTAATTTGACAAAATTGAGTAGGAAAACAAAGGAAGGCTTGTGTGGAGACTCAGGCTGTCACTTTTTTCAAATACAAACATATTTCATCTTAAACATATACATTTCATGTGTGTGTATTTATTAATATTTGAACTGTGTTTGTTCACCACCAGTAACTACAGACAGCTGGATTACTGAACACAAAGTGTACATACATACATTGAAATATTAATTAAAATCCACCTGTAAAGAAATCTGGAAAACCAAGGAGTGATGCTTACTTTTGTTTAAAGATATTACAGCCAGGGAAAAAATGTAATGTTGAATTTGCCTGGAGTGTCATAGTCAAGGTTTAAACCCAAACCCATTTTCAGGTATCCCTCCCTCCTCCTTACAATTCTCGTTTAGTGATGTGCATGGGGATATGTGAATCTGTAATGAAATATTCCAGAAAGTGAGTTTGAGTTTGAAACCTCAACTCCAAAACCATGGTAATGTTAGGTTTACAAAGTTTTCCAGATATAGTCAATGTTTATAATGTATTTCAGTGTTTGTGTGTGTGCACTTCATATTCAATAGCCCAGCTGTCTTGCTTAAAGTAACTGATGGTGAATGGACACAATGCAATTATTAATACATGTAAAAATGCATCATATTAAAGGTACACTGCATACACTGTCCCCCAAAGTTTAATGCTTAAAGCACACTTTACAGGACATGTGTCTTATTTAGGTTTATTCTTGCTGTCACACTGCAGCTAATAGCAAGTGGGCAAGTATAGCAAGAACGCAAAACTATTTAAAATTTTCCTCACCCTGACCTTTAGGGGCTCCGTAGATGGCAAACAATAAAATTAAAACAAATGGTCTAATTCACTTACAAGCTGCAGTGACAATTCGATTGGATTAATTATAGCCTGAATAAGAACTTGTCACATCATGTTCAAATGAATGTTTGAATATTTGTTAAAAAGTGGCAGCCCTACTGGAGCCACTTGCAGTAGAGAAGGCTTTTATTCCACCTGAACTTTGTTGTATTGAGAAGGGATCATATCAGGCTGAAGTCCCCAAACATACTGGTTGCCATGTCAGTATGTGGAGAGACTGAAGATCTCAGTCCAGATTCTTGTTCATTCATAGCAAATATTAACTACCTTTCCAATGTCTATTTCAAAGTCAATGTTTCCATACCAGTAACACAGGTGGCTCTGCAGCGCAAACAGGTATTCATTAAAGCTCTCAATGGGCTTCTCCTGTAGCACGTAGTCAATGCGACCACCCCCATTCAGCATCCCAATCTTCACTGGGGGGTCCTCCTCCTTGACAGCATCTGGGTTCTCCACCAACCTGAGAACTATAGGAGGACATGCCAGGTAAACAGGTGACAGGGGTGTCAACGCTGACATTAGACAAATCCTGACATTGGTATCTGCTGACCTTCACTATCCTGCTTTTCCTCCTCCTCCTTGATCTGATTTGCCACCTTCTCCAGCTCTGCCTGCAGCTGGGGTGAGGAGGTATGGGCACGGGCAAAGTCATTTAGCGTCTGCCAGGCCGTCTTCAGGGAGCTGATGAAGCCGTGCTTCAGGTCAGAGCCCATGCGGCTCAGGCTCTCCTTCAGCTCTGTCAGGGTCACAGGGGTTAGCAAGCTTAACTTCAATAAAACAAAAACTCACTTAACAGCTGTGTCAGCTAAGAAATCCGATGAGAATCACGCACCCAACATTTTGCTTTGCACATTACTTTAAACACATTCAGTGTTCTGCCAGTGAATAGCAGAGACAGGAAACAGAAGTTAACTGCTTCATTCAATGTATGGGAAAGCAGCATTTCCAAGTTTACAGTGCAGTGTTTCTACATTTTACAAGTGAGGGGTTTTTGGGTTGTAAGAGTATTTTTGAGGGTACTAAGTTTTTAGATTCTAAAAAAGGTGGTTTTGGATTTTGCTGCAGTGTGTTCTAGGTGAGTTGTTTTGGGGTTCTAAATGCAGTGTTTTTAGGTTCTAATACAGTGCTGAATTTAAGAGTCAGTCCCATCTGAAAGGCTGTAGGGGTTTTGCCCATCACAAATGAATAGCTTAGGAAAGCAAAACCAGGCCTGATGGAGAAGGTCAGTACCCAAATGGAGCCTCTTTCTCCCTTTGTGGTGAGGAATGAGAACTGGTTTCAGTTCGATGTTTGGCAAAATCATTGGCTCGATCCTGTAAGCCACCGGGTCCAGCTATAATGGCACATGGGTAAAAATACTGCAGGTTAATCTATACATGTGGTCAATCTATACATGCTATGCAGTCGCACAAGCAGCCTGACTGACCGGGTGGTAGATGTTGAAAAAGCCCTTGCAGGTGGGCAGCTGGTAATTCTCCTCAATTGTCTCCAGGCCACGTACAGTCAGGAACATCCCGATTGGAGAGCCCAGGGCAAAGAAACTCACAGGCTCGAAGTCCAGAGTGTGGTAGACCACAGACACCTGAAGATCAATGTGGCAGAGACAGATTGAGTAAAGGAGGCATCATAGTAAAATATGTCTGACAGATGGCTATGTGGCTGTGTACTGATAACCGGTTACACAGTGGCCTGACAAAATCCACACTTCTGCCTCTATACTAAATTCAACAAACCAAAGGCAGCTGAGATTCATCTCTATTAGAGCTAACACACACACATACCTGCCCAGTACCCACTTCAAAGTAGTTATAGTCCACATGCACAGAGGACATCACGCCTCCACCAGGGACCTTCTGGGAAACAGGGTCAGCAACAGCATTTGCTAATTGGCTCTGTTGGGCTGTTGGATTCTCTGTATCCGGGGCCGACTGGCATTCGGATGACGCCTGTCTCACTGTCTGGTGATAAGGAGTGGGGGGCTAGGGTTGATACACTACTACACAGGAAACATTACTGTGGAGAAGGCTTGCTAATGGCTTACCTGCGTGGCCATCCACTCTTTCACAAATTTGGCTATCTTCTTCCGTGGCCCGAGTGGGATTCCCAGCTCCTTCATGTCCTCCATGGTACACATGAGCTTTGAGTTTGAACGAAAGAAGTTCACAAGAGATAATGAAAGGATCCTCAGCCCATCCTATGACCCTCTCAGAGGGGCTGGAACACATCTCTCACCAAGGACTCCATGTCAATCTTTTCCTGTTGAAAAGTGCTGAGGTATTCAGATAGGCCGAGATGCTCCAGCACAGCTGAAAGGTTGGCAAACTCCTCCCCTTCCTGCACAGGTCCCTCATCCACCACCTGCTGGGGGGTGGCATCACCTCCCTGTAGGAGAGGACCTGCAACCTACAGAAAGGCCAGAGAACATGATGAGAACAGGTCAGGTTTTTTTTGGGTGAGAGCAAAATATTTAAAAATCACAGTGCCACAGTCCTTATGTTTATGCAACAAGCTGGATTTCTCAAATAAGGCTTAATAAAATCCATACCTGCTTACTCTCCTCCAGGTTTCTGCCGTCAGCAGCAGTGGGAGGCAGCAGCGGGAAAGCCATTTTCTGATTGGACAGCAAATCAAAGAGGATAAGAGAACCTGCAAACCAAAGATGGAGAAACATGAGAATCATGAGGTTCTTGAACAGAACGTAGCAGCATCATACCTCCATACAGACCTAAACTGTGTCCCACCACGGACACGCCCCCCTGGAAGCCTGGGTTCCTTTTCATGAAGAGGGTGAACAGCCGGTTCATCTCTAGGGCCACCTTGTCCAGGATGGTCTGGCAATAGGTGGGGCTGTTGTAGAAAAGCACATCCAGCAGGGTTTCGTTGGTGAAGTGGCGTAAGCGGCCGATGCTAGGCAATGTGATCTTCTTCAGCCGCCTGAGAGGAAGCAGAGTGATGCTGTCATCATGCCAAGGGGGGGGGGGGGGGGCAACGAAGGAGGATGGTGCTCATGCCTCAGGCTCACCTGTCCACACCAGTGGCATCCCCATGGAGCGCTGTGTGCCACTGTACGGGCAGGAACTCCACACGGCTGATGACATGCTCCTCCTGGGCTCTCTGGAAGTGGCTCTGCAGTAGTTTCAGCGAGACGCTGCGGAAGTCATCCACTAATGGCCGAGACACAAGGGCTTTAACAACAGCGAGAGCACCTGCATGAGCCCTTGAGTTGGCCCCAACCCTGCAAGATACATACCGCACTCCACTACGCTCCTGAAGCGCAGGTCACACACAGGGCCAATTCCATGGACCATGAAAACCAGATGGTCCACCTGGGCCATCTCTCCTGCGGAAGAGCACAGGCTGTCAGAAAACATGAGCAGTGGAGGTGCATCCAAGAAGTCACTATAGTTGGACAGCAGAGTGAGACAGTGGGCATTACCGTCAGGGATGTCATCATGCTCATCGTCAATTCCTCTCTTCACCACCCGGGGGCGCGTCTGGCCATCCTGAGTTGTTCCCCATTCATCTGGCACTGCGGATGGCTGGAACTGAACGATAACCTGAGGGCCAGAGGATAGGGGTATGATGGTTAAGGACACTCCCGCCTCTGCAGTCACGAGCACAATCTGAGGAGCTTACCTTCGGGTTATGCATCACAATGGTCTCTCCTGTAGGAAATTCCAGCCTACGATGCCATTGGTTTGTGGAAACCGCTTTCTTATACTCAGCCTAAAAAGCAGAAGCACACATGACACACGTGTCAGGGATGATGTACTGACACGTGTGGGGGGAGGAACCCTTAGCCAATCACATGCTTGTCACGGTGGGGGCTGGGACACCTCAAGCTTGTCGCTGAACTCCTCAGAGTAAGGCACAAAGCGGCTGTCTGCATCGCCTTTGTAGAACCAGGTGCAGCGCCGCACCTCTGTTGGGTCCTCCTCCCAGTAGATAGCGTTCCTGAGGCGCTCATACAGCTGCACATCATAGCGGCCACCATCTGTGCGCACCACCACACTCTCGGGGTCTGGCTGGACTAAATAGTGGAGACAGGAGCGTGGCATATTTATTCTTGAAGTCGCAGGTCACACAGGCAGCAGGACAGATGGGCACTGCCACTCACCTGAGTTGAATGTTTCCTCTAGCTGAATAGAGTCTAGGATGCTGAATGGAAGCCAGATCTTCTTTGACTCCACTTGTTTGCAGAAGAACCAGTGAGGTTGAATGGGCTCGTACACACTGTAGGAATAGGGCATCATGGGCGTCGCCAGCACCAGGGGACCAGCAGTGGGTGGGGCAGGCGGCAACTGTCCATGTGCCAGTGACGCCTGTATATGAAACACATGCACAGTCAATTAAGCAGTGTCTCACACACAAGAGGCAATAAAACAGAGAGACGGAACAATGACAAGCCCACCTGTGAAAAGAGGGGAGCCACACTCTGGTACATCTGGGGAGGCGAGGCCACAGGCACACTCTGAGAATATGCCACAGGCTGCGGCTGTACATGGTGCTGCTGGATTTCCGGGGGTGTCAGGTAGGGATTGGCCCGGCTGCTCAAGGGGGTGTGGCGGTATGGATTGTACCCTTGCAGCTGAGCCTGTGGCGGGGGCAAGGCTGTAGTGTTTGAAGGCGGGATGCTCCTCGCCAGTGGGTTTGGGTACACCACATTTCCAAATTGGGAGACTGGAGCAGGCTGAGGAACTGAAGAGCTGGGGGGCTCGGTGGGGATAGACACAGGGGTTGAAGTTGCTGCAGGAGGTGCACAGGGCTGTCGGCCAATGGAGGCAAAGGGATCACTGCTATTTGTTGGGTTTGAGAAGTAGGTGAAGGTGGCAGGTTGTGAAACAGAGCTTTGGCCCAGAAAACTGTCCTCTTCTCCCACATCTGCAGAATCATCTAGACGCCAGAAACGAGAATCGTTATTGTTTCACTTTCACAGACGATTTACCAAGACATGATAACGAAGGTTTTAAAACATATAGTCCGGAGATTTAAACGCACTGACAGCCGCTAAAGCCGCCTGTGCCAGGTGCCAGCGGGAGTTTAAATAAGTATTCGTCACCAGATTAGTGTCACTGACACTGTTTTATAGGAGAACAGTCCAGGACAGTGTCGTCTAGATTACTCTTTCACTATTAGGCTTTCACGTCATTCATCCGTACACCGTACCCGCTCCATACCGTTTACCCGCGCCATGAAAAATGGTTAGTAAGACCAGTAGGATAGATGGGGATGACCAAGGTAACTACACTCTTACTGATACCCAGACTAGACCGCTAGTTATATCTCAGTCAAGGGTTACAGCTGAGCTGCCGAGGCGGCTGAAGACGCGTCTTACCTGCTGGTAACACAGCCGGACCCGCGGCCTGACTCACAGGTATGAAGGGCACATTTAAACTGAACTCTGGTGCTGTGGAGAACAGAAGGTTAGTGCTGGAGTTCGCTTTTTTCTCAGCCATTTTCAGGCAGAAACTACACGTAAACCAGAAGAGAAGAGACTCAGCGGGCCGGAAGTCCGAAGTCAAAGTTCACACTTGGCATACGCCACGCCTCCTGCGTCAGGCGCCACGTATCATGTGCCGCCCGGACCCCCTAAACGAAACCGGAAGTGTTCGCGATTTGATAATTGTTTTTATATTTAAATTCTTTATCGTGGTTTGGTTTCTAGTACGATAACATCTATAGCCGGTCCCATCTTATTCGTAACTTTATGAATTATTTTGTGGTTTAATACTTCTGCCGGTGCCTTCCCCGTTAGGGGAACTGTTGTGTGCAATGATTTTAAATTTTAAAAACCGTATACAACATGCAAATACATGCAAAACATCCGGGAGTTACAAAAAGCATATGTTACAAAAGCAGCTCCGTTCATGTAAACCTAAACATTTTATGCTTAGTGTGTGTGTTTTTATGAAGAAAATCTGGTTGTTTTGGGCACATGATAGCTCAGTGGGTGACACTATTGCAATACCCCTCCAGAGTTGAGGGTTCAAATGCATTGTATCTGGGGTTTTTCCATGTTCTCCGTCTTCAGTGTTTCTGTGCTGTGTAACGCTATGGCTTATTAGTTGTGCATCACTCAATACCCAACGTAATCGGTACACAGATCCTAAAAAGAATTACAGAAAATAACTTTTTAAATGACATTTAAGATTATAATGTTGTTATAGAAATCAATTTTATGTGAATGGATATAACGTATATAATGTACTTGTGTTTGGATTAGAATAAAAGATGTAGGCCTATTTAAAATCCCGGAACCGTTTTTAAATTTACGATGTGCAATGGGGACGACATATGGTGACGAAATCCTGAAGGCGTGTATGTTGCCAACCCAGAACTGAAACACGTGAATATTTCAATAGCACAGAAGTGTATCAGTTTGACGGGTACAAAGATTAAATGTAATGGCAGGGAACGAATGCCGTCAAAATAAATCTGAAACCGGGATTGTGCTGGGGTTTCCGGAAGAAGTGGAGCCTTGGCAGCTGAGGAGCTCTCAGTTCCCCAGCAAAGTCGGAGGAAAGCCTGCTTGGTTGAGTCAGTCTGATCTACCAAGCGGGTCGGAGTTAGAGTGTGAAACATGCCATCTGCCTACCGCCTTCCTCCTGCAGGTTTATGCCCCTATTTTGGGCCAGGACAAGAGTTTTCATAGAACGATCTTTGTTTTTTGTTGTAAAACTCCTTCGTGTTACTCTCGCAACGACAATCGCTGTTTCAAAGGTAACGGGAAACTTAAGCGTGGTTCATATTATGGCAATTATTTTACATGTGTCTGATGAAACTGCATTGTTCTCTCAGTCTTTAGGAGTCAGTTAGCAAGGAAAAATGATTTTTATCCATACGACCCTCCACCTGACGAGGACCCCAAGGAAAGTGAAAGCGATGCGCTGAAGTCCGGGATTAAGCTTTGCAGGTTATGCGGCTGTATTGGTCCAAAAGTTTGCTCCCGTTGTCATGCGGTCAATTACTGTAGTAAGGACCATCAGACAATTGACTGGAAGGCTGGTCATAAGAATGAATGCGCTGGTAAAGGTAAGGGGCGATTGTATACACATTGTGTTTCTAATAAGCCATACACATTCAAACTCCGGTAAAACGAAACATTCGGTGTCTTGCCCTTTCGTATAGAACCATCCTGCTCAGATCACTTGAATACGTTTATATTCCCGGAGTTTGAATTGGTTACTGAACCCGAAGAGCTGCCAGCAAAAGATGAAAAGCCTGATAAGACACCAGAAGAAAAACAGAGCCTGGAACTTCACCCTTCCAACGACGGTAGCGGTAAGACAAAGTTAATGTCGTTTGTAGAATAAAATTAAAAATACTGCGCGACGGCATTACTGTAACTGTGTCCTCTACAGCTATGGAGGAGAAGGAGCTTCAGGATATGGCCTTGCATGAAACTGAGGACAGCAACATTTTTCAGAAATTTAAACAAAGAACGGCGCCGGAACCTGAACAGGTGAGCTCCCCCCCTTCTTTTGTTTGTTTTTTAAAGTACATCTTTCAAAATTACCAAAAAAACTCGCTGGTATGCAAGCAACACAATTCCCTTATTAAATAAATAATTGAGCTATTAATACATTTTTCTATTGTGTAATTCTACTGCATGAAATTAAAACAATGTGTGAGATTTTTTTAATTTTTAAAAACCCACCAGGTTTTGCGCTACTGCAGAATGGGCTCTCCCCTCTGGGTATCCTCAGAGCACATTCCCAAAGACAAGGACATCCCAAAGTGCATCTGCGGGGCGAGGCGACTGTTTGAATTGCAGGTGTTACACTTCTGCAGGGAGAATGCTAAACTTTCCAGACAGTGTCACATCCATATCCAGAGAATTCTCTCAGCCATGGTGTGATTCTGGTAATATGTGCATATTCTCTTTGCCCCAGGTTATGCCCCAGCTTCTTAACCACCTACATGTGGACAGCCCTGGAGACAGCATAGACTGGGGCACTCTCTTAGTCTACACATGTGAAGACAGCTGTGACCATGGCAACAAATACTCCCCAGAGTTCCTCTGGAAACAAGACATAGGTGATGATAGCACTTACTAAGGCAGACTACTCCAGTCACATGGCGATAAAACTGGAAGCCTAATGTTTGACATACAATTTACTCACACACAAGTACATCTTCATCTTATGGAATGTTATTCCACAAAAGTCTGAAGTGAAGTATCATACTGGGATTTTTTTTCAAATTCTAATCTCTTAACCTTTGCCTTAAATTTAGTATGATCACTTACTGTCAACCTGCATGCTAAAGTGCATTAAAAGTAATGAATGGCAAAGCTAAATGTGTTAACTTTTTGCGATTCCACACCAACACGACATGGCTAAAACACCATCACTAGCTGAAGACCTTTTTCAGTATTTATTCCTCATCATTTCAGTGAACAGTGGCTTGTGGCAGCTGGACAGGTGACTAAGAAGGTAACATTTATGTACAGCACTGACGTCATAGACACATCGGAAACCAAATAAATGAAAGTTGCAGCAATTGAAGTGCTTCTAAGGAGGGTGTTTTGTGGAAGACCCAGTATCTCAAGGGGATGTTTAGTAGAGGCAATTAAAATCAGCCCCTGGATGCTGCAGAACACATTAAAATTGAGAAGTCAGGTTTAAAACAACTGAGTTTTAGCTCGTAAAACAATTTTTGAAAAGTTGACTTTATGCTATTTGCATAGGACATTGGTTTAAACTTACCTTGAATGTTTATGCATTTCACTTCACATTTATGATGTTAATGCAAATTAAGGGCAAAACTGAGTGTGTAATACAGATAGGCTGCAGTACATTTTAACTGTGCTTTGAGAAACATTTTAACTTGTATAAAAATTAGACATGTACATATGCAGAAAAATTAACTCTGAAACATTCAAAATATTTCCACTAATAAAGGAATGTGGGGGGAGGGGCCCTGATTTAAAATGCCTGGTGAATAAAAATGTAATGAATTCTACACCTAAAATTGTAGGCTAAATTAAAAAAAAACCTTCCAAGCAGGAGGGAGGAAAATGTCAAACCACATTTTCTGGGTCCAATAGACATTTAAAATCAAAATAAAAAAAAACCAAAACAAGTCTCCCAAGAAATGAAACGCCATGAAGCCAAACAGGATGGATTGGTGACCTCATACTTCAGGTCCCACAGGCCCATTTGAAGTCCAGGAGACCAGAAAAAGCACAATGCAAGTTCATTGCGATAAGTAGTAACAGTCCAGTGCTCAGTAGATTATGTGGTCTTCCTGAACCCTTTCAAAATAGGATAGATATTCTCAAAAGCTTCATAGATTTCTGCTCTGACCTTGGCACCTAGAAACAAAGGGTTGACATTTGTAATAACAGAATTCACCTGACAGGTTTGCACACAAAGGTTTCAAGAAGCAAAGCAATGGCTTCTACATTTCCAACTATACATGATTTTAGTCACGCTTCCCAGCCTTTTTCATGATATGCTGGAAAAGTTCTTACCTGTTAGCACAACTTTACCAGAAACAAATATTAAAAGAACAATGCGGGGCTTGATCATTCTGTAGATTAACCCTGGGAACAATTCAGGTTCATAGCTGAGAGAAAAAGAAGAAAAAAGAAAAAAAAAAAAGACAGGACAAGATTCACTGGAGGAACAGAAGTGCCCACAAGATACATGTGAACAGTCATTGTGGTCAAATTTAGCAGCAGGACAGCCTCATGCAGGAGTACCTGCTGAACTGCTGGTGTGTAAGCACCAGACCCTCCAGCCGGATGGGGAACTTGACATCACAACTTCCCACCATATTCTGGATCTTGAAGTCCAAAAACTTGGCAGGGAAACCCAGCTTCTGTACAACACGGGCGTACTTCCTGGCTGCCAGACGTGATTGCTCCTCACTGTGAAAGCCAGATGCAAGCAGACAGCTGAAATACCACCACAAAAATGAACTCTAAAAACACAAGGACACATACTTGAATCCACCATTTCACATAAAACACTGACATATAGGTTTTCGATCCAGTGTGTTGTGGTGACAGACTCATCCTTCCTTTTTCTCTTTTGTGTTTAAGTATTCTTTTGCTTTTATTTGTTTAGTTGTATTTTTATCTGTATCATGTACAGCACTTTGGTCAGCCAAGTGGTTGTTTTTATAAGTGCTTTATAAATAAAAAGACATGGTATGGTATATTCTGTGAAATCGTTGGTCGAATGTGTCCAAAACAGACCTCTTGGCGCCAGTGCACACCATCTTTCCTGAACTGAAGATAAGGGCCGTCGTCCGAGGTTCTCGTATTCTCATGATAACAGCAGCAAAACGCTATGGCAGGAAGAGGTCAGAACAAGGAATGTGTCTCGGTGTGAGAAATAGACACATATAAGGGAGTCTCAAGAACCCCCAGACAATCCACATTTCCCAGCTACTTGCCAGAAAGTCCACATTTTTGCTCCCTCAGTTCACAGGCAACTTTTCTCCCCCAAAGAAACCAGTTTTCATGTTAGCCCAGCCCAAACCAGACTCTATTCTAAAGAAAATCTTACCTTTGGGTTGTATTCAGCATTTCTGGCACGCAGTGCTATCGTTTTAAGGTCCAGTTTACAGCCCAAATTTACAGTCGACACAATATTTCTGCAGTAAGAGCAGAGAAACAGAACAGTTCAGAGTTTGTTACTTGAGCAGCTCAAGTAACAAACATCAGCAACTGCCATGTATCCAAAAAGGGACAGGCGGATAAACCTGTAATCATGATAAACCAACCCACACTGTGCCAACATCGCCACTTATTTTCACATCACTCAGTCACCAACAGGGCAGTTACATTTTAGGCATCTTAAGCCAGATTCTCTTACATCTCTATATCCCACACACCCTCACCACAGACAGGGCAACCCAACCCCCTGGAGTCACTCACTGCAACTGAGGGACGATCCCAGAGCTCTCGGAGGCAGGCGTGGCTGGGGTGACAGGAGTCATGGGCGTGAGTGGAGTGCTATACTGGGGGGTGTTTCCAGGCAGTGCAGTGGTGGTCATAACTGTCTGAGAGTGATACAGCTGGGGGGTCTGCCCCGAGCTCCCTGGGACGGCACCGGATTGTTGGGACGACACCTGCTGCTGTTGCTGCTGCCGTTGCTGCTGCTCCTCCAGCAGAGTGAGACTGTTGGTGTTCTGGACAGGCTGTGGGGTGAGCCCCGTACCATAGGGCATCATAGGGCTGAAGATGGGTATGCCTGGCGTCATGGCACCCTGGGGGAATGCGGAATTCGCTCAGTGGGTTTAACAGACTTATTGACTTAAACTGTTTACAAATTCAAGACAAACTATCACATACAAATTGCACAAACACTCAAATGCACAGACATTACAAAACACATTACAAGATTCATTAGACTTTGATGCACTCCTGTTTAAATTATTTTTCTACCTTATATATAAAATATTTAAGCAACAATTCAAAAGCCAGTCGATGCCGTGCATTACGTCCCAGCTGCCTTGCACCGTCAATTAAGCACATTGGCTGACTGCGCACGGAACCTGATGGGCACGGTGATGCTCACCTGCGGAGAGGCCAGTCCCTGGGCGAAGGGCGGTAGGCTGTTGTTATGTTCCATGGCAGAAGATGGAAATTGGCACTAACACCAGAAAAGTGGGTTTTCACTTTAACTTTATAACTAAGCACAGGCGCCAGTCATATACCGCACCGCAGACCGTACTTCAGATAACTGCAACAGAGCGGAGAGTAACATCATTACACACATTCAACAAGTAAACTGAAGAAAGCAGCAAATGAACTGAAACTGAAAATTGTAACCAGACAGTAGTTATCGAGCGTTAATTTATCAATTTCACACTTTAACATTCAGGAAGTGTTAAGCGCAGCGATCTCCACACGGCACAGCCCCTCCGTTACATGCAATTTGACATTCCCACAGCACCCTCATCCAAAAGCGTAGCCGCTAGCAGCGCGACGACAGCCGAGCGATACAACCACGAACGACAGCCGGGCAGGGCACAGAAACGTACGCAGTCCCTGCCAAAATACAGAGATTAATTTTTAGGAAAGAGAGTCGTGGTTCAAACACCCCCGACATGCCCGCACATCCAACGGCGCCAGCGCTAGCATTAGCTAGGCGGCCATCTACTGCCCTCCATGGCTACCGGTAATGTTTACGTCCGACGTAACCTGCCAGGGCAAACTCACGTTGTATGGCGTTTCGAGAAAATGAAAACCCACATACCTCAGCAATGTTCTTTCTTTCTTATCTTCCACTCCACAAGCAAACCCGCCGTTTCTCGATCATGCAAGTACAGCCTCAGTCAACAGTATTAAAAAAAAAAATCTTTGCGCCCCAGAAGGCAGCGCGCAATTTAGTAAAAGAATGCTTCCACTTTAAGGAGTTTGCGCGAGTACTTCCTCTGTCAACCGGAAGTTGGTGTATCGAGGACTTAAAAAAACACTAAGAAGCTCGTTACTATGAATATTTAAACGTTAGGTATGAAATAATTCAAATAGGTCCGCGGTTATCCCACTTGATTGGGCTATTTTGAAATTGGGCAAATATGAGGAGGTTACGGGTGTTTGAGCTGTTTTCAGTGTTCCGCGGCAGCGGACTAAAAGGCGGAAAAGTGACTCCAAATGCTGGGTAATACCGAATTACTAGGCACCGAAAGTCAGAGATAGACGCACACGGAACTTGGGTTGCCAACTCTCTCGGATCTGACGTGACACTCACGTTTTCAGATTCTCAGGCAAGCAATCTTACGGCAAATCTATTATCATTATATAATATATATAATACGCCCAGTTCATTATATAATAAACTATATTATATGTGTCGTAACTCCGTGAGTGGTGTTTATGGAATTAAAGTAAGCACGGAGTAATAAGCAGTCTTTACTGTGCTATTGTATCATTCTATTTATGTTTGAACAGCCCTGTGGAAGAGCAGTTTGTAAAACTGCAAAACTGGCTTCTTTCTTAATGAAAATACACAGAACGCAGAGAGCAGTGAAGGAACAAAATGCTTTACAAAGATCACACTTGCCTTCGCTAAGGTATGTTGCAAAATATAATGCAAATCAGCAGGCAAATTTCAAGGAGGTAAACTTGTGGACCAGCTCTTCGGATTTATCATATATATAAATATATTGAGAGAGATGCACACAAGTTAATTTCCACCAAGAAATCTGGTTGGACAACAGGTGCAAAGCAAAGCCCCGCTCCACCGAATCGTCTAAAGCACCTCGTGAAGTTATGATAACTAAGTTATGATGAAATGTTATAAAATAAAAGCAGGGTGGGGTAAATTTCTCATAAAGTTGGTCGTTATGTTAGAGACATACATTTGGAATGATGTAACTGAATGGTTTCAGCTATACGTTGCTAATAAGAGCTTTTGGGAATGTGCCCCAGTTTAGCAGTAAAATATGCAATAATTGCGAATTATTATATTATGCAAAGTAGTTGGGAGCAATTGAGTTATCTGTGTTGGACTGGAACGTTTGTGTTGGCAGGTGGGAACTATTAAATTAATTAATTACTGTGGAATTCCAACATAAAGTGAATGTCAATGCACTAAAGACAGACCAGCTATCTTCAACTTTCAGCTTTAATGTTTTTAAATAATGGGCCTCATTCACCACCCGTTCTTACAAATTAATTTGTTCTTAAACACCACGTACGCACTTTTTAACAAAGATTCTGACATTCACCAATGTTTTATCTGAATTTGTTCTTAGCTAAGCACACTCAAGACCATTCGTCTGCACATTAGAGTAATGATAGCTTGTTCAAAATAATTGGTTGTAGCAGTTTTGTTCATTCTACAGTTCATAAATGATAGTATTTGAATAATTTATAAAAGTAAAATAAAAATATTTTAAAGTGTAAATTTATTTTCATTGTAGTAACAGTGATCGTGTGGATTATAAATTGATCTGTTTCTGCGCATTGGCCTTGCTATCACAATGGCATTTGTGTTACTTCTTGATGAGCTTGCCAATCGTGTTCTGAGAAGGGAATGCATGTTTGAAGATCATTTAGATTTATTTGGCACACAGCGTTCACAGAGAAGGTAATATCTTTCCATGTGTCAATTTTCTTGCGGGCTTTATATCCACTGGTTAAGCTACTAAATAACATGTCTATTTGCTTTTACCTCCTGTACAGTAAAATCCACTTATAACGGACTTCAAGGGACCTGGCAAAACAGTCCGTTATATCCGGAGTTGGTGTATGCCCAGAACACTATAGGACACCATTTACTCATGCCACACCACAGCAGACACACTTGAGGTATAGATTATTATATTGTACATGTAGTAATCCAACTTTATTGTTGGATTTTTTTTGTGCTTCTCGAAGACATCCAAAGATTTCCGCAGAAGTTCTTCAACTACACTTGCATGTCAGTATCTACTTTTGATTGTCTACTGCGACTGGTTCAACAGCACATTACATGCCACTCAACAAATATGCGAGTGAGTGTTAGTCCTGAAGAGAGGCTACTAATCACCTTGAGGTAAGCAATATACAAATAGCATTGAAGTGAGCATTCGCTGTCATTTTGTAATGTCATTAACATGAGCTTGCTTTCAGTTTTTGGTAATATTTTGTTTATATACGACTGTTAAGTTAGTTTGATTTTTCTATTATGCACTTAAATCATTTCAGAGGATTATGTAAAACCAGCACACAGGAATTTTTTCTATAAACAATTTTGTATATACATGACACATATGCATATACATATATATGTACACACATATAAGAAGAATATATAACTAACTTTTTTTTAAAAAGTCTTGGTTTGACATTATGGCATCACATGGAATGAGAACATATCTTTTATATATTTTTTATAAATGAAAAATAACTTATATTTGGTTTGATACCACCCACTGAAATGGTTGAAGAGCATTTGTATTTGGAATGTTAAATGAATGAACATTACACCAAGATAATCGTAATCACAGAGAATATGTATTTTGTATTAATATGTATACTGTTCTTCTCTAAGGTTTTTGGCAGTTGGGGAATCTTTTTCTTCCCTACATTTCCAGTACCTACTTGGAAAGTCCACTATTCAGAAAATTGTGCATGAAACATGCCGTGTGTTGTGGGAATGTCTTCAACCTCTTGTCATGCCAGAGCCAACAGAGCAGCTGTGGACTGATTTTTAAATCCCAGTTCCCTAATTGTCTTGGAGCCCTGGATGGGAGGCACATGCGTGTTCAGATGGCCCCCAAAATGGCACAAGATTTTACAACTACAAAGAATATTTTTCTGTTGAGTTGTAGGGCTGCAAAAGCGAATCGGTTAAATTGATAAAAATGGATTACTAAAAGAGTTGGCAACGAATTTCATAATCGATTCGTTGTGTCACGTGACGCGGAGACATTTGATTATTTAAAAAAAACAAAAAAGCTTTAGTTGAGCACGGAGCGGAGTGAACACACTCGGTCTCTCTCGCGCACTGATGCTAGCAGAGTTCGGCACCTCATAAACATCGCGGAGCAAAAAAAAAAGTAGCAGTTAGCTTCTTTAGCATCCTTGCAAATGAAGTAGTTCCGATGGTGAGATTCAAATCGTTTCTGAACCAGAAGCCTTGGGTGGAACGTCCGGAACGCTGCTCTTATTAGCGGTGATATGAGCGCATATAAAGTGGCTTCCTATGGAGTCAGGCGAGCGGTGAGGAAAACTAAGGCCCGGTTCCGACAGAGAACAGAATCACACTTCCACCAAGGTGATGCCGTATGTGGCACGGACTACAAAGCCAAAGACACTGCGACGATCGCCGCCGACTCTGCATTCTCCAACGAGCTGAACACATTCTACGCCCAGTTCGAGCTTAGCCAGGTGGCTAACGCTAGCTGCCGGGTGACTGAGGATGGTGACGTCATCAGCATCACAGAGCACGACATTCGCGCGGCGCTGAGGAGGGTAACACCAGGAAAGCGGCAGGTCCAGATGGCATCTCTGGCCGCCTGCTGCACTGCTGTGCTGACCAATTGTCAGGGGTGTTCACCTCCATCTTCAATGAGTCCCTGGAGAAGTCCGTGGTCCCTATGTGCTTCAAAAGATCCACGATCATCCCAGTGCCTAAAACCAACAAACTCTCATGTCTGAACGACTACCGGCCTGTTGCACTGACATCAGTGGTTATGAAGGTATTTGAATGGGCCTGTTGAAAAATATTATCTCCACCTCCATCCCCAGCTCCATAGATCCACTCCAGTTCGCCTACCGCCCTAACAGATATACAGAGGATGCCATCTCCCACGTCCTGCACACCAATCTCAGCCACATGGATAAGAAGCAGGGTAACTATGTGAGATTGCTGTTCGTTGACTACAGCTCAGCATTCAACACAATAGTGCCTCATAGACTGTTCACAAAGCTGAGGGATCTAGGACTCAACAAACGCTTGTGTGCCTGGGTGTTGGACTTCCTCACAAACAGATCTCAGACAGTGAGGGTGGGCAGGTGCATCTCCAGCAGCATCACAATCAACACTGGTACTCCACAGGGGTGTGTCCTTTCTCCAGTTATACTCCCTCTACACTTCTGTGTGGCCACACATGGCTCCAACACCATTGTTAGGTTTGCTGACGACACGGTGGTGCTGGGCCTCATCACCAACAATGATGAGTTGGCCTATACAGACGAAGTGGAGAACCTGGCACTATGGTGTCAGAAAAACTGCCTCCAGCTGAACGTCAGCAAGACTAAGGAGCTGGTGGTGGACTTCGGAAGGAGACAACATGTCCACAGACCCCTCACCATCAATGGAACTACAGTGGAGAGGGTAAGCAGTTTTAAATATCTGGGCATCCACATCTCGGAGGACCTGACATGGACTGAGCACATCTGTGCTCTGACAAAAGAGGGGAAGCAGCGCCTGTACCACCTGAGGCAACTGAAGAAGTTTGGGGTTTCCCCTGCTTTCCTTAAGGCTTTCTACTCGGGTGCTGTTGAGTGCGTCCTTACACAGAACATCTCATCCTGGTTTGGGAACAGCTGTGTGCAGGACCGGAAAGCCCTCCGGAAAGTTATCCGAGCAGTTGAACGCTGCTGCAGGTTAGCTGTCCCCTACATGCAGGACATTTACATCAGGAGATGTAAGACTAGGGCAGCTAGGACTATCAAGGACTTATCTCACCCCAATAACAGACTGTTCAAACTCCTGCATTCAGGCAGAAGGTTCCGGGTCATTATGGCCAAGACGGAGAGGCTCAGGAGGAGTTTCTATCCCCAGGCAATTCGACTTCTCAATCAAGACATGCCACTCTCCTGGTCATAGTGTTATGGTTATCAGTTCAACCTTACACTGCTGCGCTGACACTGCACACTGCACTTTAAAAATGGCTATAAGCATTTTCTTGCACAGTATTTCTTCTCATCCAGTAAAATTGGATATACTCTGTAAATTCATAGGTTTTCTTTTTTACTGTTTTGCACTCTATAATTTATTTACAGTCTCTTTTTACAATTTATTTTCTAGTTTTCTTATTTGCACAAAGTATGAGCAGTTCAGGATACATTTCACTGCATGTTGTACCTGTATAACTATGCATGTGACAAATAAAGAATCTTGAATCTTGAATATCAACACCTCTAGTTGCCACTCTACTTGATTCACTCCTTGGTTCTGATGATAAAGAAGAGGATAGTGCAGGCGAAGCTGAGGATGTCCACAGCCAAGTGAGGAAGAAAAGAACCTTGCCAAGGAAGAAAACCCCTTATTGTGGTGGAAGGCTAACAATGAAAGATATCCCATGTTGGCCAGGCCTCTGCATCCTTGCCACCTCAACACCATCTGAGCGGTGGTTTTCTGCAGCAGGCAACATAGCCTCAAAGAAAAGAGCGAGCCTGAGCCAGGAGCATGTGGACATGCTCACATTTTGCATTGCAATGACAAAGTGTCTGAACAGAGGGAGTGTGTGTGTGTGTCGGTGTGAGAGTTTGTGAGTGTGTGCGTCTGCAATGTAGTGTAGAGAACACTGACTGAAGTTCTGACATTCAAACAAATCCTGTTAAATTTTCTGATTTGTGTTCTTTATTTTTTTATGAATTATTGTTCTGGCAGCTCAGGTGGCACTTTATTTTAAAATAAGTCTATATATTTGGCAGATGTAAAGCATACATGCATAGCATAGCATGTGTATGTTTTTTGTGTTAGTCCATTTTTATTTTATTTTTATTATTATAACAGCTCAAGGAGCAACATGTTTGTGTACTTTCTAAAGATTTTAGTTCTGTTTTTAAATAAAGGTTTGGAAATGAATGCTTTTCTTGTTTTTTATCCGATTCTATGATTAATCAAAAACATAATTGACAGATTAATCGATTATTAAAATAATCGTTAGTTGCAGCCCTAGTGTTGATGGCCATTGTAGACAGCTAATTTTGTGACTATAGGTGTTGGAGCATATGGAAGCTCATCAGATTCTAGCATGTTTCACTCTTCAGCCATGGGACGCACGTTTTATAATGGCACATTACATTTTCCTGCATCAAGACCTATTGTTGAATGGGGAACACCAATGCCACATGTTTTAGTTGCTGATGAAGCTTTCAGACTCCATCAAAACATGATGAAGCCCTTTCCCCAGCGTGCACTCACAACTCAAAAAAGAGTGTTTAATTACCGCCTAACAAGCAAGGTGTTATGTTGAGTGCACATTTGGCATCCTGTCAAACAAATGGAGAGTTCTGCGAACAGCCATGCAGGTGAAACCGGAGAATGCTGATGGGATTATCAAGGCCATGTGTGTTCTCCACAACTTTGTGTGACAGAGAGAAGGATACAATGTAGATGACATGTCTGCAGACTTCCTGAGGGACTTTACTGTTCCAGGCACTCACAACACACAGGAAGCAAATGCAGTCAGGACCAGATTTGCAGAGTACTTCATGTCCCCTGCAGGAGAGCTGCCATGGCAGTACTCTAAAATTTGATGTTTGTATTAATGGTTACATTTGTGTTTTCATGCCTTGGTTACATTTGTTTTTTTGTGCCTTGAAGTAGCAAAAATAAAATCAGTTAAAACCAGAATTGTCAAATGCATGTTTTTATTTTAAATTGTATGTAAACAAATGTATATTATGAACAGCATGGTAAATTGTGACAAGTACTGTATGTCAAATAAAACATATGCAACAAACAGAAATAACAGCCTAAATAACTGTGTTAATATAAGTTAACAGAGAGCCACTGCCAACAAGTAATCTCATTTGTTTCCATGGCTATATAATCAATAAAACAAACTGCTACCAACAGTACAAGGAATGATAGAAGGGCTCAGGTGCTTCTGGATTAGATGAGTGGGAAGGTGGATGTGGGTAAAATGTGGATCTGCTGTGTGCAAGAAAGGCTGGTATTTTAGAAGGGTGTTTGAGACTAGAATGAGTTGTATGAAGTGCTTTGTAAACACACTGCATAGTCTCTAACTTAACTTCAGTCAGTTTGGCATCTGGTAGTTGCCACAAGTCTGCCTCCAGAGATTTCAGAAATCCAGATACATTATCTAACTTTGAAGACTCAGCACCTTTCGATACTGTCTTTCATTTGGTCAATGACCATCATGACGTCCATCTCAGACCCCCTCTTCTGTGCATGACGTGCCTTTGCTTTCCGGGGAGAACAACGGACTGGAGTGCTATGCCTCTGCACTTCCTTATGAATGCTGCTTTCTCTGTCATCCACATCTGTGATTTCACTTCCGGTTACTCGGAGAGGTCACTTTCGAATAGATTTCAAATAGTTCTGCAAAGAATTAAGTACAAAGTAGCTTCAGGTTATTGCACATTTACACTACTCACAATAAGTTAGGGATATTGTGAGAGACTTAGTGGATGTCATACATACGGTGTTTGTGTCACTTCAGACATTTTTGGGATAGGGAGGCAATTGTATTGGGGTGATAGATACACCTTATTTTGTGTGCTCCATGTAATGGTCTCATTGTGTACAAGTGTGCCTTATATTGGGGCCAATCCCAAAAGACAACCTTTTTCAATATGGCATCAATTTCAACATTCTGTGGGTATAAAAAGCTGATATTGTCAGTAAGTCATTCCAAGTTCATCCTTCAAACAGCCATGAACACACAACGTCACTTAACGGACGAGCAGCGCCACCTGGCCATGGCGCACCTTCGGGTCGGTGGCAGGCAGTCAGATGTTGCTCGTGAACTTGGTGTGTCTCAAAGTGTCATCAGTAGACTTGCATCAAGACACAGAACTACTGGCAGAGTTCATGACAGACCCAGGAGTGGAGCCCCATGAGTGACAGACCACAACAATGACCAGTACCTATGGATCTATGCACTCAGACATCGTTATGCAACTGTCACACAGCTGCAGACCCGTTTACGAGATGCGAGGGGTACTAAGGTTTCCAGACAAACCATTCGCAACCAACTCCACCGCTTTGGCTTGAATGCCAGATGACCGTTGCAGGTGACTCCACTGACACCAAGACACCACCGTGAACGTTTGCAGTGGGCACAAGACCATGTGACCTGGACAATGCAGCAGTGGTCTACCGTCCTGTTCACTGATGAGTGTCGGGTCACCTTGCACAGAAATGATTGTCGTCAGCATTGCTGGAGAAGGCGAGGTGAGCGATACGCTGAGGTCAACATGGTCCCCAGGGTTTGCTTTGGTGGAGGAGGTGCAACAGTCTGGGCAGGCATCAC
>JAODKE010000068.1:16685310-16700480 GCA_026779605.1 Mormyrus hasselquistii
ATAGAGGGCGAGCCAGGGGGGAGGGTGAGCCAGGGGGCAGGGCGAGCCAGGGGGCAGGGCGAGCCAGGGGGCAGGGCGGGTGGGACCCGACCTATGCAGAGGTGTCCCCTGCCCTTTCGGGACACTAAAAGGCGGGGTTCTGGCCGGGATTGACTGCGTTGGGGAGAGGTCAGAGGAGTCATTAGTGCGGTCCCTGAGGGGTCCCAATCAAGCTCCTCCTCCACTAAGGGAACATGGACCGGGGTTACAGGCACTGGGGCAGGAATCACAGGCGGTGCCAGGTCCTCGGGCGCTGCATGGAGTGGAGCAGTAGCTGGAGGCGGGGCCTTGGGCTGAGCAGCAGCCTCGGGCAGTGCAGCAGAAGGCGGTGACGCAGCCGGGACCTTGGGCAGCAGTGGAGGCCTAGGAGCCTCGGGCACTGTGGGCGGAGCTAGAACAGTGGGCGTAGCTGCAGGCAGCTCCAGGACAGCTGTCGTACTCACACAGTGTGTGAGTGTGCCCTGCGATGGGTTGGCCCCTGTCCAGGGTTGTTCCCTGCCTCATGCCCATTGCTTCCGGGATAGGCTCCGGAGCCCCCCAAGACCCAATAGGATAAAGTGAAAGTTGGAAAATGAATGAATGAATCAAGATTTTGCCACCATCAATTTTTCAATATTGAAAATCTGACCAAAAAACAATTCAGTTTCAATGTTGATAATTTAATGCTGAGCATAATTCAACGCATTTAACTATACTTCAACATTGAAAGAATAATGTGATGCTATCCGGGCCCCTCTTTTGCTTTTACCGGAGTCTTTGTGCCTGTCCTGGCGAACCCCTAAGAAGTTGGAGCCCTAGGCGGCCACCTATGCCGCCTATGTCACCAAGATCCACCAGCCCTGTCATGACATTGTAGGGGCTCCTACCTTTGAGGCAGAATTCATTCTCCCTTACCTTTGCTCAAGCATGCAGGGTGTGGTGTCGATGCATGCCCTAGCAGGGACACTGGTTCTTTTTGGGTGTTTAGGCATGCTGAAATAAACATACTTGTTTTTTGGCGCTCTGCTTGTGTTGATTGCCTCTCTTCATTTTTCTGCTGGACCACAGTTCCACAGTGGTGACCCCGACGTTCCGATGCGTTTGTTTTTCGCTCCGACTACGCTCGCGAATGCAGTTGCACTCAGGCTCCCAGAGTTCTGGTACAGCCAGGCAGCGGTTTGGTTTGTGCAGGCGGAGACTCAGTTCGCCTCGCGCAGGATTACGGAGGAAGTGACTAAATATTATTACGTTGTTGCGGCACTGGGCAGCTCCACGGCAGCTAGAGTGATGAGTCTGCTGCAGAACCATCCGGAGGCAGACAATGGTGCCTCTCTGTTGCTGGGCACTTATGAGCTTTCCGAGACAGAGCATGTGTGCCGCTTGCTGGAGTTGATGGATCACATGCTAGCTCTCCTAGGTGACCATCAGCCCTGCTTTATTTTTAGGGAGCTTTTCCTGCAACAGCTTCCCGCAGAGGTGTGAGGGGCGTTAGCTAACCTCCAGCTTAAAGACTGTAGGGAGCTTGCTAGGGAGGCTGGCAGCTTGTTCAGTTGTGTGTCTTTAGAGCTCGGAGCGCTCGTTAGCGGCAGTGAGTGTTGGGCGTTTTGGCAGCCTGCTCTTCGTCACATATGCTGCGTCTGGCCACTGTTTCCTCTGCAACACAGTTTTGCCTCTGTCGGTGGTGAATACACACTCTGGGATGAAGGGCCCTGTGTTAGAGGCTGCTAATGGCAGCAGTATTCTGACTTATCGCACTCGTGTCGAGGCAGTCTGTTTTGGTGGCCAACAGTTCCGGTGGCGTTTTGTGGTGGTGAAGGTGTCCACCCCCCTGCTGGGCGCTGATTTTTTTATGTGCTAACAACCTGCTGGTGGATATAAAACACCAGCGCCTGGTTGATGCCAGGACTTTCCATTTGGTGCTGCTTTCGCGAAGCAGGGCTGGTTCGTTTCAGCTGTCTAGCACCTTGGGGCCAAATGACACTTTCGCCTGTTTGCTGGCGGAGTTCCCAGACCTCACCTGATCCTCCTTTACATCAGTCACGGCCAAGCACGGTGTTGAACACCACATTGTTACAACTGGGCCGCCCGTCCATGCCTGAGCTCGACTACTTGATGCGGGTCAATTTGCCTTTGTTAGGGCAGAGTTTGCTGCACTGGAGTGCCTTGGTATTGTTCGCCATTCCAGCAGCACCTAGGTCTCCGCTCTGCATATGGTACCCAAGCCAGCTGGGGGTTTGCTGGCTTAATGATGCCACAACCCCGGTTTGCTACCAGATCCCACACATCCAGGACATTTATTTCCCGGTTGGCGGGGGCATCCAAACTTGACCTTCCTGGCCTGTACTTAGCTGTGCGTCACTTCTGGTTCCTCATAGAGGGCCACCCAATCACAGTTTTTGTTGACCTTGCGATGGCTAAGACATCGGAGCTTGGTCTGCTCGTCAGCAGCGGCAGCACTCCTTTATATCAGAGTTCACAACTGACATCCGGCATGTGGCAAGGAAGCATAACCAGGTTGCGTACTTGATGGCAGGTGCTGTGCACTTGGGAGTGGATTATGCCCTATTGGCAGCAGATCAGCAGGTCAATCCTGAGGTGCAGGCTTATAGGACCACAGTCAGCAGTCTGCATGCTGGCTGGTGTTTCCATCCTTGACTGTGGTGCCACCCTCCTGTGTGATATCTCAACCAGTCTAGCTAGGCCTATCGTGTTGGCTGGTTGGCGTCATCACATCTTCGAGGTGGTGCACAGGCTTTCACACACAGGCAGACGAGCATCTCAGCGTCTGACGACCAGCAAGTTTGTCTGGCATGGGCTGCAGAAGGATGTCCGTAGTCCGCCACCTCCTGTTTTCCGTGTCAGCGTGCACCAACATACCAAGGCACTGCTGCCGTTTTGACCACATTCATGTGAATCTGGTCGGGCCTCTTCCCCCTTCCTTGGGTTTTACTCACATGCTAACGGTGGTGGACAGGTGTACTCGGTGGCCCGAGGTCACACCTTTCTCATCCACCACCGCGGCAGACGTGGCCAGGGCTTTTATCGGTGGTTGGGGGTCCCGTTTCAGGGTTCCATCTGATGTGTCTTTGGAGGACTGTGGAGCCCAGTTCACCTCTGAACTGGCTGCAGTGGCTATTTTTTTTCAGGCCAGCCTCAGGGACAGCGAGTGGGTGGACAGGCTTCCCTGGGTTTTGTTGGGCCTCCGGACTGCTCTCAAGTCAGCCTTACAATCCTTGTTGGCCAAATTAGCCTTTCCCTTTTTCTCCACAACATCATCTTTACTGTAACGTTACGTTACCTCTGTCTTTGTCGGATTATTCCTCCTCTTCTTATCTTTTTTTACTCCCCTGGGCACCAGACAATTTAGGACGTTTTGACATGTTGAGCTTGTTGACACATCAAAATATTAACATCCCCCCAAGTAGCAGGTAAAGGCTAATTAGACGGAGGAGGGGGGTGGTGTGGAGGGGGGAGGCGTCATAGGAAAGTTAAGTATCATCATTATTATTATTATTACTACTGCTACTTAATAGGCTTTGCTAAGCAGGTAAATTTATGTGGACTTGTTCTTTTCATATTAAGACACATTAATACCAACTAGTTTTAAGAATAGTGGAATGTTACACTTTTTTCTTCTTCCGTTTGTGGCACACCCTGGATGGATGGCGCCCTTATGTATATTGGCTATGCCATGGGCCAGCCCTGCTCAGGTATGACGGTGTTGTCGAGTTGAGCTACTTTGTCGAGTTATGGTACCGTACTGCTAATCAATAGCCCTAACCCTAACCCCCAAAAAACCCCTAAAACCCTTACCCTATCCATAACCCAAACCCCTAAAACTTAACCCTAACCCCAAAATGGTGGAACTGCACATGCACAGAAAGGCTCGATACTACATCTCGATAGGTAGCTGAACTCATCAGAACGCCGGCGAAGCATAAAGGAGTGCCCAAAACTTATCTAGCACATCATTTTAATCTGATATTAGAATCAAACATATAAAAAAGCAAATTGCTCCTATATTGGTCCTTATCTTGAGAGAAACATAAGCATAAACATTAAGTAGCTTTTGAAAATTAATGGTTCGATCACAAACGTGCTTTGTAGCAAACATTCAATGACGGTGGAGCAACCGCAGTGATGATTATTTCACACAAGGGGGCGGCAGATAAACGCTATTGCAATCAACCATAGCTGGTGTCAGTTCATAAGTAATATTATTTTGCCTTTTGACGCTAACATATGCTATTTCTGTCTTTATTTGCTTTTATTTGCTTTTAAAAACGCATATAATAAGTTTTGTGAAAACGAGGTTGTTCCCATTGGGGCAGGAAAGAATTTGATAGTTGGGGGACATAACCTACCGTAATAATATAAAGGCAAAGGTCTATTTATAGGGGGATGAATTGAGTCAAATGCTAGGGGCTACATGGTCTTCTGTTATCTACCCCCAGATCCTATGCCCTTTTGAGTCCCCTCAATGTAGACCTGCTTTTTGGAGACCCTGGTTTTCATTGGTATGAGGGAATCCCAGGTTCCATGGTTCATCTTTTCCACCTCACCCCTGCCTGATGGATCCTTCATTATCCACAGTGAAGCTGAAAATAACTCACAGTTGGTTCACCATTGACTTTGGCTAAAACGTTGTGGTGGGGGAGTGGGGAGGTGCAAGAATGCCCTTTCAAGTGACCAATAGTGGCTGAGGGCCTGGGGGTGGGGGCTGCGGAGTCACACAAGCCTTTTGTCTGCCAGCCAGTGCACACTGACACACCTTCAAAGACATCCAACAAGTGCAGCACAGAAAGCTGAAAAGTGTGTTTTTAAAGTTTTCAGGTTTTTTTGGGGCTGCAGGCGACCCTAGCACCAGAGCCCGGCACATAATAGTTAGTCTAAACAGCTGTTCTGTTGGTATTCAGACCTCCCCCCCCGCCCCTGCACCCCTGTCCTCCAGCTGATAGGACATGAGGAGGAGATGTCTGAAACACTGTCTCGTTTATAGGCCCGGGTTTTCTGACAGATATTAACATTATCTGACTGGGATTGGGTCCAGCCAGCCCTCATGTTCTCATATGGGTCTTGTTCTTCTTCCTCCCTCTGATCAGCTGATGACTTTGAGGAGCAGCACCCAGGGGGATTAGGAACATGGCCATCTGCCAGCAGCATGCATTCACATACACGATGCATTTAAAGGGGGGGGGAGCAGCTTTCCCAGGAAAGCCTGACTCTGCAGCTCCTCCAGAAAGCAGAAGAAACCCCAGAGAATGTTGTCACACAGCAAGGCATCTCTACGTGAAATAATGAGCCACCCCACCCTATTGAACATAGAGGGTCCCATCCACACACTGGAAAGTTGGCCAGCTGTGTCTGGGGAGCAGCTGAAGGGCAAAATGCTAATGGAATGAGCCAGAACACGCATAGGATGCTGAGCAGGGGGTGTTAATGCCTCAGGCCTGTTGCCAGCTGCCAACCGTGAGGAAGATCCACTGTGATGCTGCGGCGTGCTCACAGGGCACCGAGCCTCTGTCACACGAGTGCTGGAATGTTCTAAACCTGAAAGGCACTTGCTTCACAGGGGTGCACCACTTCATCAACTTTGGTTTGGTCTGGATTAAACATGCTGGCTAATCTTTTCTGCTGAGTACTCCCATTAAGGGAATCTTACACTACACAACATGTGGCTAAAGGCATTAAATGAACTTGCCTGCCAATTAAGTTCAGAAAATGTATTTGCTAAAATGCAGGGCGGGAAACACAGTGGTGCAGTGGTCAGCATTGTTGTCTCACACCTCTGGAACCCGGGGCCAAATCTCTGCCAACATTCTATGTGTATAGAGTTTGCATATTCCTCCCTGTTTTGTTGTGGGGTATCCCCTAGGGTCTCAGGGTCTCCCCCTGTGAGTGTGCGCTGCAATGGGTTTGTACTGCATCCTGGGTTGTTCTCTGCCTAGTGCCTGTAGGCTCCAGGATAGATTCTGGACCCCCCACAACCCTGAATAGGATACAGAAAATGGATGGATGGTTGGATAAAATGCATGGTAATATAATGTAGGGTTCTGGGGACAGGTTCTGTCAGACCCATACTGGACTGTGGGAGAACAGCTAGCGCAAGAAAACAGGAGACAGAGAAGCACATGGAGCATGTGTTATGGTGAAACCAGATTCTCTTTTTTCTCAAACTGATTTTTAACCAATTTTTATAGTTGTCTGGCTGAATAATCAGTGTGAAATAATTATTTTCCCACATTACAGCCTGTTTCAGGGTAATCATTATTTCCTAACATTACTTCTTGTGAGCCCCCTCCCCTGGGGTGTGTCATATGATGAGGATCCTCGCCACATAGACACACCACAGGTGCTTCTATTAATCCATGTGGATCTAGCCCTAATTTCCTTTAACCACTGAGGACACAACATGCCTGTCACATGACTGCTGAGTACTTTCGACTGCAGAGCACACCAGTCTAGCATGCGCCATGACAGCATGGAGAGTTTGGGTCCCTTTTCTGGGGAGGTGATTTATTGGTCTTTGAAGGATATGTGCTATCCACCTACTAACTTTGTGGATCAGCACAGCCCCCCCCCCCAGGACAATATTCCTGGCCAGAAGAGGCCAAATGGACAGAACCCCATTGTGGTGCTAGGAGGTGTCAGCATGGTGTGAGAAGTAGAATCAGCAGGGGGATTAGCTGGGTTCTGGGGTGCTAACCCCCCCCCCCCCCCAACACACACACACACACCCTGGATCAAGAGCTGGGCTGGGAGCGGGAACCATTTCCTGGACCCAAAGATGCAGAGCTTTGGTTGGGGGGGGGGGGGTGGGCGCTGGCGTGTGAAGGACACAGGAGGGGGTCCCAGAGGGGATTAAAGAGTGACAGGCATCTGTGGGCCTATCGCGCCTGGCTTGTGTGAAGAATGCCTCACGGATTTAAGGGATGTGGCAAGGGAGGGGGGGGACTAAGAACACTAATAACCCCCTCAGCTCCATGATGGTGTTTACTGATCACAGCCCAAAGCTTACTGCATAACACAGAAATGTAGGGGTTCTGTCCCGCGCACAAGCCCACCTGAAGAAACAGGCTGCAAGCTCTAAGGGGGGCGGGTGTCCTTTCACTTTTCACTTTCCACTGGTCCCCTCTGCCACTGTTATTTTTGGCACTTTGCAGCCTCTGTTCATCAAAAGGAGGTGTGCCCCACCTTCTGCTCCTCTGCTCCACTGTCTCCTTTTTCAGCACACAGCCGTTTATCAAACCAAAGCCCCCTTTCATCCCTCTGCAGTGTTACCCCTCCGTCTCATAACACTTCAGAGAGACGTCTTTATAACACAACTCTATTTCTTGACAGGAAAGGCTGCAAGTCAAGTCTTCTCCGCAGGACTTCCTCACCGCCCCCAGCCTTCTGAGAAAAATATACTAACCAAAGACACTCACATGCTGAAGAGAATGTGTGAGTTGCTGAGTGAGGAATCTCTGCGGAGACACTGAGACAGGAAGTCTTTCCCATAATACTTAAATTACATTGTACAGAAATCAGTACCATGAGAAGCGATGGACTGCTCACCCTTCATGCAGCCCACAGCCTGCAGCCCCCCTGTCTGCAGTATGCAGCCTGTGAGGTGTTCAGGTCCTAAAAAACTGTGCCAAGTAAAGCAGAAGCCTGGTGCTTTGCCATTCACAGAACATTCACTCAGTCACTTCCCCCGACATGCACTGTTATTATTTATTCTAGTTTATTATTTATTGCTACTATATTAATTTTTTATTAATGTCTAAATGTATTCTTTACTGTCAAAAAATGTCTGTCTGTCTGTCTATCTATCATACTAAGCTTGAGGAGACCACAGCATGGTGGAAGTAACTGGAATGACAAGCCCTGACCCCCCTGAGGGTGAAAGGTGACAACAGGGGGCAACACTGGAAGGGTGATGGGAGGCGAGGCTCCCTCGGTCCCTGGCAAGACCCTGTCACTTTCTTGCCAGGTGGTAAGCCCATCAGGTTCTACTTCTAAAGGGCCTGCTTTTGATCTCAGTCACACTGTTGAACACACAAATACATCCCCCCACATCTTCACTGGCATCAGCTCATTTCCTATTCATTAGGCCTATTTCACACCCTGGATCATTACAATATCAGAACGGCAGTGGGGCTCAGATCTGTAGTTTTACTCTAGCAGCTGTAATAGTCCTTCACACCCTTGTGGAGACTGTTATCAGAGTTCTATTATCTCTCATGCCCCTGCAGGCTAGAGTTTGACAAGACCCAATTACTTGTCAGCTACTGGACTGAAGAGGGAAAACAGAGTGGCCCCCAGAGGCCCAGCCATGCCAGAGCATCCTGTTTCAGAGCACCATTTCTGTGCATCCATGGGCATGTTTGGAATGGCCTGTCTTCGAGTGGTGATGTCACAGTTCACTGGAAAGGAGAGGGATGTTACATCAGGCTTTTCCACTGCTCACTTCTGGCATCCAGCTGCCAGACATGCACCAATCTCTTCTCGGACAGAGGGCTATTTTCTCAGTGAGGATCAATTGATACCCCCATCATTAAGTCATATATCATCTGTCTCATGCCAACAGGAAACCCAAAATTGTACACAATCATGCTCATTAGCTAAAGAAACCATTTTCTTGTGCACTCATGTACACCGCCCTCCCATTTTCCCTTTTTTATTCTAGACACAAAATCATTTTGCAGCCTCAACACTGTTTCAGTGTTTCTGATTACCTGTGCAATACCACCTGTCACCACTAGGCAGCAGCGAGAGTCAACAATGGCAGTCCCACAGGCAGGGCCTGAAAAGCTTCCAAAACTGCCCCATTCATCAGGAAGTGCTTTAAACACATGCTAAAGACACGGGCCCATGAATGGCTGTTTACTGCCTCTTCCTGCAAGCCCAATTGCTGCAGTGTAAAATTGAATTACCCATCACAAAGTGCTGTGAGCCAAGCAAAGTGGGCATGGCCAGGGGGGGACGGCAGCGACTTGGGCTGCCAGTACCCTTTGGGAACAGAGATATAATATAATCAGAGGATTCAGGGTAATGGATTAAAGGCGGTGAATGGATACTTTATTGGGTTAGAGCCCAAAAAGGATGAGACCCTAAATAAAATAAGACCCCAGGACCCCAGAGAGCAGAACCCAATGTGCAACAACAGTGACCCAACATCTACTTACCTCCGTGAGGTAGATCCATACAGAATGTGACAAGTAAAACCTGCCCACGTGTACATAGGCCTAACACATGTACGCCCAATTAGCTGGAGACTTATCAGTGGGGGGGGAACCCCCCAGTCAGATAATTATGGATAGACAGGTGCCCCCTTCGCACTTCTGACAAATGTTAGAAGGCCACAATAAATACCGCCCACCCAACCCCCCCGCCTTGGACACACACCTTACTTAGCACTGACACATTTTTTGCCACTTGTGTTACCCGTGTCCCCTGGAGCCCCTCAGCCCAGGCACCATGCAGCCCTTGGCCTTCCAAGGCTCCAGCCACTAGTCTGAGGTGTGAATAGAGGTCATTCACAGCATGGTGGGGGGGGCAGGGTCTGCCGGCCCCTATCTTGCCACTGCTGCTCCATTATCAGCAAGCCGCTTAATTAGAACCTGCATTAGAAGTAGCTGGGAATAACACAGGCAGTGACTCCCCTACCCCCACCCCCTCCCTCACTGAGGACAAATTGCAGGAAGTGCAGCAGGGTGCAGTTTGACACGCCACTGTGAGAAGGGCAGACTGCACTCCTTATCAAAGCTGGGCTGAGCAGCAGCTGGGCACTCAGCATTTACTATTCAGTGGCACAACAGAGCCACAACAGCCCGATGTGGGCTGTACACGGTCCAGTTAAAATACAGCGACACTGTGTCAGCTGTAAAACAAGCAGCACACTGCTTAAAAATGTAGCTGCATGCAGAAGAAAATTACCTTCCTGTGAGGAGGGCATTTCCAAATTTCAAGTGGCTCATTAGCACTACAGGGGTGGTGGGGGGAAGCACTCTTGCTGACTGTCTCCTCCAATGTCTGGGGGAGACCCCTCCTTGTGGTCGGAGAGGGTCTACCTCCCCCTCCAGGAAAAGGCCAAGAGCCCCGCAAAGCAGGACCGCTGTTCCTAATGAACATGTATCCATGATGTCATTTCTTTTGAGGGTGGTGAGGTGATGAACACAGGACTGGGAGAGACAGTATTGGATATGTAATGCATCACAACACATCTATGTAAAGCACCTTGAGGTGGCTCTGTTGTGGCACCTGGATACTGTGTGTTATACTGGAGCCTGACCTGGAGTCACATGACCTGCTGTGCCCCCCCACAACAGAGCACTCCATGGCTGAGACTGGACTCGGAGGCTCCAGTAAATACTGGAGTGTTGTGTACTGTCCTGTCCATTTATTGTGGTGTCTATTCATTGTAAATTATTGTGCACTGTAATGTGACCGCACCCTTTGCACTTTATAGTGTTTGCTGTTTGCACCTTTTTGCCCTGTTGTATGTCATGTTAAGTGTTACTAAATGTTGTACCGGGGCCATGGGGAAACATTGTCTCATCACACTTCGTACATGTATAAAGTCGTTGATAACAATAAAGTAATCTTAACCTTAACCTTAACAACATGAAATACAACCATGCAGGAGGACCATACACGTCCCTCACAGCATCCATCTTCCACTAAACCAATGAGAATGCCAGGCAGGAAGGAGGACATCCCTACACTTCCTGTTTCGATCTGCACAAAAAGATACATTGATACTCTGCTTGCAGATTTTCTCTCATTATGACAACATTGTAGTGAACAGTATAGGATATATTTTCTTGTAACGAATTCCACACTCTTATCAAATCACTGCATAGAAGATATGAGCATGAACACACTGGCAAATTGGTGTGTGGAGTTTAATAGATGAAAATAGTTCCTACATTACACTGCTCACTACAAAGTCTGCAGATGATCTTGAGTGACCAAGTCATTATTTCTGGTATTTTTTCCCCACTTTAATAATATCTCAAAAATCTCTCAGCAGAACAAACTATCTTTTCAGTTCTGGTGTGAGCTGTCCCTATATCTGGGGACAGGGTGGCTTATGTTGAGCAGAGATAAGGCTGCTCATGTTAAGCAGGAACAGGATGGCTCATGTTAAGCAGGAACAGGGTGTCTGGTGTTAAGTGGGGTTAAGTGGGGATGGGCAGCTCATGTCGAGCAGAAACAGGACAGCTGGTGTTAAGTGGGAAGAGGGCAGCTCATGTTATGTGGGAACAATATGGCTCATGTTAAGCAGAAACAGGGCAGCTTGTGTTAAGCGGAAAGAGGCGGCTCATGTTAAGTGGGGACAATGCAGTTTGTGTTAATCAGGGACAGAGCAACTCATGTTAAGTGGATACAGAGTGGCTCATGTGAAGTGGAGACAGGGCAACTCATGTTAATCAGGGACAGGGAAGCATGTGTTAAGCAGGAACAGGGTGGCTTGTGTTAAGTGGGGACAGGAGGGCTCATATTAAGTGGGAACAGGATGGCTCATGTTAAATAGGATCAGGGAAAATGAGGTCAGGCAGCCTGGCTGAGGATCAATGTCATGGGGGAGGTCTCAGCATTGGTCATATTTGCCCGGCATTACCGGGGTGCAATCATGAGCAGAATGATCCCCCCGTCATGGTGGAGCTTTAGTCAACGCCAGTGTGGAAGGATGCAATTTATAAACACTGGGAGCTAAAAATAGCTGTGAGAACAAGAATTGGGCTGAGCCTTCCTGTCAGGGGCTGAGCTATTTAAACCAACAATGGTGGCAGTGGTGGCAGTTGAGAGGGAGGGTGGTGTTGCTATGCCAACAGAGATGGAAGCCATGTTATATCCATGCCGGCAAAGTTGTGCCTTTTCCTGAAGCAACTGTCAGGTTCTTCTGTGCATCGATAAAACCCTGTAGATAAACAACCACCATTTTTCCACTACCAGAAGACGCAAGGGAGTTTGGGCAGGTGTCACATGACCTGCTGTGCCCCCCCACAACAGAGTGCTCCATGGCTGAGACTGGACTCGGAGGCTCCAGTAAATCATATCCCTAGGAGCCTTAATTTTTAGCTTGTCTGGGCCCCTGTTCCTGGCCGCACCCCCCCTCCCAACCCCCCCAAAATGGTGAAGCTCATTCCTGGGACACAAACAAACTTTTACACCACGTTGTCATGCAGGAAGTATTTTTAGGTTTTGCCAAAGAAAAATCTAATTTGTTCCTATATCCCTTGGCTTTGATAACAATTATTTTCAAAGTCCTATTTTTACTCAGCGACGCTCTCGGTTGTGTGATCTAGTGGCCAAATGGAGCAGACATTCAACACAGGGGGACTGGGGATTTCTATGTGATGCAGAGATGACACAGGGGGGCCCATGAGGTTCTGTTATACACCGTCCAGCATATTGGCACACTCTCTCCAGGATTTGCCCCCAATGTCCTTCTCTTTTTGGGGAGGTGTTTTGTGTGCCCACAGGGGGGAGGAGTTGTTGTTTTCCCTGGTGCCGCAGATCTGGCCAGACCACTGCCTGGAACATGCACTGGGGTTTCGACTCGCGAGCTGGTTTTTGCGGAGGGCCAGGGAGACGCGTCTGGTTATCCTCAGAGACAACCGCAGCCGAGCAGAGGGGGGCCTTGGGGTGGCGGGCCAATGGTACAGTCCGGTTATATGGGAATGTACTACCACTGAACCTCAATGCTGAAGAAGCCTTGGGGGGGTTGGGGGCAGGGCAATCTATGTTGTGTCATGGAGATGAAGGAAGGGATAAATGCACACTTAGAAAAGAGCTAGCGATTCAGCCTTTTTGTCTTGAAACACCCAAGTCAAAATAATTTTCTACAAAACCCTATTTTAAAAAAGCATATTTGATTATTAGCTTCAGGAATCTAGAAGGAGCATAGTGGAGAGAGCGCCCAGAATTAAATTCCTCAGCACATACATCCCCCAGGACCTCACATATGGCCTCTCAGCACAACCTTTCTGGTGAAGAAAGCACAGAAGTGGCTTTACCTCTTAAGGATACTGAGGAAGGCTAACCTGTACAAGCAGCTGCTGGTATCCTTCTATTGGTGCTCTGTGGAAAGCATATTCACCTGTGGCATCCTGGTATGGTATGCTATCTGCTCTGTGGCTGACAAGAAGACCCTCCAGGGAGTCATCAAATCTACCTTCACTAGAGGACATATACAGAACCAAATGTGTATGACAGCCCACAAGAATCTTCACCCATCTCTGCATCGATAAACAACACAGATTGTAACTATATCCAACGGCAGAACAAACTAGAAGAAATGAGCTTTAAACCCGGTTTTAGGAGAAACCTTCAATAAGACCAGTGTGTGGGAAGAGGGGGGTGATATCCTGGGCTGGAATGCAGGTCACGGTTGCACACTGGGAGAAATGCACATGCCCTCTTGACTATTGTTGTCTCATGGACTTTTGTCGAAGCACGGGTGCCCCACACACTACCTCTGTCCCCCTGTCCTTCCGGCACACTATCCTTCCCGCTGCCCCAAGCTTGGTGCTGTTTTTAGTTTAGTGTACTGCCTTCCTAGCTTTTCCTCTCCAAGCTTTGTTGTGACACTCTATAAAAGAACTGAATGTGAGTGGGGGTGAGGCTGTGACAGGGCGGGGCAGAGGGCAAGGCAGAGATGGAAGTGAGGTTGTAATGGAATCAGGGATGGGACGGTGATGTGAGTGAGGGGTGTATGGTGGTGATGAGGCAGGGCAATGATGACAATGGAGAGAAGATAGGGGTGAGGTGGTGATGCAAATAGGGGTGGGGAAGAGACAGGGACAGGGAAGAGATGGGGCTGGGATGGTGATGCAAGTGGGAGTATGACGATGATGGAGTGGGACAGTGAAAGGGTAGAGATGGAGGCGGGGCGGTGATATAAGCAGGGGGAGGGTGGAGATGGTGGCATTGACAGGGGAAGCTCAGAGATGGGGCTGTGCAGTGATGGGGGCAAGATAGTGGTGGTAGTGAAGTGGGAGTGGGGGTGGGGAGGTTACAGGCAGGAAGGAGATTAGGGTTGGGGTGGTGATGCCAGTGAGGGCAGAGTGGTGAATGGGTGGGGCAATGATGCAAGTGAGGGGTAGGGTGGAGCTGGGGGCAAGGTGGTGATAAGGCTGGGAGAATATTGGGGCAGGGCAGTGACAGAGGCAGGGCAGAGATGAGCTTGAGGTGGTGATGCAAGTGTGAGCACAATAGTGATAAGGGTGGGGAGGGGATGCAAGAGGGGCCATGGTTATGATGGGGTGGGTCAGTGAAAGGGCAGTGATGGGGGTGGGGCAGTGACACAAGTGGGGGAGGGTGGAGATGAGGACAGTGACAGGGGAAGGGCAAAGATGGGGTGAGGTGGTGATACAAGTTGGGGCAAAGTGATGATGGGATGGAACAATGATGCAAGTGGGGGTAGGGTGAAGATGAGGGTGAGGCAATGACATAGAGCAGAGTAGAGATGGGGGTGAGGTGGTGATGCAAGTATGGCATGGCAGTGATGGGGCAGGGAGGTTATGCAAGAGGTTGAAGGGAGGAGATGGGGACAGAATGGCGACAAAGGCAAGGTTGAGATATGGTGGGGTGGTGGCATGAGTGGACACATAGCAGTGATGGGGCGGGTTGGTGATGTGGGTGGTGGTGCAGTGGTAATGGCGGAGGCAAGGCTGAGATGAGGTTGGAATGGTGACACAAGCAGGAGCAGGGTAGTGATGGGGGCACATCAGTGATGGAACAAGGTGACGTGAACGCAAATTGCGACAAAGACTCCATAGTGTTGCACAGGTTAAAATTTGTTTATAAAAAGAATTGGACAAAATTACACCTAAAACAATAAGTTAGTGACTTCAGTACCTAAGCATATGTAGAAGGACAGGGAACATTATGAAACGGTAAATTCTTTACTTTATAAACTTTTTGGCAATATGTTGCAAGTATCAAAATCAAAATGTGTTTATTTTTGAAAAAACAACAACATTCATTATTTGAAATATCAAATAATGCACTGTCATATTGTTTTCAGGTGAAAGACCATTTAGTATCATTTACTAAGCACTGCTCTGAACTTTCATTTAAATTCTACCGTGTTTCCCCGATTATAGGACATCCCCAACAATTAGGGCACCCCCCATTTTTTAAAAATTGGTCAGAATAAG
>JAODKE010000068.1:16713197-16735473 GCA_026779605.1 Mormyrus hasselquistii
GTTTGATTTAGAGAATACCATATCATGACCGTAAACAGTATCCTAGCATGCAATATGAGATTTTTACCAGACTTGTTAGTGTCTTTGTTCGTTTGTAGTTTGTTTGCCTCTCAAAAAAAGAATATCGCTATGAATGTGCTAAGTTGTTTTATAAAGCTTTTAATGTGGTTTGACTAGTATGTGTTTCGTGTTTGTTTGTCTCGAAAAAATAATCTCACTCCAAATCTGAAAAAATATAAAGCAACAACACACAGCAGCGTGTTCATGGAGATAGCCATGTGGTAGCTCGAACGGGAGATTGTCGGATATGATGTCACTCAACTCGGAATTTCCAAGTTCAGAGAGAAAAAAGAACGCACCATTACTGAAGTTGGGAGACAAACCCCTCCCCCCCAACCAGCGTGAGCACAGGCTCCCAGTGAGTCATACACTGTAATCGTAAAAGGCTGCAGAATTTTGCCATATGACTGCAGCCACAGTCTCCTCACCTGCACTGCAATGAGATTGACAGTGACCAGCAGCTCCCCGGCAGTGATGACAGGCCCCAGCTCCTGCAGCTTGAAGATGGTGAGGAAGGTCCTGAGTCAAATGACAGCTGCATCAGATCTGGGGGTCAAGACCAAGCAGCACAGAGCATGAGCGTGAATTTCAACCAATAAATGGCAAAATCCTAAAGGGGAAAGCTGTATGAAACACCAAATAAAGCTTTAAAAAGGCAGAGACAGGGAGGGCGTTCACCTGCATTGCTCAGAGAGGATGGGAGTACCATGTCCGGGTTCTGCAAGTGATTTCCAGGAGACATAATCTATTCCTTGGCCATGGGGGCAGGGACTCTGAGACCTGTGGCCAGACATAAATTCATAAGGAACATGGGAGTGGGGGTGGTGTCATGTGGTCACATGATCAGACTCACCACTGGATCTGAGTCTCATTCCAGCTGGGGTGCAAAGCCACTGGAGGGAGACAGATTCAGTCTGCGCAGCCCAGCTTAACATGAACATACTTGCTCTTCTTATCTGCTCTAACTCAGGGGTCTTGAATTTCAAATAGAACACATGTAAAACACCTCAAATCTCACTGAATGTGCTTTCTTGGCAAGCTGATGTCTTATGCCTGGATTATACTTATGTGTCAAGTCTATGCTGTGATCTACACAAGTGGCCTATGCCCTTGCGAGCATTTATACTTGCGTGTTTACACTGATATACTTGCACCAGGTGATGCATAGCTTTTGATGTCTTCCCACTCCGTGACATATTCAATTGATGAATCATACAATTAAAACGCAAAAAAACATTTAACAAAGTATGATTTATGACGTCCTGGTTACATTTCTGCTGTAGACAAATTTGGAAATGGAATGTTAAACCTCTACTAAGTCACTTTTAGGCATCTTCCACAGTTAGCATCTCCACTACTTCTTACATTCTTTTTATTCTTGTAAAGGACGAATAAACTTAATGAAGGTAAGTGAAATTAGTGCTGTCATCCTGAGAGTTTTGTAGATCAGTTACTACGGTGTCTAGGGTGGGTCATTTAACGCTAGATATATATAACTCTCCAGTTACAATCAGCTATATAAGTACACTGTGGATGTACGCTTACTTTGCTCCCATAAAAAAATGAATGCTACAAAGTAGACCAATCACAGTTCTTGCAGTCTGCGTTGTCATTGCTGAAACATGTAGTTACATTTCTTAGAGAGTGCATGTCAGGCAACTGCATAGACTTCAGCATAGGGTCCTGTCTAAGATGGAGCTGCTATCTAAGATGACCAGGACCACGAACAGAGCACAGCAGGACCACCACATCTTCAGAGAACTTTAATGGGGAAATGGCAAGTCAGTGTACAGTCTGCACCTTCAGGACACCTTACCAGATGGGGTGGGCATTGGGAGCCCATACAAGCTCCTGGCGGGTTGGTACATGAGCCATTGGAAGGGCAGCAGTGTGCCCTCATCCTCCATGCTGGTGCTGCACTCCACCAGGCCATCTTGGAGTATGTCATACACCATGAAGAACTTGGCCTCCATGTGATTCTCCCTGGCCACCTGAAGAAGAAACAGCGGTGATGATGGGACGTCAGACAATCGCAGTGTGCGTGACAAGTCGGTTCATCCCAAATAAGGCAAAAACCAATTATATCATTCACAGACATTTGGATCTCACTGAAGCAAAAACTGCATCTGAATCGATCACAGGGCCACTCATATCTGAGTAATGAGTACCTGATCCCCAATGAAACCTTTTTCCTGTAACAGTAGAAATGAAACACTCCCCAGTTGTACCCCACTTGTAATGCATAAAGTGTGTTTTTCTGAATTTGTCTCTAAAATAACTGCCCCTGCATACTTATCCATGGCAAATGCTATGCTACTCGGGCACTGTCGTTACTCATGACGCACGCTAGAAGCAGCAGGTCAAAGACTTGCAGTGAGAGGGTGTGACATAGCCTCTCCCTGCTGAACATCACTGTGTTCACAGCATTCAGACACAACAGACCTGCAAACAGGTAGGGGTGCTGTTGAAGATGAGGAAGTATGTGTCCTGATTCAGGATGCTCATGCAGCCGAGGTAGCGGGCGTAATCAGCAATTTTATAATCGGCCTCATGCATCATGCTCCATGTCTCCTGACCCAGGGACTTCAGGGGGAAGCAAGAGAACATGGTGAGAGCAGAGGGAAGGCAGGCATGGCACTACAGTCTAGCTGTTGCCCATGCTGTCTCAGGTAGCAGAAGAGGGTGGCAACCTCCTTCCTCACCTCCAGCTGCCTCCTCATGCAATTGGCCTACTTGCTCACCCCACCACGCCATCAAAGAAAAATACCAGGTGTACACTGATCTGGGATTAGGCCCCCACAAAGTCACACAGATGGTGCAGGGACTTGTGCCACTATGCACCCAAGCATCAGTACCACAGCTGCAGGCAGGACATGCCTGTCCACCACCAGGGATGGCCAGCTGCCTGGGCCAGCCTGCTGTTGACAGCTATCTCTCTCAGGCCCACCCGCATCTGGCCCTACATTCCCCACAAAGCCCTACAGGCTAACCCAAAAACCTGCACCCACACCATACTGGACCTCCATGGAAGAGCTTCCCCACTCCTGATTTAAAAAATAGTCTTGCAAATTAGCTACTTAGCTAAATAGTTAGCTATTTTGAAAAACACACTCACTTAGGTTAGGAACCTACCTATACACTATGAAACTATATTGCAGTCACTGTTAAATGGCACATTTATTTCCTTTCCAATGTTTCTACATGTTCTCTCGAAAGTGGAGAGAATATATTTGTACCATTGGCGTGTAAGCTTTTAAACACGCCCGTTTCCGGTCGCGGTTTGATGACGTCATCCCGCTGTGTCCCTGCCTTAAGTCATGTCGGAAAAATTGTAAAAAGGAGGTGAGAGCATATGAATATTTTCCAGTGGAAAACTCGGAATTTTCTTAAGACTCGAGTTCCCGAGTTGGGGCGTGTCATTACAACAATAATGGTGGAAGCCACGCAAAGGATTTTTATAGTAAATTTTATGTAGAGTATAATTGCAAAAAAAAAATATGTTTTGCATGCTGAAAAGATTGTTAGTAAATGGTGTGCCTTGAAAAGTAATCAATATTTGACGTGTAGCTGACCAGCTACCTGCTGTTTGAGCAAGGGATTGCAAGAAGTTCAATTAACGCTACAAATGAGTCTTGGCTTTGAAGAAACGAAAAATACAGCAAAGCAAAAAGTAGCTTTGTTATCGCTTCCATTTTACTTCGACACGATTTCCCAACTCTAGTCGGATCTTCCGAGTTGGACTTGAAGGATTAACACAATGGTTTAAGTTCCTATATATGTTCTCTTGAGTAGCGGTTCTAAAATACAGCTCCCATGTTAAATTATGACTAATAGTTGACATCATTACAGGATATACACCAAATATCTTATACCGAAATAAATGTATTCTTTTAGTTGTGTGAAGTTTCTCATATTTTTGCAATGTTTTACCTTCAGTTTCAAAGTGAACTCGTACTGCGTCCTTGTTTATTGATTTTGGTAGATTTTATTACAGTACATTTTATTACGTATAAATAACGTTAATTTATTGTCCTCATTCACACTTTATTGAGATTCTGAGAGCAATGGATATAGCCCACTTTCAAGCCTAATAAATTTTTGACTTACATTAATGACGGACTTATGTACTGTATCGGCATTTATGCAATGTTTTAACTAAACATACGAAACATATAAGCCTATAAAATTAAAATGCTATTTAAAAATTCATTGTCGAATAAAATGAAATGTTTTCGATTATAAATGAAATACAACCACTGATGAAGAACGACATAACACAGCATGGGTCTCCAGGGAGTTAGGACGAATATATTTGGTTACTTTGTGAACACAAAGTCGATCCATTGTGAGCGTGTCTTGGGAAGTGTGAATAGGAGGAACATATGCGCGCTGTCACTGCAGGTGCTTACATCTGTTCATTTCTGGGCAGATGCTCTCGAAGGGATGGGAAAGGATATAGGCATCGCCCCGTTTTAAATCCCCATTCATACGTTTGGGATTTGGGGCCAATATTAGTTTACAAATAAGTACAAATAGTGGACTGATAAGGTAGATTTATACACCTCTCTTTTTTTAGATGTGGGGTGTTTTTGTATGTAAATATGGTAATTAGATCGCATATTAAAGTGAAATTTGTGGAGAGATGTTTAGGTCTAAAACTCTAAATATAGGCCTATTACAGTGTTTCTTTTCAGTCTTTGGATATCATTAACCAAGGGTCATATTTGAAACTGATAAAAAATATATTGAGTGATTATTTATCTTTTAAAACTTTCCAGTTATGTAAGTTTCAACTAATAAAATGCAGCGCATTTTTTTGATATTATGCGTCTTCCACCGTTTTACTTTGAAGACGTTTCTCGTTCAGCAATAGAACGCAAGTTGAGGTTTCCCAAAACATGGTCGGACCGAGACGACTATAATTCTTTCCTTTCTATGTCGACTTGCGCCTGATGTCGCTGGCAATCTGTTGGCCTGAATACGTGCATAGACTTCTATTGTCCTCTTTCATTCCCTTCCTGTCATAGCCCGGGACTCCTATACGTCTACGTGCAATCAAATGAACTAAACAGCCCCGGGGAAAGAGGCAGATGTTCTTTGGAAGACATCGGCACGCGACTGCCCTCAACTCTGCAGAAGCATTCAATTGAATCTCAGCATCAGTCTACCCCCACCCTCCAGCATGCACACATATACACCCTCTGTGGTGCACCGGTCACTCCCAAATAACATCCCCCAATTGCCTTCCTGCCTGACCCCAGAAACAAACAGATCGGCAATACCGTCACTCTCAGACTGGTCCTTGTCCCTGTACAACAGCTGGCCAAAGTAATCTGACCTAGAGACAAAAGAATTCCTCCTCGGTCCCAGGATCACAGGTAAACACGCTGTCATTATCATGAAAATTAGGCTCAACGCAGAACTGCAGCAGATGATTTGCGCTGTTTTTTTTCTCTTCCTTTTTTTCAAAAGGGGAAAGACGCAAACCTGCCGCTTATCCATCATCTGCCTTATCGGTGAACCAGCCTAGCCACGCGACAGACCCTTTATTATTATAATTAACGCATGCCTTTGCAGCATCACACATGATCACGAAAAGAATCCTTTATCCTGTCTCTAAAGTATGTTCGAAAAAAAAACATACGTCCTCCCTCTGAACCCAACCCAGAATCCTTAATTAGAGGGAAAAGAACTGAAAAGGAAAATACGCTCGCCCGTCTCCCCCTTACCTCACGCCTCTGTTTTGTATTTATTTTATGCCACAGGATTTCGAGTTTTAACTAGTAACTATACCTACCCTCGTTAACTATTAGTTAACTATTTGTTAATTTCAATAATAAAATAAATTTAAATAATAGGTTAAATATATTATTGTTGTGTTTTGTTAATAATTTCAGCGCACCCGCGACGTCCTGAACCAAGATTACCGACCGAGCAGGATTATAGCGGCGAGTATGATTGTTACGGTGTGATGCATACCATGTCTATGTTCCCATGAACTTTTGATTCACAAAATGAAACTTATGGCTTCCCTCACCATATGGCGAAGGCCATACCGTTGCAGGTTCTTTAACATGCTTGCAGTTCAATTTTACTGAAGGCTGCGTACTATGTAAGCGAAACAGTGGAGACATGCAGTTGGAGGTGGAAAAAAACGCCATTTGGTTGAGAGCAGATGGTTGGCCGGGAGACCGGCCGCGTCTGAAGGCGTGTCCTGCCCTTCAGATAGAATCCCCAAGGGTTCCCCTTGTATTCAAAATCAATGAAAATTAAAGCGCTAAGAAAAGATGAATAGTGAGACCTCGAGTCCCTCCTTTGTTCATCTCAGCTACTGGTGGGCAGGAGTTAAACTACAACAGCCCCCTATAGAAACACTTAAGTTAAACAGTCTCTCCATAGTCCACATTGTGAAAGAGCGAGAGAGTACGAAAAAGAAGCTTTCTGCTTGATTTAACCAAGACAGAATCGCGTGGCATAAATTAAGTTTGAAAAGAATAAGTGTACTGGGCAGGATTCTGAAGGGTTTCACCATGTCCTTCAGTTACGCTTTGCTGCAGAAATCGAGAAATGTGTGCCACGTCAATTTAATAAATACCTGATGGGTTATGTTGAAGAAATGACTGCGGCATTGTTTTTCTCTTATAAGATCTTACGCGTGTAACTTTTTTATACAACTCCAAAAGATTAGTTAAAAAGCGGACGCCTGAGAGCAGAGGGCAGCCTGTGTTGCGCAACAGATGAGCATCTCAGGAGGTGGACACCAGGGATGTTATGGGAACGAAATAACGAAAACGAAAATCAAATTGTAGATAACGATTATTCGAAAATAACAAAAAATATAATGAGAGTATGAGATTAAAGATTTTTTTACTCGAAACTTTCTTGTGCGTGTCCAAGTAAACGAGTATAGCATAATGTAGTGCTTTGCGTAAGTTTACAAAAATCTTGCTACTAAATGCCTTTGACATACCGAACAATACACTCAGAGAGACCAGAGATTTCTTCACTGTTATGTAACGCATCTCAGAAAACTAAAAAAAAAAAAAAAACACTCCCATTCTCAGAATTAAATTCGCGTTTCAATTAACGCGCTAATTAAGTAACCCCTTCTACCCACGGTGCCACACACACACATATGCGCGCGTGCGGGTTTGTAATTATATCTTTGTGGGGACTTTTCATTCATTTCTATGGGGAAAACTCTAATTACATGACGACTTTAACCCATACCTAGCCCAATCCTTAACCATAAGTAACCAAACAAAATATGAAACTTCTAGCAATTTCACTTTTTTGATTGCATTCATAGAACTTTATGGGGACCAGAAAAATGGTCCCCAAAACATAAAAAAACACTTTTTATTACATTGTGGGGGGACATTTGGTCCCCACAAAGTAATATAACCGTAATTCACACACACACGCGCGAGCGCGCGAATGTACACGCACGCACGTGACTTCTTATACAGTAGAGTGGGTTTAAAAGCCGAACAGTCAACTTTAAAATAACTTTTAGCAGTATCTACTGCAGTTTCATTAAACTGGGCTTATTAAGAGAATCACATAGTAAAACAACACAGGACGAAAACAAACAAGTGTACCACTGTCTGACGGTGGAAATAATGAGATGACGGTTGGTACGTTATTTTTTTCGCTGCAAGGGCAACTTTTTTCAAGTTGATGACATTGTAGAAGGGAGTGCAGCGCGCGCCTAGGGGAGCTCTTTCTTCCTGTTATATTGAAGGGAGAGCAGGTGCTGCCCGGATTACCATACAGCTGAGAGCACAAAGAACAAACTTATTCTTCCCTCACACAATAACAAAGTGCCTTAATGACAGCCACGCGAGCGACACACACCAACCCACTTTTTACTGTCCAGCTTAAGTATGTAAGAGGAAAAATCTATACTTGTACAAACTTAACAAAACCTTTATGTGGTACTGTTGCAAGTCTCGTCCTGGACACAGAGACAAGCGGTTTTGAAAATGAATGATGTTATATTTCGATGCATATTGCAAAACGCGAAATGTGTGGAACGGTACGACGATCAAAACAAGATATTAAAGTAAACAGCAGAGCAAGCCAGCGTTGCTGAGTCCAACTCTTCTTGTCCGTCCTAAAAGTTTGAAGTTGATAGATTGCCTTTCTATTTTTTTTAAGTCAGGCTTTTTTTGTAAAGCATTATTTCGACCTATTGTGCAACGTTTCGGGGGGGGGGGAAACAACGTGTGTGAACGAAATTCGCTGGTTTTGTACGTAGCACTTACTGTGGCTGTATATTCGTGTGTGACATACAAACACAGAAGAAATGTATATGAATACTTTCGGAATATACGTGATAAATTTGTTATCTTTTGATGTTAATATAATAGCAGGTATATACTATATGTCCCGTTCATTTAAATTTTCACTAAATAAAATTCACATTTTCTTTGAAGTTGTGCCCAAACATACACGAACGCGTATTTAAAACATTCCAAAAATATGTTTAATTATTACACAATCCCGTGTGCACGTTCGTACTGCCGGGGTAACACCATTACTTATCTGACACCTGAGGAATGGAGGGTGCTGTAATTTGAGATTTTGTGTCATGAAAGGATGTAAAGGATTCTTACGGTTAAATTTTTGCTGGAATGGAAATGAGCATGCTTTGTGCCATGGGGAAGGGTTGCACATTTTACAGCTCAGTGACCATTTGGCGATCTTTTGAGAGGTTTTTTTTTTTTTTTTTTTTTTTTAAAAAAAGTGTTCCTTTGTGACAGCTCGAGCCAGATTGGGGGGTAGCTCATTTGCATCTCATTACCCAAGCAGGCAGCGGTCTGTATAAAACTGGCGGCAGGAGGACGAGAACATCAGACACACGAATAGTTTCATGTCTTGCAAAGAACAAGTAAGAAAGCAGCGAGGAAGTATCTTGGATCAGTACCATCATTGCTCGTAACACACCAAGGGGGAAACACGCCGCACACAAGCACCTCTACAGCTTGGTTGTCGTTTTCTTTGCACCTACAAGTCAGAATCTGTGCTGAACTGCAATATTTAATTTTACGATTGGAATTATCGCCTTGGCAAGGAATTTCGAGTTCATTCCCAAAATTTCATTTTGAGGTCTTGCTCCGCTCATTGTCTCGTTGGGGATTACTTTGTTTATTTACTTTCCGGAGAAGAAAAGTGCATGACTGATGCAAGAAGATAAAGGGAAGACTGTTTGAAAAGAAAGAAATCCCACGTTCGTCTCAATTTTGCACTCATTAAACAAAGGACGGATCTGAGACAGTGGGACCAGTGAGAAAAGACTAACTCAATAAATATCTGAGCTGGGACGTGCAAAAGTTGCCCAGGCTCTACAATTTAGCGTCTAAAGAAGATTTAACCAAAATGGGACGTCAACCGCTTATGATAGCTGCTGTCCTGTGTGCCTTGATGTGCCAGGTAAGACGAATACTTCTGTGCATGTTTACATGCATACATCTTATTCACTCAAGTTATTAAATCGAAAAGTGTTTCCAAGTCGAATAACCGAACGTATATATACCTCCACAGGCTTTTGGCTCTGGCGTTTTTGAACTGAAGTTACAGGAATTCCTCAACAAGAAAGGAGTGATGGGCAACACGAACTGCTGCAAAGGAGGGACTGCGTCCGGCTTCCAGCAGTGTGAATGTAAAACGTTTTTTAGGATCTGCCTAAAGCACTACCAGGCTAACGTGTCCCCCGAGCCCCCGTGCACTTACGGAGGCGCTGTAACCCCTGTACTCGGGTCCAACTCCTTTCAAGTCCCCGAAACAACATCTGACAACTTTTTCACCAACCCAATCAGATTCCCTTTCGGCTTCACATGGCCTGTAAGTATTTTTGTTCTGAACTCCAGTTTAAAGTGATCTAAATGTTTGGTGCTCTCTTGTAACAACGGGCTCCTTAAAATTAGCTTGCTGCATGTCAAGAAACTTTTTGGCACTCAGTCATATTCATATCTTAATATAAAACCTCTGTACCTGAAAATCAGGGGTCTTTGTGGTCTGCAAAAATGGTTAGCTCTGCGAGAAATTTCGAAACGCAAAGATACAAAACGGCGGACATTAAACAGGACGGTTAAGATCCCCATTATTAAACTCTACTTTGAGAGTTTCGAGGAAGTTATGAAACAAAAGTTACTTAAGCCTGCTTAGTGAATGCAATTTTTCACGTTCACGCAGGGGACCTTTTCTCTAATCATCGAAGCGCTGCACACTGATTCCAGCGAGGACCTTTCAACAGGTAGGAATGGCCAGTCACGGGTTTCACAGCCAGACACATAAATGAAACCTTGAAAGAGGCATATCGCCACAGATGCACATGTCGAATTGGGATTGCGACGAGTGCAACGTGGCAACGGGTTCACCATGATCAACTCAGGATATTTATGATTTTTGCTCCTTCAGAAAATCCAGAGCGACTGATCAGTAGAATTACGACTCAGCGGCACCTGACGGTGGGAGAAGAGTGGTCCCAGGACCTGCAAACCGGGGGCAGGACTGAACTGAAGTACTCCTACCGCTTCATTTGTGATGAGCATTACTACGGCGACGGGTGCTCCGTGTTTTGCCGGCCTAGGGACGATGCTTTCGGCCACTTCACCTGTGGGGAACGGGGCGAGATCGTGTGCAACGCAGGCTGGAAGGGACATTACTGCACCGATCGTAAGTAAAACGAACGCAACGCTAACCCCACGTTACCGCCCGCATTAGTGTTTTCGCACTACCAAAGTAAATAGTTTTTTTTGTTTGCGAAGTAACGTGCACTGGGTAAACATAATTAACGCGAGAGAGAAATGCTGACACCAGAAGCCCCCTGCCTCCCGCCCTCTCTCCCGAAACCAAAGAATTCAAATTAGAAAAGTTTGCGGAATAATCACACGCGTGCCGCAGATTAAATTCAATGGCCGATTGGCTGCTTGGGGGTGCGCCTCTCCCTGATTGGCCCGGAGGAATGAGGTATTGTTGGAAGCCGGCAGCTGCCGAGTGAGAGCAGACAATGGAGCAGCTGTCCCGCAATGGCACCATGCACGCCAGCTGTCCGCTCTTATCTGCACAGACTCGGGGATCCTAAAAGGGGAGGAGCTGTGTGCACGGAATTAAAAAAAGGGGGTCTTCTGACCCACACTGAGGAGAAAAAGGGGCTTTTGTGTGCATCGCCTTTGTCTGCAGGCAACTGTGTTAAGCAGAAAGTCCTTCCCTGGTGATGGGGAAGGGCAATATTTCCTGGGTAGCAGTTAGCTCTTGGAAATAAATTAAGGGGGATTTATTGGTAATGGCCTTCTGAGACTGATTAAACAGGAACCACACTGTGGTCAAATCATGCATCTCACGTGGTTCTGATCATCTGTTCATCCCTTTGCAGCAATCTGCCTCCCCGGATGCGACGAGGAACACGGCTTCTGTGATAAACCTGGGGAATGCAAGTGAGTCCCCCCCGCTCCCCCCTCCAACGCCCCCATACCCCCCTTATCCTCCAGACCTCCCAATGTGGTGTGGGAATGTAAGCCTGCTTTCTAACCCCCATGTCCTCATCAGATGTCGGGTGGGCTTCAGTGGACGTTACTGTGATGACTGCATCCGTTACCCAGGCTGTCTCCATGGTACCTGTCAACAGCCCTGGCAGTGCAATTGCCAGGAAGGCTGGGGAGGCCTCTTCTGCAACCAAGGTGGGTCCCGCCTGGCACTTATTCACATCTGAAGACCGAGATACATACATTGGGCCCATCAAATGCCAATTTCATGGCTTTTTCTGGGATTATTCATATATGTTAGCCTTCTGGAGCCCAGAGAACTTTGTCCATTCCTTGCACCATATAAAAACTTGGCTAAGATAAACACATAAGGGTGGGGGGGGGCGTCAGTAAGCTGCTTGCACCTGCTTCCTCATCAGACTGCCTGCCGGAAAGCTCACGATTTGCCACTGTGGGAAGACCAGAGTCAGATGTTCCTTTTTCATGTTTCAGATCTCAATTACTGCACCCACCACAAACCCTGCATGAATGGAGCCACTTGTACTAACACTGGCCAGGGGAGCTACACCTGCTCCTGCCGGCCAGGCTTCACGGGGGCCAGTTGCGAGATCGAGGTCAACGAATGCTCCAACAACCCCTGTAGGAATGGGGGAAGCTGCACTGTAAGCATCAGCCATTGTGTTCCAGCTGCCCACTCTACTGGCTTCTCTCTGGGGTCTAGATCTTCTCCCAGATCCAGCTCTGGAGGGTTGCCATGCTACTGCAGGCTTGATAGATACATCAAGTGTAATGCCAGGAAGGCCCCAGATGTCCTAAGTTGCGCTCATCTCTCCTGACAGGATCTAGAGAACACCTACAGCTGCGTCTGCCCACCTGGTTTCTATGGCACCAACTGCGACCTGAGTGCTGTCACCTGTGCTGACGGTCCATGCTTCAATGATGGGCGCTGTGTGGACAACCCGGATGGGGGCTACTTCTGCCAGTGCCCCGTGGGATACTCCGGCTTCAACTGTGAGAAGAAAATTGAACCCTGCAGCTCCAACCCCTGCACCAATGGTGAGGCTGGTGACACCACTTGTTGGCTGCCTCAGAGGCAGCTGCAACCCTTCTCTGGGGGAGGATTTAGATATGGCATGTAGCAGATGCTGACAGACTTCTGTCCCATTTCAGGTGCTCAGTGCGTGGACCATGGCACATCATATTTGTGCCAGTGTCTGGAAGGCTTTTTTGGGAAGAACTGTGGTGACAGCATAAATATGTGCTCCAGCTACCCTTGCCAGAATGGTGGCACATGTCAGGACGGCATCGATGACTATACCTGTACGTGTCCCCCGGGGTACGTAGGCAAGAACTGCAGCCTGCCTGTGAGCTGGTGTGAGCACAACCCGTGCCACAATGGCGCCACCTGCCACGAGCGGGATGGCCGCTACGTGTGTGCCTGTTTCCAGGGCTACGGTGGGAAGAACTGCCAGTTTCTGCTTCCCGAGCACTCTGGAAGCCAGCCAGATGTGAAGACACCTGGAAAGAGGTACTCAGAGGCAGGCGAGTTGCCCTGGACCGCTGTGTGCGCTGGTATCATCCTGGTGCTCCTGCTGCTGCTGGGTGGCGCTGTACTGGCTGTGTATCTCCGGGTGAAGGGTCAGCGTCAGGGCCAGTTGGCAGATGGGCATAGTGAGTCTGAGACCATGAACAACCTGACCCACAACCGGCACCGTGAGAAGGACCTTTCAGTAAGCGTGGTCAGCTCCACACAGATCAAGAACACCAACAAGAAGGTGGACTTCCGCTGCGACAACGGCAGTGCAGAGAGAAACAGCTACAAGGCCCGCAACCCTGCCATGGATTACAATCTGGTGTACGAGCTGAAACACGAGGAACTGCCTATGGTGCCGGGCAATCATGGCAGGGGTGACTGCGAGCTGCAAGAGAAGCACTGCAAACGGCAAAAGAGGTAAGGCCTGGGGTGAAAGCCAAATGCTGCAGCAAGCCCATCCGATGTCAACTCAGGTTAAGGAGCACCATTGCTGTCTGAGGCTGAACCACCTTTTCATTATCTTTGCAGTGATGCTTCAGAAATAAAGCAGCCAGAGTCTGCATGCAAAGATACAAAGTACCAGTCCGTGTACGTGATATCTGAAGAGAAGGATGAATGTATTATCGCAACTGAGGTGAGTGCACCTTGCTGATCTCTTACTGCTCTTCTAGTGTGTCTGCCTTTGCCTGACTGTGCCTTGGCAAAACCTCAAGGCTATGAGACTCACCTGCATCTAATCCCTTCTGCTGCCTTGTCCAGGTCTAACAGCACGACAGAGGCCTGCTTCTTGTCTGCTCTATGGGGAGGTTTTACTCCAGTGAATGCTGCTCAAACCAGAGGGAAGGTTTCCTTAGTGTGAGGTGCTGCTGCGGGACTGAGACGTGAAAACTGATATTCAGGATGAGCTGGTTCTCAACTGAAGCGAGCACAGCGACTGCACAGGATGTTGGCCCTTGGTGGCCTGCTCTCATTACGTTTTCCAGGAAGGTGCATGTTGGTCCTGTTGCACCGGCTGTGAGGACGGTTTTACCTCATTGCACTATGAACAGTTGTGTTTTTTATGGCATATCTAATGCGAATGACGGCGACTCGATCACTGTGTACATGAAACCTGCAATGGCTGTGGTATCCCAATGTCACCACCCTGGTGACACCACGCTGTCTGTTCTGTTCAAATACTGTGGCTTTTTTGTAAGTTGTATTTTTTTATTTAATTGTACTATATTTGTTCAATTTTGTGAATTGATGTGTGAAGTTCGTTTTTTTTTATAATTTTTTAATTTAAGATTTTTTTTGCAAATGTGTATTAATGCACTTCGGGTTAACGTGACTTTTTTTCCCAACGGAAATGTATTTAAGAAGCTTTGTACAGAATTTATTTTAATTGTGTAATTACTGTTCTGTTAATGAAAAAAAATCATCGATTATTTTTTCAAATAAATAATATACAAATGGAATTTTTTTCCATCTTTTTTGTCTAAACTCTGAAAAAACACTGAAAATTATGGTTAAAAAGAGTAAAATTGGTACTTACCTCCATAATTCACATTTGTTGTAATAATTATGACAGCATAGCAACATCCCATGCACTACTGGAAAATTCCACATTCAGTTCACTCCTAAACCCAGATGCCAGGATATACCATTCCAAAACAGATGCAGAGAACAATTGCCTTACTGGCAGCTCATTAATGAAAAAAAACTTTGCTTATGGCCATTTTTAAGAGGGAAAAAATTGGTGATAATCTGATGGAGCCTGACTATACTTTCACAAAACTTTGAGACTCACTTGCATCCTTTCCTTTCTGCTGCCTTGTCCAGATCTAACAGCACGACAGGGGCCTGCTTCTTGTCTTCTCTATGGGAAGGCTTCACTCCTGTGAATGCTGCTCAAACCAGGGGCCATGGTCCTGTGGCTGACAGACGACATACAAGGTCAGACCGTCAGGCTCGTACTCAGATCAAACATATGTTTCCAACAACAGTGAAATTAAAAAGCTCAGGGGTGGCTGACCCAGAAGATCCATATGAAGTTCTCCTGAGGACCTCAGTTACCAATTAACAACCACCAAGGCACCCTAGAATATGACTAGAAACAGGTTGAACTTATAAAGGAAGAGGCTGAACTACCTTCCCCATGGAGGAGATTTTACTTTGGGATAAAAGATATTTATTTAATCAGGGATTTAATACATATACAAAGAAACTGTGGGTTTACGCAGTGGGTTTAGTGAAAGTACAGCCAGCTGTAGGCCAAAGCATGTGAGCAGCTTTCCATCCATAGGCCGTCTGTGGGAAGGGGGTGGGGTCTCTTGCCCTTTCTCTCCATCATCCCAGGGTGCTCCTGAAGGACAGAGGGGAAGGGAGGGGTGACTCCATTTTCCCTGTGGATCAGGACAGCTGAAGCCCTCCTGAGTCACTAAGACGCAGCTGTCCAGATGGTGACGACCACAAAAAATGTGCATTCAGATGCCCAAAGTGAGGGGATGAAATCAAAGTGACAAAACAGCAGTGCAATTTGAGATGAGCCCATCGACAGCTGTGTTTTGGGCACTGCAACAAACTTATTGTAGTCCTGCAGACAGCCGGAACTGGGGTAGATTGCAGCCCTGCTAAGAACAGCAGCTGAAATGTGTAGGATACCCTCCTGGACCTCATGATGAGACAAGCTGAGATGTGTACCCATGACCAGAAGATTTACTGAGCTCCATCCAGCTCCAGGTAGATCACTGGGGTACTTGGGCTACTGGTCAGGGGTGCATTTCCCAAAAGCTCCCATTTGCAACTTACATGGTTGGACACATTCAGCTGCATGGTTTTAACTATGTAAGCTGCTAACTGCATTAGCAACTATGCTTTTGGGGAAGAGGATGGATGTTGCTAAGATACCTGAGGCTCAATCACCCAGGCTGCTCTCTCTGACTGATCATGACAAAAGAATCAGCATAGGATCAGCTCAGTCATTCTCCCACTGATGTGAGACCACCACGGTAGCGGGAGCCCTGAACACCTTACTATCACTGCTGGAGAATGTCCCTGAGCAGGTTCGCCCATGTTCCTACCAGAACTCCAAACAAATGGAGCAGCCGGAAGCAGAGGCTCAGCCAGCATCAGTGGGATCGTGTAGAGTGTGAAGCGAATATGCCACAGCACTACTTACTTATATTGCCAAGGATGGGAGGAAGCAGAGGCCTACAGGTACCCTTCTAACCACAAGAGAAGACCCACTGGGTATCGCAAAGGGTGGAATGACATAAAACACCAAAATGGACAGGACAGAGGATAAGAATTCACCACTACTTTGACTTCCCAGAGGAAATCTGGATCTTAAAGGATACAAGTCTGGGAAACTAAGAAATATTTTAAAGTAAACAGGTAGGATCTCTGACGGGCAGCAAAGATCATTTGCCTCTGATGGGCATGTTGCCATGACAGCCTTGATCTGCTGGGGGGCTGAAGATGACAAACAGCTGGAGGAGGGTCCTCTCATCAGACCAGGTTTCAGATGACCCACGATGACTATAGTGGGATAAGCCTCCCTGATCCGCCTCCGGCAACCACGGTGCACACCGCCTGTTGTAGCTAGAACATCCCCCTCAGCCACTATCAGGTTACCTGTGAAAATGATAAACAAGCTTCATAAATGCAAACAGGTGTGTGGAGTAGGCGGGTAACCAATGGCATGGTGGTGTGCATCGGGTGACCAATGAGATGATGGAGGAGAGCAGGCACGGCTGCTTTGGAAGAGGGGGGTGGTGGTGCCATGTCGTGCTGCTCCAATGACGCTTGCAGGCAAGTGTTCCCTAATGAGGCCTGCTTTCTGCTGGCACCTGTTGTTCTTGTTCTTGGTCTAACATACACTCACACACACACAGACACACACAAATATATATATAGTTTTTCTTAATGTGTGTCTGTGTGTGGATTCCTGAGCCCCTTACACTTTTTTATAGTTTATTTGTTGTCATTGTGTCACGCCCAGGGGACAGGAAAGAGCTGGACCCCTGAATGCAGAAACTAGGTTTATTCTGACAATACAGTACAACAATAGCCGGCAGGGAAATCCAAAGGGAGAGTCGAGTCCGGGTCCGAGGGTTGAGTTGACAATAGGAGGGTAAAGACGAGGCAAGTGGGTCCGGGAGGTAAGAGGAGGAAGGTAAGTCAGGCAGGCAGGAACATGGGGAGAAGCAGGGACGGCAGGACAGGCGAACCAGCAAAGCAGGGCAAGCGGGAGAGACAAGAGACAAAAGAACACTCAGTAATGCACACTATCATGGTAACAATACTTCGCACTGGTCAACTGGGCGCTCTTGGTTAAATAGCTGGATGCTGAATTAGTTATTGCCCATGGCGATGATGCCCCTCCCCCTTGGGCATGACACATTGTTTGATCATAGATATTTCACATGTTTATGTTTCCTGCATTTTCTAATGCATCATATTTGATGCTCATCACTCCAGGGCTCAAGGGGATCTGTGGAGTGACCATCTTAAATGTACTCACAATTAGAAAAAAGAAATGAAGGAGGAGGGATAGGTGGGGGAGAGATGGAGGTGGGGCAGAGGCGAGGCAGGGGCGGGGCTGTTTAAATCCCACCACATTGGTTGCCTTCCCATGTATTCATTTTGTCATTTTTTTCTAAAATTCCCTTCTCCCTGTTTTTCCCTCTTATTCTGAATGTGGGCAGGGCATAGGACCACCTCCATATATGACCTCTCCCTACATGCTGTGGCTCTGCCGCCTCCCTATGTACCACCTCCCTATGCACTGCATCCCTACATGTCTCCTTATGTGCCATGTCCCTATATGCTGACTCCCTATGTGCAGTCACCGCACCTCATCCCTATGTACTAACTCCCTAGACACTGTGTCTACCTGCCATCTCCCTACATGCTGTTACCACACCTCCTCCCTATGTGCCACTTCCTAAGGCTCCACCTCCTTATGTGCTGTGTCCCTACATGCTGACTGGGGTCCACCTTCTACCAGGATTGGCCAGCATAAAGCTAGTTAGCACCCCAACTGCCAATTTTATTTCAAGAGAGTTGGGACAAGGGGCAAGAGAAAGGAAAGGGGTTCTGTGCCACATTGTTCCCTGACAGAGGTCAGTGGTCAACCCTAACTCTAACCCCCCCCCCCCGCACATACTTTCACTCCTGCAAACCAGCAGCGTCATATCTCAATAAACAATACTGTTTATGTTAAAACACACACGCATACACCACACAGACTTGTACTCATAACTTTGTGGGTACCACAAACGTTGTGGGTCCATTCATTTTTATAGACAAGACCCTAATCCCAACAATAACAACTTTAACTCTTACCTAGCCCTAATCATAACCACGAGTATCCAAACAAAAAATTGGGCATTTTTAGTGTTTTAATTGCAGTCACAGATTTTAATGAAATTTAATTTCCTATTGTGGAGATAGAGAAAGTGGTCTCCACAATGTCAAAATAACAGTTTTTTTTATCACATCGTGGGGACATTTGGTTCCCACAATGTTCTGTATTGTATATCTGACCCCCCCACAAACACACACAGACAAGCAGATGCAGGGTAGGACAGTTAACGTGTCTTCTCATTCTTCCAGACAAAGAGTAGCACCCTGGACATGGCAATCAGGCACCGCCAAGGAGAATATAAACATCACTTACAACTGGCTCCCTGGCAGAATAATGGAAACTACGCTGTAAACGACCATGATTTACCACCCACTAAAGTTTACCATTTGCTCACAAATTAGCCTATGTGAAGTCACCCTGATAAAACATAACCAAGCTTTCTGCCAAAACATAAATCACCATAACCTGGACATAGGTGCCAGTGATTGATTCATTAAAACTGTGATTGCGCACCAGTGCCCATCGCGTATGTCATGTTGTACAGTGCAGCAAATAAGGGAATTCTTATATACACCACACAGCAAACTCACAGCTGCAGAGGGAATCCCTTCCCTGGGAACAAAGGCAGCTGGCCAATGGGACACAGGCTCCAAGCTCCACCTCCAACCCCCGCCGCCTCCTCCACACCATGCAGCCAATAATCTGCCTTCACAATGGGTCTCTGTCGCCTCCAGCTTCTGACTGGCCCTCCCCCTGGTTTATTTTTGACCCCATTGAAAGTTCCAATTAGACGTTCCCCCAACTTCACTCACTCATTCATTCACTCCACAGGTGTGTAATATGACAGAGCATAGGCATAATGGGGTACGGCTGTGCCTGCTCCCCCATCCATGCACTGCCCCCAGGCCCTAGAAAAGGGCTGTTTGTTCCTGGGATAGGTAGGTTAAAGGCAATGATGTCAGGATCACCCCCCATGCCCCCAACTAGCAGTGGCAGTAACCCAGCAATTAGGGTGACTGGCACATCTCAGATTATTAGCTCATCAATCAGCTATCTGGTTTCTGCATCAGCCCAGGCTGACCCCCCAGGTTGTGGTCTCACTGCAGTCACCAACACTTTGATTTGTGATCTTTTTTCTGGGGCAATTCGCAATTCGCCAATTTGCCAGTGTCACTGTCAGGAAGGAGTGAAGCAAGCAGCAGCACAGCAGAAATGCATGGTCCATCTTGCAAAACGTGCATCTCACCCAGGTCTCTGAGCATGATGTTATGCAGAGCCACCTGCGGCTTGGGGGGGACTGGCCACACTGGAGTTCATTATTGACAGCTGCCCTCCTCCATGGTGAGGTTTTCTGCTGCGATGCTGCACACTACAATGTCTGCATTAGGAAGCAGCCCTCTGGGGAACTGGCAGCTGGGCCCCCGCAGACACCCCCACGGTGCCCAGATGAGGTTGAGGAGGTCCACCCTCTCTTGGGAGAAACGCATGCTCCCCTAATCGCTGGACCCTTCAGCGCCCCTCACAATCCGTGGACTCCTCCTGTCTCCCAGGATGCCAGTCTGTTGCAGCGACTGCCTCTCCCCTCACGTCAGCAGGAACTTCCTTGTTGTCGTGGGAACCAAACTGGCAGATAATGCTGGGATTGACAATGGTACACACAAAGGCCACCTTTGGGAGAAGCCCTACCCAGCGGCATGCTGGGAAAGTAGGGAATGGCAGCAGATGTTGTTGTCAGCACTCTGAGCGGCAGATGCCTCCTGGCCAGCACTGAGCATGGGGCAGAGGATGGGACACGCACACACCCCACACATGGGGGGAGTGCAGGATGATTGGGTCGCCATGCTGCTTTTGTCTTTGAAACAGGCTATGATTTTAAGCTGGTTTCAAGCAACAACATCTTTCTTGTACTTGTTCATCGTTTATGTTTTTGTTATGCTAACGAGGGAGGAGGAAAGGAACAATCCAGGAGGTAAGGAGCAGAAGGAGATGGACGCGTGGCAAAGGTGGCCCTGTTCACACCTGGTATTAACATGCACCCTAGGTAATCCAATCACAAGTGGACAGCACTAAATTCAGGTGTGAACGCACCCAAAACACATTGAAAATGCATTGAGATCTGATCATTCAAACCACATTTGGAGGTGGTCTGGGGCACATACAGTCATGGCCAGAAATATCGGCCATTTTTGACATTTTGTGTGGAATGTCTCATATTTCTTTTTTTTCCCTCTACTTTTTTTGTTCTTCCAATGCCAAAAAGAGAAATAAATATGACAGTACCAAAGCATTTGTAATTGCAACAATTTTCTGGAAGAAGTGATGTGTTTTCTGACATAAATGCGGGGTGCCAATATTTTTGGCCATAACTGTATGGTCGCATTCTTATAGCAGTGTGACCATGGATGTGTCCTGGACTGAGACCCATTTGCATGGAAATGTTGTTGAAGTGTGCATCATTAATGTTCCGTGCAAATTCGGGAAAATTAAATTGTGTAAGAAGTGATTCATTAAAGATGTTTGGAATTTACACAGATAATATATTTAATGTGCACTTTGACCTTATTTATGTCAAAGCTGCTCCAGGGTTTGTTATTTTGGTGAAACATGGCAGTCAACATTACATGAACGCAAAATTAAAGAGTGTATGCAAGAATATGTGTTGAATAGCTTAGAACCCCCTTTATTCAAACCTGGCCTTCGATTCCAAATCCAGGCTGTTTTCCATTCTCCCAGGTCGTTAGTTTAATAATTACTGATTCTAATTGGCCAGAGGATTCACACCTGGGTCACAGGTCAAGGAAGGCTGGAAATTCAGCAGTACTTGGCTACTGAGGACCACAATTTGAATAGCCCAGGCCTAAATAATAATAACAGAAGTTAATAGATAGTTTAAATAACAGTATAATTGTTAATAAAGTTTTATATTGGGCTGTATGGTGGCTTGAACTTCAAGTCAGAAATCCAATCTAACTCCGACCCTGACTATGTAGCTCATTTTACTTCACTTGCTCCAAATTAGACATATAATTCAGCGTATCAGACAAAACAATGAACCTCTTTCTTGAAACAGATTTTGAGCTTTATTGGTTATGATTAAACGCTGAAATATTAGCATACGGCAACCAACATAATACATTACAAGCTGAACCCTTTGAGATCTGAATATTAGTTAAGCTCCCAAATGAGCTTGATGGGCCGAATGGCCCCCTCTCGTTTGTAAATTTCTTATGTAACAGCCAGTTGAGACACATGCAGAGTTGTATGTTAATGTCAGGTGTGAACGGACGTATTTATCAATGTTCACTTGCGATCGGATCATCCAGTGTGAACAAGGCCTTTGTTTGAGTGTGGACCAGGTTTGTGTCACAAAAAAAAAAAACAAATTTCAGACAAGTAGTACTGAGAAGAAGAGATCAGTGACCTTTTCTATGGTCTGATCTTTGAGATCCACTGACTGCATACTTAATGCATCTTTACGTCAGTCACAGCTAAACATTAAGGCAGTCTTACCATACAACTAAGTTTATCTAACAGTATACCCTACTTTTGGGGCAATAACAAAGACACACTGGTCTAGAATCGATAACTTTAATAGCACCTTTTTTGCCAAACTGTACAGGAATAACAGCTCTTTGCATTTCCTATTTCAAAATATATAACATCAAACTTAAAATATAAAACTAAAAAGATGGCTTGGTAAGGATGCAGTCATGGAAATATTTGGTATACACACGTGGACAAAATTGTTGGTACCCTTCAGTCAATAAAAGAAAAACTCACAATGGTCACAGAAATAACTTTAATCTGACAAAAGTAATAATAAATAAAAATTCTATGAAATTT
>JAODKE010000068.1:16750134-16761579 GCA_026779605.1 Mormyrus hasselquistii
GAGAAAAAAAACCTTGAAACCCCCTCAAATGCAACCAGAAAATTTACCAGAAAAAAAACTTAAAAATTCCCTGAATGGCAAACCAACGGACCCCCCCCCCCCCCCCCCACAAATTTATGAGGAAGATAGTCAGATATTCTCTGAGATTTTGAAATCACAAAAAAGGAGGAAACCACAGAACCACAACGCCTATGTGAAACTTTGCCAGTGGGTGCTTCACACAGAGGCATGTGCTCACCGTGAAGAGGTGGAACATGGCTGAATCAGGAAAGTTTACCTGTGTTGAAATGAGATGGCTAGAGTCAGCAGGATATGTTTCAGATCGTGTATTATGGTAAATCACATTTGTTCAGTGGAAGAAGTCAATTATATAAACTTGTAGTTAACGCTGCCTGTTGATAGCCTCCAATGACAGGCTATCTGTCTTCAAGGCTACACCGTCATTTTTATCTGAGGTTCAATTAAAACATTGTATGTCATAATGTTGACTAGTACAGTGAGCAATATCGCTAATTTCTTTAATACACACTGCATGCATCCCCTCCCTATACAGCAAGTCACAGAAATCCATGACATATGTAATTTTCACTTCATTTCATTACAGTCTCATAGTCTCACAGAACTTTGAAGAGACATTGTAAAAATTTTAATGGATGCTGCACATCAGTGGTGGTGAAGAGGTCCCCCTAATGTCTGTGAATAGATATTATAAATATTACTATAAATATTCAAAATAAATAATACTATTTTTATCATTAGAGACAATAGAGGAAAACAAAAATATAAAGTACATATTTTATGAGTTCCACTAAAGTAAGGGTAGCTGATTATGAGTGAGACCTTGGTGTGTATGTGTGGGTAAGCAATTAAAGAAGCGAATAGAATGCTAGGTTACATCCTCAGGTGTGTGGAGTTTAAGTCAAAGGAGGTGATACTAAGATCAATTTCTGTTGTAGCTTCCTCAAAGACCTTAAGTAGATTAGTTAAACAGGACCTACCTCTCCTAAATCCATGTTGGCTATCCCTCTATCAGGGACCGAGATGGAAGGCATGAGGAACACAGGCAAATTAGGGGGAAAAAAAACATTTTTTTTAATTCACAAAAATAAAGCAAATTTAACAAAAGAGTAAACTTGGGACCACAAAAAGTCAAATTAATCAAAACCCACAGCTAGCCGTATAACTTAAACCAAACAAACGGACCTTTTTCCACACAAGACACCATGAGGACTATATATACACACACACTGGTTGGCCAAACAACAAGACACAAAAGGGGAAATCCAACAACAAATACCACAAATACACTAATACAAAAGTCAGCTAATGTTTCACTCAAAACAAACAAAATCAAGTTAAATTAAATTAATCCAAAAAAATATACTTAAACAATAAAATGAAACTAAATGCAAACTATTCCACCCCCACTGCAAAGATCCAATTGGAGTTGTCCAATTTCCTGCCTTTAGCCTAGCTTCCATGTTGGCCACCTCTGACTGGAGCAGCAAGGAATCCCCCCCTGCACTCCACACAGTAAATCAAAAGAAATTAAACTCAATACTTAACACATTATTCCATTTAACTAAATGTGCGCGCCTCATCCAGCAACTGGTTAAATGTGACAAATAAAGAAATACATAAACAAAATTAAATTACTAATTTACTTAAACTAAACAAACTCAAACAGAACAAATAACCATAAATAATTCTCCCCATCAACTGCTGTGGTGGCAGCCATCACACTCTCATAATATTATTCCCGGATGAGTCAAAACATCCAGAAAGCTAGTAGGGGAATCGGGGCTGGTGTGGTGCTGAGGCATCGCCTGCTGCATGGGGGCACTTAGGTCCCAGTTTGAGGCGACCCATCCAGGTAGGCACGTGGAACGTCTTGTCTCTTCGGCGGGATGACCATCTTCCTCTGCTGTTGAGGGAGCTTTGTAAACTCCGCGTTTAATGTGGCAGCACTTTCTGAGGTATGCAGACCGAGGAGTAGTCAGATCTCTGTAGGTAGAATGACCTACTTTTGGTCTAGTCGGTCTGATGGCTGCCATACTCAGGGAGTAGCTGTTGCCATACTGATGGTGTCTGATGTTACTCCTTTCAACAAGCGTATTATGAAACTGGGTGTCTAGTCTGTTGTCTCAATGTATGCTCCGACCGCGGTGAGTGATGTCTCGTTGAGGGACACATTTTACTTGCAATTTTGTACGGTGGTTGAAGGATACATACGAGGTGACACTCCTCTGGTCACGGATGACTTCAATGCGACCACTGGCACTGACAGGGCTGGCTATGAGAATTGTCTTCATGGGTCCGGGAACTGTGGTGAAAGTGGCTCTATGTTCCTTGACTTTACGAAAGGTTGCTGGATCCTGGTTCCAAAATCCTGAGCTGCATCGTTGGACTTGGTACTCCAAAATTAGTGGTGCGGCGGAAGAGATCGATCATATCCTTGTAGGCAGACACTGGAGGCTCCTGTAAAACTGCAGGGTCTACAGAAGTGCCCAGTTTGTGTATTCTGACCACAGATTTGTTGTTGCTACTCTGAAGATTCAGCTACCTACTACCTACTAGGAGAATGAGGCTGGACTTAGGCAGACTCCAAAATCAAAGTTGCAGGCTTGGGTGCGACTGTTAACTCTAATGTGATGTGGGAGACCTTCCGTGATAAGGCTCAGAAGGTTGCTGAGGGTTGTGCTGCTGTTGCCAGTGTTCCGAGAAGGAGGTGTTTCATCTCGCAGGGCAACCTGGGTATTATCGCGAAGACTTACAGTGCTCGACTTGGTGTAAACTTCAGTCTGTACCGGGAACTGAGAAGGATGGCTGGGAGGACTCTGACGGTAGATAAGGAGACATTTGTTAGACAAATCTGTGAGCAGGTGACACACCATCTGTGGTCTAGTGACCCACGTCCTGCTTACAGAGGAATTGAAGCATTACGCTCATCTGAATCTGTTCTTCAGAAACTTACAGTCAGGGCAAGTGATGCAACGGTGTAGTTGTGACCTGCTGGGCTGGCTATTTTGAACAGTTGTTTAGCTAGAATACTAGCTAAGATGCTGGACATCTCTGGGACCGCAGTTCTCAAGGCTGATCCTCTGATCAGCTGTGAACCACCCAATCTCACTGAGATTGCACAGGTGCTGAATCAGATGGGGGCAGGGAAGGCCGCAGGGATATGTGGTATCTGGGGTGAACTTCTCCTGGCTAGTGGAAAGGCTGTCCTCCTGGTATTTCAGGCAATCTTTGCTTCCATTTGAGAGTCAGGTGTCATCCCAACTGACTGGAAAATGGGACTTGTAGTCCCTATCAAGAAAGGGAAGGGTGATTGCGGCAACTACAGGGGGTTAATACTGTTTTCAGTGCTGGGTAAGGTCCATGCTAGGGTCGTCCTTAATAGGATCCATGATCACTTGCTTGTCTGTCAGCAACCAGAACAATCTGGTTTTATGCCTAAGAAGTTTACAATCAACCATATCCTTGCACTGAGGTTTCTCATCGAGCACAAGCGTGAATATCGGCAAGTTTGTCCTTTGTCCTTTGTCGATTTTCATAAAGTGCTTTACTCAGTTGATTGAGTTGCCCTATGGGACATCCTGGGGTTGTGTGGCATTCCCAATATCTTTGCAAGAGGACGAAGATCCAAGTCTTTAGAGTTTTGGTGCTCCCTGTCTTGCTGTATGGATGTTAGACATGGACGCTATCCAATTGCCTGAGACGAAAACTGGATGGTGTCTCTGCAGAGAATCCTTCTGTAGTGCTGGTTTGACTTTGTGTCAAATGAGCGGCTGCTAGAAAAGTCCCAAATGAGGCACATTACTTGCATTGTAAGGGAGCGTCAGTTACAGCACTATGGCTATGTGGCACAATTCCCTGAGGATGGTCCAGCTCACAGGATCCTCATTGCTGAGGACCCAAGTGGCTGGACCAGGCCAAGGGGACGCCCACTGAACCTCCTGGGGGATTGCCGGCCAGAATCCCGAGGAGTTTTGCTGTGTGGTGGGTGCGGCAACACGCTGCATCAGCACATGTTCCCCAACCAGACCTAACCTTCTGACCGGTGGCACTCACATCACATATAATGAAGACTCTGGAGCAGAGGTGGCTCCTCAACCTCCTTAGGCCCCAGGTACAACATGCGCAGGACCCCTTACAGTTTGCCTACCAGGCAGACATTGGTGTGGAGGATGCCATGCTGTACCTCTTACACCGGGCCCACTCGCACTTGGTCAAGGAAAAAGGCACCGTCAGAATCCTGTTCCTGGATTTCTCTAGTGCGTTTAATACAATTCAGCCCTTTCTGCTACAGGAAAAGCTATCCAGGATGCGGGTGGACTCCTGCTTGACTGACTGGATCTACAATTACCTCACTGACAGAAAGCAGTACGTCAGGTTAAAGGGCATCACATCTGACACCGTGGTCAGTAGTACAGGAGCACCACAGGGAACTGTGCTGTCCCCTATACTATTCACCCTGTACACCTCAGATTTCTGCTATAACTCTGAGTTATGTCACATTCAGAAGTTTGCGGATGATACGGCCATCATTGGGTGTATCAGGGATGACCAGGAAGAGGAATACAGGAGTCTGGTGAGAAATTTTGTCTCTTGGTGCCACAGAAACCACCTACAGCTCAACACCTCGAAAACCAAGGAAATGGTCATAGACTTTGGGAGGTCCAGACCAAGTCCACAACCAGTCCAAATCGACGGAGAAGAGGTGGAGGTGGTAAGAACATACAAGTACCTAGGGCTGTGGGTGGACAACAAACTGAACTGGGCAAACAACACACAACACCTATATAAAAAGAGCCAAAGCAGACTGTACTTCCTGAGGAGGTTGAGGTCATTCAACATCTGCAGAAAGCTCCTGTGGATGTTTTACCAGTCTGTGGTTGCTAGCATCCTTTTCTACGCCGTTGTGTGCTGGGGGAGCAGCACAGCGAAGAGGGACTCAACCAGGCTGGATAAGATAATCAGGAGGGCCAGCTCTGTGGTTGGCATGAAACTGGACTCTCTGGTGACAGTGGCAGATAAAAAGTCACTTAGGAAATTACTGGACATTATGGACAATGTCAGTCACCCTCTGCATACTGACATAAACAACCAGAGGAGTTTGTTCAGTGACAGGTTGTTTCTCCCTAAGTCTAGGACCAATAGACTTAAAAACTCCTTCGTCCCACATGCCATCAAACTGTACAACTCCTCGTTGGGTGGGAAGGGGAGTGGAAACAGGGGGAAACAGGAATAACTTTGATAACACCGTACCATTATAACCACATTAAGGATCTACCTGTACCTAACCTGACAATAAAAATGTCTATTCAAAGATGGAATTTGCTGTCCATCTCACCACTCAAACACCATAATATTATATTTATTTGACCAATGAAATATTTATACTTTATTATTAAATCCGACCCGCAGATTGATCTTTCATTTTTCACAGGATAAAAAAGGATAGAACATTATTCCATTAATAAGCTGGCAAGTTGTATCATTGCCAGCACCGGTGATAGTAGACTAAACTGTATTGGTTTTGATTTGAATTTTCTGAGGATGTGGAAGGTCTGAATGCGATAACCCGTCCCACTTTCACTGATGTTATGGTGCCAAGTTCTGAGCCCAGCTTTTCTGTAGTGCCATGCTTGAGCTGTTTTTTTCTGGCCCAGAGCCAGTGTTTTGCGGTGGAAACGCATGGAACTAGTTCCAGTTTGGGAAAAAGTCCAGCACTGGCACCAGCACCACATTAGTGGAAACAAGGCACTTGTGGCCTTCTATCACCAGGCAACCACTTGAGCTTCCAAACGATGGTGGCGGAGGTCAGTGACAGGGCACCAGGCAACCCTTGGCTCTTACACTGCCTACAGTGATTTGGGGGTGACCTGTGACCCCCCCTCCCCCACATTACATGAAGAAGGATGAATTCTTCTTCCTGCTCATCTCAGTGAGTCCCCATCTACTATATTTGGCACCCAACTTCTGCCCTGGGAGTCCTGGCTTGCTTCTCCCAGATTCCTAACCAGAGGTAATTGTCATATTTCCCACCCCATTTAGCATTAGTGCCTCTCTTTCCCCATAAAATGCTGTAATCCTTTGACTTTTAGTACCACTAATTTGCACAGCAGACAGGCAGACCCACTTTACCACTGAGCAGCTGTCAATGGCCAAGATGAATTTGGCTTTATAATGACGGCTTGTGCAGTCAGGGACTTGGCAAATTGCTTTGCGAAATCTGTGTTTTTTTTCACTTTTTGTCATTTGTCTATATCTAGAGACTTTCCACACTCACGCCTACCCACCTTCTCTTCCTTTCCATCCTCTCCTACTCCTTCCCTCACCTCCATCCACCCATCTAAGTCTTCCCACCTTTTCCATCCTTCCACCTGCCTTCCTTCCCTTTCCATCCTCCTGCCCGCTCCATTCCTCTGCCCACCTCCCCACATTTCATTCACCAGCCTTCCCTTCCTTTCTATCCTCCACCCTTTCCATCCTCTCACCTGTCATCCCTCACCTTCCATCCTCCACCTTTTCCATACCCCTTCCTACCTTCCCACCCATTCCATCCACCTGCCTTTCCTTAAATTCCCTTTCCATTCTCCCACCCACCTTCCCTCTCATTCCATTCACCCACCACCGTCCTACCTTTCTCAGCTGCAGATACCACAGAGACCAAACTCGGTAATAGAGAACAGAGGATTTAGTTCCCGATGATTTTTATGTTACCCTTTTTAATTTTTAAATTTAATATATTTTTAACAACATACTAAGCATGTCTTTTTATTCATACACGTTGAGGGATGCATTGCCTCTGGTTTTCCCATTTGTGTTTGGAGGTTTAATAACAAATTCTACTGTCCCAGTGTTGAAATTGCACTGAACCATGAATCCAAAACTGAGGCTTGCAATGAAACATGAATTTTGTATACCATTATATCCCAGGATTCAAGGATTGTAACTGTCACATGCAAAGTTTACAGTCAGGCCATAATCTGCAGTGAAATACTAAATATGAAAAACTGTGAACATGGCTATTTAGTTCTCATTGCATGGAAAGCGGTAGAAGGAGAATTCTTTGTTTTTTAAATACAGAGACACACAAGACTGCAGCATATTGACTTGTACTCGATTTGGCCCCAGCGATAGTACTTCATTCAAACATCATGACTTAAGCAGCTTGATTATGTTCTGTAACATAATTTCCTGCTGCTGTTATCATCCTGTCTTTCACCACAGCAGGCTGCAATTGTGAATATTGGAGTGCAAATATGTTTTTGTTTATTATTTCAATATGTTCTCCACTGGATACCAATGACATGGCTAGAGTGTACTGGGCACGCAAAAGTATCTGGTGCGGAAGTTATCAGGTGCCCAGTTTTGCCAAAGTATGACCATTTTAATTTTTTAAATTAAGGTTCCTTCAACTGTATGCAATTTTTGGCTTACATGTCATCCAAAAATATTCCCATTTAATTGTTCGTACGCAACTTGTGAATAACTGAAACTCAAATTCTGAAATGACTGTAACTACAATGTACCACAATGCACATTCCCCCTTCAGCCAAACAATACTTCCCTGTTCAGGCTTGTGACAAGCCAATAACAAAATGCATTCTTGATCACTGTCTATCTCTACCAGTCTATGTTACTCTCAGTCAATGGACTACACGTGACTTTTCTGGCACAGCATGACTGGCTCCCACATAATGTTTTAATGAATTGTAGCAGTGCCCCCCAATGAACTGTGTCTGATGCAGTCTGTTATTTTACCTGTACGCACCACTGTGTTCTTTACAGCAGATAATTGTGGGAATCGCTAGAAATGCTACCGGCTGACTGGTGTGCACCCCACCAGGGTTCCACGTGATTGGAGAGCTGTTTTTACCACTCCCATGACCACAGTCAGAATGGGTGAAGCATGGATTGGGGAGTGACAGGCATTGGGTTTCACTTAGCTCCTGATGATAGCTCTCACCTTTAGCAGGGCTGTTCAGGCTTCCTCGTGCCGCTCAAAGGATCTTTCCTGATCTGAGCAAGCAGATAGGACAGCACTCTTTAGTGTGGTTCTTCCTGAACTGACTGGGAACCTCCAGGTTCAGGGACCTGATTTGTTTGAAAGGGGCAGGGTGTTGCCCCTGTCTGCCCCACACCGCTGCTGCCGCCATCAGTAAATATTGACTGCTTGAATTACACCATGGGCAGAGACAAGCGTGAGAAGCAGCATCAGTTGAACATCTGTTGGCGGCGAGTGATGGCCAGTATGCGATGGAAACTGGCTCAGAGCTGATGAATAAGGGGTTGCGGGTTAGGTGACTCTGCATCCGGCAAAATGGGGTCATGATAGGGGGGGAGGGATGTGGTTTATGCCCGAAATTGTGAAATATCTGATTTTTTTTTTTTACGTTTCCTGTGCCCAGTGTCACCTTGGATACAATCCCAGCAATGACATCCGGTATGAAACGTGAGAATTCTGGGGCCTAAACAAGCCCCTTACCACCTAATGGTCTGTCTGCCCCCCCCCCATGCTCCCATGCTCAGAGAAGGGGGTGGAGGCGTTTGCCTTCCTGCAGATTCCATTATCTCCTTGTGGGAGCTGGGGCATGCAGCAACCCCAGGGGTCAAAGGTAAGAGTTGTCTCCCCAGGCACATCAGTCACTCCCAAGCCAAAGCCACAAGAAAGGGGTTGGAGTGGGGGGGTGGGGGTGCCCATATGTTGTCTTCACTCAACCCAGCCCAGACATTTGAAGAGAGGGCCCCTGAGAGCTTCAGATGGAGCTGTAAAATGAAAGGGAGCCCCCAGCTTCACCTCCTCCCACCCCCAACCTGGAGGAGCTCACATGCCCTCCTTCTGGCATCCAGGTTGGGAAGACCCCAGCGGTGCGTTTCTCGGAGTCCAGGAAAAATGGTTGACTTTTCTGGCCTTCTGTGTCGGAAGATTCACAGAATCCTCACATCATCACGTCCCCTCAGCAGGCCACCCTAAATGTGGCCCTAGATAAAGCTAATTAACGTCAGCCTAATGAGCCTTTTAATTATTTCCCTTATTCATCCTGGGGTGTGCTGCCTGGAGATTCCAAATTATTAATATATTCTGCCTACCCTGCTGCTTAGGACATCTCCACTGCCTGTGGCATCTTTTGTACTTGCTCACCTTTCTGCTGGTGACATCTCTCCTGTATGCACTGCTGCTGTGCTACTGTTCCTCTGCCATCAGAAACAGCACCAGAACCTACCTGCCCCCCCACTTTGGGACTCCAATCTTAAAATTGGGACAGTGTGAATTGGGACTTTGCAATCTTGCATATTTGACGTCCTCTGCCAGGCCCTGGAGGATGGGCTCCCCCCTTTGAGTCTAATTCCACTTAAGGTTTCTTCATTCTAGGGAGTTTTTCTTTGCCACTGTCATCTCTGGCTTGCTCAATGGGGCTTGGGTAGAGATAATGTAAAGTGGTTTGAGACAGTGTAATGTGAAAATGCGCTACACAAATAAAATTCAATTAGTCATGCATATTTGCTATGCAATTGAGCCATGCAATTGAGAGTTTGTATTAAAAACATTCCCCAAACATGCAACTGTTTGTCCTCTAAGAATGGTGTCATTATATTCAGGACCTGTCCCTCCTTCAACAGCAGTGCAAAAACACCCATCATTTGACTTTTAATCAAAGTTTATTGTACATCACAGAGGTAGCTGTCACAGTAACCGCAAAACAAAAGCAGAAGAGATCACAAGGAGAATGATAAGTTAAAAAAGGATAAATGAACAAAGGACAGTGTGATTACAGGGGAGCCTCAGAGACATTACCGAGCAAGGACCAAACAAGGAACAAGTGCAGAGAAGCATCACAAAAAACATCACAAAATATACAGAACAAACAAAATATAGTACTATTACAAGCATTCAAAAACAGCATAAGAAATCAAAAATAATAAAGCAAGCAATCCATCCATCAATGAATGGCTTGGGTTGTGTGAAGGGGAAAAAAAGGATGTGAAAAATGTGCAAGATCTGTTCCATTAGTACCTCTGCTTACACACCTGTTATTTGATCTTCCCAACAATGGCTCACAAAAATAACCTGGGTCTAAAAGAGCTACTGGCTTGCACATAATTAGTGAACAGAGAATGGATTGGAATAAAAAACTAAAACCAAAATCCCAAGGAGCATTTCTATGGGTCAAAAAGGACCCTGCCCAAGAAACCAACCTAGCTGATGTCTCAAGGAAATGGTCACCATTCACCTATCAATTTAAAACACTATTTATACCGTTTGTACCAGCCCCCTTGTATAAAGACACCTCCAGACATCTCCTCACCCAGCATGGATTCTATGCAGGTCCTCCCTAGACAGACTTCGGAGCCACCCCAGCCCTCCTACTGGAGAAGCATTTGGGAACTGCTCAAGGCCCTTGCGCACCACAGTAACAGGTGCGAGGCAGGTGCCTGGACTCAAAATCCCATGCTAAAATATGTATGAGGCGATGTGAGGTGGGTTTGCACTACGACAGGCTGGCAGCAGGGGCCACCATGGGTGCACTGTGACAATTAAACAATCCCCCTGACTTTCAATTACAGCTGGCCGGGCCACTCCAGGAGCAAGGCACTGCACAGGACTCTCAACGCTTACACCTTCACTGTCTGGCTGGGCGTGACTGACTATGAAAACAGGATCCCTCTTACTTCCTCTAAATGACTGCATCCTCTTTCACCCTATAAATCCTGGAGCACTTATGTGCTTCCTAAAATACATAGAACCTCAAAAAAATAAATCGAACAATCATTCCCTGAAAAGCAGCCGCACATCGGCTGATGCCCTGGTGGGATCTCTGCCGGCCACCATCCAACACCCACCTCCACAAGACAGTAAACACACGCTCATATCCTCCAGTAAAAGTTTGCTGGTTAATCAAACAAAAGCAACACACACTTAATGCAGGTGAACCAAGGTGCTGTGAACACAAAGCCGGAGCCCCAAATGGAGAGTGAAAAGTCAGAAAATACCCACATACCGTCACATCATGAACATGATAATAAAAAGGGCTGTAAAGACACTTTTAAATAAAGGCGGTCTCCCACAAAGATGGTATATACTCCAAGCTATACACTGAGGGGGAAAAATACCAGTAACAAGGATACCATCTAGTGGCAGATCTGAAGACAAACCAAACCATTCTTTTTCCCCAAAGTAACTAAGGATTCCCACAGAAAGGGTGTTTTCTCAATATTTAGAATGCAAAGATTGTACTCGTGGTCTCAGCAAAAGTGTTTTTGCTAACTTGCCTCCCAAGAACAAACTTGGGATGCAATGAATCATTGGATTGTTCTCATTCAGAGAGGATGCAACTGATACATTTAACAATATGCTCACTGCTCGACTGGTCCCACCACCCCTCAAGGCACAAGGAAGACATGTCTCTCGGCTCTTCTCTGTCCTGACACTAA